>JAWPHD010003961.1:0-201104 GCA_037043455.1 Cyrtodaria siliqua
TGACAGGCAGTATGTGGATGTTTTATTGTTATTCAAATAAAGAAAGTGCCATATTATCTAACAACACATTTGATATTATGGTCTGCAACCTGTCCTCGTACACTGTCACAGGCAACTGTCTTTAAGATTTATTCCCTTCCACGCAGACATTCGTCAGGGAGTGGGCAAAAAAAATAAGCGCGGAGAATTAACTTCTACAACAACAACAATATTCTGCTGAACTTCTCTTAAGTATTTTGTCTCCATTGGACCAATAATAGACACCAGAACTAATTAAAAGCGGTTGGGAACTACGCTTGTTGTTCAGCCATTCCTGTTCTGATTCGCCGACACTCGGGCCGTACAGCGACCTGATGTCTGTTTGTTTACCCGCCATGTTTACGGTGTCGATATAAATAACCAACAGTCTGACTGGTTAGCTATATATTGCATCACACTCCAATTGATTTTAGCGTCAATTGAATCACAGTCTATATGACGCGTGGGTTACCTGGTAACAAACAAACACCTGTTAATCTGGGTCCTGCAAACGACAATACGGAACAAAATTGCGTGTCGGAAATGATCCAGATTTGAAATCTTGCAAATATTGCTACATCGTGTTTGAACGATAGTTTAACTTAATTTGTATAGTGCAAAAAGTCACTCGCCCTGTCGGACGACCAGATGCCAAATGTTACTCGTCCGCAGGCAGCTTGCACTCGTCAATGCAAGCCGGCGAGTGGAATTTTACACCCCTGCTTACTGTAACTATTTCATTTCTTGCCTGTACCTTTTTAAGCTGTTCACATAACTGTTTTCTCATCTTTACAGCCTGGTGCCGAGGATGAAGAGGATAGTGATGATGAAGGTAGGGCCTAGTATTGTTGTGAATAATAACTACATTGGAATGTTTTTGAAGTTTAAGTATTATGATTATAATACTGTCACGAATATGTGATGTGTTCTATTGTGATCTCTTTTCGTCAGTCCGTCAACAGTTGCTTTAAACGACATCACCTCAGTTACCGCTTGGCCACCATTACCATAACCTTTAAAAATATTCTCAAGAACCACTGAACAGTTTCAAAAGTTTTCTTTATTAATGATCGCCAACCCCTGGATTATCAAGTTGGTTCAAATGAAGTCCCCGGGGTAAAAAATGGCTGCTCACGGGGTCCAGAGTTTGTATATACAGATTTTGCATGTTTTGCTTACTTGTATAGTGAAAAACTTGAAAAATCATCTTTTCTGAAACCTCAAGGCACAGAGCTTTCATATATTATATGTAGCATCAGCTTAAGGTCCTCTACCAAGTTTGTTCAAATGGGGACCTGGGGTTACATCTGGCGCCCCAGATCTCACAGTTATAACATAGAGTTATAAATAAAACCCCTTAAACAAGTCTCTGAAACTACCAGAGCTAGAAGGCAAAGAGCTGTCTCTCATTTATTATATGTAGCATCAGCTTACGGAGCTCGACCAAGTGTGTTCAAATGGTGACCCTGGAATCAAATCTGGCCCCAGCCCAGGGGTCACAGTTTTACATAGAGTTATATAGGATAACCTTTAAACAAATATTTTTCTTTGGAACAATAGAGCTAGAGGTTTAATATTTTGCATGTAGCATACACCTATGGTCCTTCACCAAGTTTTTTCTCTCTATCTCTTATTTCTATTATATGTAATTCGACTTTAAAGGGACACACGGCAATCTTGATGTCTTTTCTTGCGGCTTCCTATAGTTGTATAGTTCCTGTAGTTTTACTTCGTAACTTGCTTATTTGCAAATCATTAGTATTTATTTTAAAGCGATTTTTTTTTCACCCTTTTGGGAATAGTACCCATTCAACTGGGAAAATTCATGGCGTTTTGCTTTAATTTGGGAATTTTAAGCAATATTGTATGCTTAAATACATTGCAAATACATTACCATTCTCGTGTATTATTTCATTAACTGACCTAAAACAATATAGTTCTCCACTTCTTCTCTTTAAACAAAGTTTCACTCAAAATATTTAAAAAAAAGACAAAACTGTTTTCTTTCTTTTTTTTGATTGGGAATTTATTGGGGGAAGAACATACTTTTTGCCATTGGGAGTGGTACCGTTTTTCTGGTATAAGGAAAAAAAAACTGTTTTAGTAGTTCAATGCAAATTGTTTTGTAAGCATCTCTGTGGCTGAGGGGTTAACGACATTGCGTTGTAAACCCTAGCCTCTCAACATGTGGGTTTGAATCACACTTGGAGCCCGACTTGTGAGGAAGTGTTGATTCTTACGGATGACGGGAGGTGTACAGTATTGGTTCTACCCAGGAAAAGTGGGTGGTCTGCCTCCACCAAAAAATAAATAAAAATTGTCCGTCATATATATACCTTTACATGTGTTGAAAACGACAGATGGCCGCCATGGCTTAAAATAGATTTTCAAAATACAAGTTTGTAGCGACAACTTCTTGAAAACTGTAAGTGATATTGATATGGGACTTTTTCTAAAATGATCAGTATGACATGATGTTGATCCTTGGCAAAAAATATTTTGATTTGACGTTAAACATGGCCGCCAGTGGCCATCTTTTTTTACACAGAGTTATATAATGAAAACTTGTAGCGACTACTCCTCTGAAACTACTCGACGGATTTTCATGAAACTTCACAGGAATGCTGATCTAGCTATCAAAAACCTATCAGTAGAGCTTCAAGGTCATTGACCTCTTGTTAATTAAGCAAACTTTTTTTATTTTATTTGATGGGTGGTTGGGTCCACATTTTTTTTGTTTTAGATGGGTGGTGGGGTCCAATATTTAATTTTTTGGTATGGGTCTTTATTTTTATTGATGGGTGGTGGGGTCCTGGAATATATTTTTTGATGGGTGGTGTGGTCGATACTATATTTTTTTGGATGGGTCATGGGGGTCCGCAGAATTTTTATTCGATGGGTCATGGGGATCTTGAAAAAGTGCCCACCACCCCCCACCCCACATGCATGCCGCTTTAAAGTGAAAATCATACTTGAATAATAAACCACATTTTTAATGCTTGATAAATACTTCAAGATTGCCATTTGTCCCTTTAAACATGCTGTTTTTGCAAAAGTTGTTCACATTATCCAGAAAATAACATAATTATTTATGGTTTTATTTTTTCAGATTTACCAGACTTAGAATGATAGACCGTCACCAAACAAAACTGTGTAATAAACTCGCGATTCAAAGGACATCAAGCTGTTGCTAAGAACCATTCCTGTGTGTGCCTAGCAACAGTTGCAATGGACAAAAACTCGCAAAATACTTCATTATATGAAGTTGTTCAAGGGTTTTACAGACACTTTTTATAAACAACTTTTTTGTATTGTTCATTCCTGCCTTTGTGATTAATCTTGATATTCAAGTCCAATATGTTTGTGTTAAAACTTCTCCGCTAAAATTTCCCTATTTTCTATGTGCTAAAAAACAGAACAAAAATGTGTGATTTTATGTAACAACTGTGACATGTGTTTTATGTAATGAAATAATAAAATATGAATATAGAGACCCGGGTTCTTCGGGTAATGGAACTGGATTAGATGTGCAGGAATAAGGCACGTTTTCCTTCATCCCTGTCTAACAAACAGTAAAAGTCACATTCATCTCTGGGCATTGTGACACATGTGTAAATATTATTTTAGATTACCACGTCGTAAAAGCAAATGTTAACCAAATAGTGCCCTTCCTAAAAGGTAATTTGAAAAACTACATGTAATTACAATAAAGCCTGTAAAGAAACAAAATTGTCTGACAACAACAGAGAAGAACTGTGGGTATTCATTCATCAATTCTAAGTTAACCAAGAAATGATTTTAGCTACCAATTTCTTACAATTTGTACAACCCGTTGATTTTATGTAAATTTGCAAATGTTAAGAAATTAGCCGTTGGATGTTATACATTTATACAATTGTGCGTCAAACTAACTGTATAAAATCATATGTACATGAACCATTATCATCGCGCAAATCATGTCATTATTTTAACATTTGCTTTCGATAATTTTGAATGCCATTTTGATTTTTGGACAAAAACAATATCAGTAATATTCAAATATACAGGGTGTATACAAAACTTGCCAACACAGACAGTTTATATTCGTATTATAAAAGATGGTATATCGATTTCCTAGTAGAAATTGTAGATCTATATTTTTTACACAAAAAAACATTTAAGACCACTGAATTACATAATATCCTGTTGGTGTATAAAAGTGGGAGGGGTAACACATTATGATATTCAAAACCTCACAAATGCCAAAACTGCATTTTCTATATATGCAAAAATGCATTTTCTATAGAAAGACTGCATTTTCTATATGAAAGACTGCATTTTCTATTTGCAAAACTGCATTTTCTATATGGGATACAGTTACTTACATATGTACTGCCCTTTATATGGTAAGTTTGAAAAACGGGTACCTATTTTTAAATTGGGAATAAATATATAATTAAGATTTCTCACTAACTCGCATAATGTTGAATCGAGCGTACATAACGCTTATTTTCTGAAATGTGTTCAAGAAGGAACTATGTTTATCTATACCATATTTCAAAAAGACATGTGTTAGGTCATAATATTAAACTTGCCTGTCTGCAAGCTTTTTATGCACCCTGTAGATAAAAAGAAGCTATAAATGCAGCTTTTCCCACCAGTTGAAATAAAATGAACAATTTATCTGACATTAAAATGTTATAGATCAGCCTGTTGTCATGGATAATGGAGGGCAATACAAATTTTGAATAAAATGTTAGTGATATCATGAATGACTCGTGTTTAAATCTAGATTTTGTATCTAGACCTCCTTTCGTCCTACTTAAAAGTGATACCATGTCTGACACTTGTTGTGGTGCCTGCATAGTCGTCCGTCAAACTTGAAACAGCAACCTAACCTTGACCAAGCGAAAGAAGCACACATCAGGTGACGCAAGTGTTCCTTGGAATAACCTTCTAGTATTTCAATATACTTTGTTTTACCCCATTTAGAATGTCTCTGTGTTTAGTTCAAAGGTTTATTGTCTGCTTTTAAGTGTTGGTGTGGACAGTATACATAAGCCAGTGCTGGAGATATTCACATGTTCCACATTTTAAATGTTACTCTGTCGAAAGAAAGATTTAAAAATATGAGTTCAACAAAAAGGGTTATCATTAGTTGAAAATTACGGGATTTTTTTTAAGAAACAAACCGAATTACGGCAGGTTTAGAAATGGAGAATACATGTTGTATTTGGCTGTTGTTGGCGGGAAAGCTACTTTAATACTCTATAACAAGGGGCCTGTGGACGCTTTACTGGCTCTAGATAAAGTTTATGTATAAGGGGCCACAACTCTCAAAAATATCGTTTAACCAGAACATGGTGATGATATACGCAACTAGGCTTGGTACTGATTGTCCCTGACAAGTTTCGTTGAAATCCAGCCAGAGGTTCAGGAGAACTAGTCTGTACAAAGTTAGTGTATTAAAACTTTTAAGGGGTCATAACTCTGCCAAAATTCATTCAACCACAACACGGCAATGACCGGTGCAACTGAAATCGTTGAAATCCAGCAAGGAGTTCAGAAGAGACTAATCTGGACAACGTTTGGCTATTAAAACCTTTGAAGGGCCATAACTGCCAAAAATAATTCAACACGAATATGGCGACGATATGCACAACTAGGCTTGATACTGATCATCCTTGTCAAGTTTCGTTAAAATCCAGTCAGGGGTTCAGGAGAACTAGCCCGGAAAATGTTTGTGTATCAAAAAACTTTAAAGGGACATAACTCCACCAAAAATCTGTTAACCGGAATGCCACGATGATATGCACAACTATGCTTGCTGCTGATCATCCCTGTAAAATTTCGTTGCAATGTGGGGGTTCAAGAGAACCTTTAAAGGGCCATAACTCTGCCAAAAATCATTCAACCGGATCACGACAATGAATTGCACAACTAGACCTGATACTGATCATCCTTTTCAAGTTTCGTTAAAATCCAGCCATGGGTTTAGGAGAACTAGTCCAGACAATTTTGTGTATTTAAACCTTTAAAGGGACATAACTCCGCCAAAATCATTCAACCGGAACACGGTGACGATATGTACAACTAGGCTTGGTACTGATCATCCTTGAAAAGTTTCACTGAAATCTGGCCAAATGAAGGCCCTTTCTTCTTAATGAGGCCACAATATAGCATATTTCAGAAAATCAAGGGCCATAACTCCGGTGTAAATGGTCCAATCAGGCTGGTTTTGAAATTTGTTGGACCTTTATTGATAGTAACAATCTGGTAAAGTTTGGTAAAGATAGGATGAAAAATGAAAGCCCTATCGCAGTATTAACAAAGCAAAATATAGCATATTTAACTAAATCAAGGGCCATAACTCCGGTGTTACTTGTCCGATCTGGTTGGTTTCAAACTTTTCCGAGCTTTCATTTATATTACCAATCTGGTAAAGTTAGGTAAAGATCGGACGAAAAATGAAGGCCCTATCATCTTAACAAGGCAAAATATAGCATTTTTAACTAAACAAAGGGCCATAACTCCGCTGTTACTTGTTCGATCTGGCTGGTTTTCGAACTTGTCCGAGCTTTCATTGTTATTAACAATCTGGTAAAGTTTGGTAAAGATCGGATGAAAAATGAAGGCCCTATCGTCTTAACGAGGCAACATATAGCATTTTTAACTAAGTCGAGGGCCATAACTCGGCTGTTACCATGGGCGGATTTAGGGGGGGGGCGGAAGCGGCGTACGCCCCCCCTAAAATCGACCAAGGTAAGTTTTTTACATGTATGTCCATATTACTGTAGATAAAATATCAAACAATTTCGATGCAAGCCCTCAGTATAAAAATTTTTATCGCTCGCTTCGCTCGCTCGACGCATTATGACTAATGAGTGGTTTAGTTAACACATTGTTAAATCCTTTTATTTGAAAACGGACTTTTTATATTCATACATGTCCATGTTACTGTAGATAAAATACCAAACAATTTCGATGCACGCCCTCAGTAGAATTTTTTTTTGGCTAGCTTCGCTCGCTCGACGCATAATAACTAATGAGTGGTTTAATTAACACATTGTTAATTCCGTTTATTTGAAAACGGACTTTTTTTATTCATACATGTATGTCCATGTTACTGTAGATAAAATATCAAACAATTTCGATGCACGCCCTCAGTATAAACAATTTTCTCGCTCGCTTCGCTCGCTCGACGCATAATGGCTAATGAGTGGTTTAATTAACACATTGTTAACTACTTTTATTTGAAAACGCACTTTTTTACCCTATCAATGCACTACCGCAACCGTTTTATGTGGCTATAAACGGACCCGAAAATTGACCAAAATCTTACGCCCCCCCTAAGCTGAAATCCTGGATCCGCCCCTGGTTACTGGTTCGATCTGGCTGGTTTTCGAACTTGTCCGAGCTTTCATTGATATTAACAATCTGTTAAAGTTTGGTAAAGATCGGATGAAAATGAAGGCCCTATCGTCTTAACGAGGTAACAGACAACGGAAGACGGCCAACGCACCATCCCATAAGCTCTGCTGGCCTTTGGCTAAAAATGACTAATCTTTTAACAAATTTTTTTTTTATCCAAGTATATATTTAAATAGGCAAGTGTTTTCTTTTGTGTCAAGCTGTTATTACTGTTAAACAAGAGGCCCAAGATAGCCTTTATCGATCTACTGGCTATATGGAATCTTTGATGGGGAACAAGACGACATGCGCAACTAGGCTTGGTACTGATCACTCCTGCCAAGGCCAGGGGTTCAGGAAAAATTGTCTGGATAAAGTTGGTGTATATTAGGCCATAACTCATTCAACCAGAACACAGCGATGATAGGCGCAACTAGGCTTTGTTCAAATTCGGTCAGGAGTTCAGAAGAGACTAGTCTGGATAAAGATTGAGTATCAAAACTTTTAAAGGGCTATAATCATTTAACCGGAACATGGTGAGGACATGCACAACTAGGCCTGGTACTGATCATCCCTGCAAAGTTTCACTGAAATCCGGTCAGGGGTTCAGGAGAACGTATATACATAACTAGATTTGGTACTGATCATCCCTGCTAAGTTTCATTAAAATCTGGCCAAATGAAAACCCTATCTTGAAGCAAACTACAGCACTTTTAACTAAATCAAGGGATGTAACTCTGGTGTTACTTATACAATTTGGCAAGTTTTCAAACTTGTCTGAGCTTACATGGATATTAACAATCTAGAGGTATGTAAGTTTGGTAAAGATCAAATAATAAATGTAGTTGCTAGTGTTCACAAGGCAGAAAATGGCATTTTTCAGAAAAATCAATCAATGGCCATAACTCCGGTGTTACTGATCCGATTTGGCTTTCAAACTTGTCCGAGCTTTTATTTATATTAACAATCTACGCTAGTTTGGTAAAGATCAAACAACAAATGAAGGTGCTATTTTTCATAAGGCTTCATGACATTTTTCAGCAAAACAAGGGTCACAACTCCGGTTAAATTAATTCGATTTGGCTGGTTTTCGAACTTGTCCAAGCTTTCTTTGATATAAAGACACTGGCAAAGTTTCGTAAAGATCCAATTAATAATGAAGGCCCTAGAGTGTTCACAAGGCAAAAGTTAACGGATGGACAGACAACAAGACAACTCGTCATCCCATAAGCTCTTGCTTAACAGAGCTAAAAATCTTCAGATAAGCTTCCTAGCTCTACTGATCAAAGATGATCAAAGATGAGCAGAGCTTATGCCGTTGTACAGCGTCCATCGTCCGTTAACTTTTTTTGTTGCGACAACTCCTCTGAAACTACTGGACGGATTTTCATGAAACTCCACAGGAATGTTGCTCGTGATGTCCAGTTGATCCTAGCAAAAATTCAGGTCGGCCGGAAATTAAAAATGGCCACCAGGGCTAAAAATAGATTTAAAAAGTGTGATTTTGTGGAGACTTCTCAAAAACCGTAAGAGAAATTGATTTGGAACCTTTAGCAAAATGACTGGCAAGGCATGTAGTTGGTCCTAGCCAAAGTTCATTTTGAATGGATGTCAAACATGGCCGCCAGTGGCCATCTTTGTTTACATAGTTATATAGATAAATTTTGTGGCAACTACTCTGAAACTACTGGATGGAATTTCACGAAACTTGATAGGAATGTTGCTCCTGATGTCTAATTGATCATAGCAAAAATTCAGGTAGGGCGGAAATTCAAGATGGCCATCAGGGCTAAAAATAGATTTTAAATTTTTTGTGGCGACCTCCTCAGAAGCAGTGATATTGATTTGGAATCTTTACCAAAATGACTGGCACAACAAGTAGTTGGTCCTAACCAAAGTTCAGTTTGATTGGACATCTTTGTTTCATAAAATAGGAAAAACTTGAAACACCTTAGAAACTACTCGACGGATTTTCATGAAATTTCAGGGGAATGTTGCTCTTGATGTCTAGTTGATCCTAGTAAAAATTTAGGTTGGCCTGAAATTGACGATGGCCACCACAGCTTAAAATAGATTTTTTTTTTAAAAACAAATTTGTAGACTACTTGAAAACTACAAGTGATATTGATATGGGACTTTTTCTAAAATGATCAGCATGACATGATGTTGATCCTTATTGAAATTTATTTTGATTCGACATTAAACATAGCCGCCAGTGACCATCTTTGTTTGCATAGTTATATAGTAAAAACTTGTAGCGACTACTGCTGAAACTACTCAACAGATTTTTATGAAACTTCACAGGAATGCTGATCTAGCTATCAAAACCTATCAGTACAGCTTCAATGTCATTGACCTCTTGTTTGTGAATGTCTTCTTGATACCAAATATATTACAAATTGATCTCTGCTACGTGACATGTCGTCTGCACTTAACATGTCATCTCCTATTTGACACGTCTGCTTCTTGAAATATCGTCTGCTACTTGACATGTCTGGTAAGGTGGTCATTCGTGTTCTTGGATTTGATCGGTTTGAGGACTTTCATTACGAGACACCATCTTGTTGAGATACATAACTGAGATAAGCTTACAACAGGGCATATCAGAACATATTGATGCATATGAATTCCTCAATGCGTATGATGTCACTAGAGTAATGGAGCTTTAACTTAACACTACTGTAAAATGGCCGACGTCATAAGGATAGTCTTCAAGTTTCGTACATTAAAAAGGGTGGTCATGCAAGCCGACATCGAGGCAGTTTACGGAATCTAAGCATTTTCTGAATCTACCACCAGCAAATGGATAAAATTGTCACATGAGGCGTATATCGGAGAAGGTAGAGTTGCAAGAGTAGCCAAAACATGTGCTATGTTGTATGCAATTGCTGTCTTTTCTAACACGGGCATTGGCAATGAATGGTTTAGTACCCCTAACATATGGAGAGGGTTAGGACATGTCGGAAGCGACACAAGACAAATCCCCGGGTGTTGTCATTCCTGCACATGACAGTAATCCCCGGGTGTTGTCAGTCATGCATAAAACAGTAATCCCCTCGTGTTGTCAGTCCTGCGTAAGAAAGCTGGGTGTTGTCAGTCCTGAGTAAGACAGCTGGGTGTTGTCAGTCATGCACAAGACAGTAATCCCCGGTTGTTGTCCATCATGCCCAAGGCAGTAATCTCTGGTTGTCATTCATAAGACAGTAATATCTGGGTGTTTTCAGTCATGCATGACAGTAATCCCTGGGTGTTGTCAGTCCTGCGTAAGACAGCTGCATGTTGTCAGTTATGCATAAGTCGGTAATCCCTGGTTGGTGTCAGTGATGCATAAGATATCTGGGTGCTGATAGTCCTGCTTAAGACAGCTGGGTGTTGTCAGTCATGCACAAGACAGCTGGGTGTTGTCAGTTATGCACAAATTAGTAATCCCTGGGTGTTGTCAGTCCTGCGTAAGACAGCTGGGTGTCAGTCGTGCATAAGACAGCTGCGTGTTGTCAGTTATGCACAAATCAGTAATCCCATGGTGTTGTCAGTCCTGCGTAAGACAGCTGCGTGTTGTCAGTTATGCACAAATCAGTAATCCCTTGGTGTTGTCAGTCCTGCGTAAGACAGCTGCGTGTTGTCAGTTATGCACAAATCAGTAATCCCTTGGTGTTGTCAGTCCTGCGTAAGACAGCTGGGTGTTGTCAGTCGTGCATAAGACAGCTGTGTGTTGTCAGTTATGCACAAGTCGGTAATCCCTTGGTGTTGTCAGTCAAGCGTAAGACAGCTGGGTGTTGTCATGAGTTATGCACAAGACCGTAAAACAGCTGGGTGTTGTCATCTATGTATAAGACAGATGTGTGTTGTCAGTTATGCATGTCAGTAATCCCTGGGTGTTGTCAGTCCTGCGTAAGACAGCTGGTTGTTGTGAGTCGTGCATAAGACTAATCCCCAGATGCTGTCAGTCATGTATATATAAGATGGTAATCCCCAGGTGTTGGTACTCATGCATAAGACGCTAATCCCCAGGTGTTGTCTATCATGCATAAAACAGTAATCCCCAGGTGTTGTCAATTATGCAGTCAGCAAGCCCTGCGACAAAATATCCGTTTCTGTACATTTTCAATGGTATCGAAAGAATAAGAAACCAGTTTTTTTAGTTTTTGATATTTCTTCTTTTTTTTCCTAATCCTTGTCAAAATAAATTATCCATATTTTAAATTTTATTTTCTCAAAGTATAACGTTTGATATAAACCAGTATACGTGTCGTAGCGCTACAGTATAAACCAGTATACGTGTAGTAGCGCTACAATATTGCTGTTTGTTTTCTATTTATCCAAATACCCTATATTTCCATGGCAAGTTTCAAAGCAGATTTTTTTTCTCCTTGTATGGTGTCTGTAATTTTATAGTTAAAATAGAGTTTAAACATAAACTCTATGTACATGTAATAAAATATCTTTAAAACGACACGTATACTACTTCCATACGACACGTACACTACTTCCACACTCCAATCATGCATTTTCATGTCCGAGTTTGTTCATCAATATTTACAGGTAAATCTTCAACAATCATTTTTTCCACACACGTTCAACACTTTTACTCCAATCAACCCACACACACCAGGTCTCACAATAATGAGACATCACAATAAATAGGACATACAGTTTATGTACAAGCAATCTCTGTGCAGTTAAAAGCAAACATATTTGACAGTAATCACTTTAAAAACACTAATATGCTTATTAAATATAATAACTATATAACAGTTAAACATTTATTATTATAGTAACTAATCTCAGTATTATTTGTTTGCCTTTTACCTACCTATCCATTATATTTTTTACACTACCCAAATGTTGTTTTTCCATCCCCAATTTTTTTTTTAATTATTATTTTTGTATGGATACATACTGCCATTAAGATTATTTGACAGGAGACCAGAAAAAACATCAATGAAATGTAAATGTTAGAAAGCTTACAACACAAAATGTAAATATCTGCCTACCCGAAGACTAAAATGCTTGGTCAGTAAAGGGCAAACAAACAATAATTTATCAAGACCCACTGGACAAATCAGATTTTGGTCTTGAATTTACCTCGAAACCACAAAAATATTACAAGCTGTAACAAGTATTTTGTCACTGAATTTGATCTGCTTTAAGCAAAGTGTTTGAAAGCGACGTCTACACAGAAAATACATCTACAGAGAAAATTGCATCTTTTCCATTTGTGTAGCGACACGTACAGCTGCGAGGTAACACCATGTTTGGACAGGTGTTTTACATTTTCTCTTATCAAACACAAGTGCACCATCTTTTAAAACCAGTCTTTCACAAAGTATAATATCACGGTAGCCAATGTCAGATCATACAAATCAGCATGCGCAACGAAAGCATGATACAGATGGAATATAATGTAATGAAGTCGAAAATGTACATTTTTAATGTCAACCCAATGAGTACTATCACAAAGAATTAGCCTTTGTTCCTTAACACTGAAGCAATAAGATGCAACTGGAAACAACAAAAAAACAAGAGGGGAAAGCAGCAGACTCAGTTTTATTCACGAGAATATATCGTGCAACACCTCTCACGACCCCTAGCAGTGGCTGCAGCAGTATTCTACTTTAAAGCCACAAAGATGGGGCTACAAGATTCGAATGGACCAGGAAGTTACAACACTATTCATAGCTGGGGCTGCTTCATACAGCTGCCACACACCACTGAATGAATGCTAGTTGTGTAGCTAGTGTGAACATTTTCAGTTTTGCAGCTAGTGTGAAAATTTACAGTTGTGTAGCTAGTGCAAAAATTGACAGTTGTGTGGCTAGTGCGAAAATTGATAGTTGTGTTGCTCATGTAAATGTTGAATGTTGTGCAACACGAGTCAAATTATACTTCACTATCGAAGAAGCCAAACCACTTGGTAACAAATCACAAGTCTCCTAGAGAGAGGCTGTCCTTTTAATAACGCGTAGAAATTCCAGAACTATCGGCCATTTTATTTTTTTCAATATTTATCCAGGGCCACATCTGTATATGACCTCTGTGGTCAGTAAGGTCGAAGGTCAATCAACTAATAATAGCAGATGATAGTAATAATACATGAATTTACGGTAACATTTCCCTGTGTAAGAAACTTACTGCCATTTAAAACTAGATAGGAAAATGACAAAAATAAATGTTGTCAAATAGCAGAACTTAACCAGTACCAGAAGAGCCGACTCCATTTTTTAAACACAATTAAGATGACTATTTTGCAATACGCTTTGTTAAGATCCTAAAACAAGCAAAGAAGCTTTTCAAACTCTTAATAAACACGTTTAAATAACCCAGAAGGAAATCTTTGTATGAAGACGGCCCCTGTTTTCAATGATAACCTTGCTTCAGATAATTCTCAAGATGTCTTGAACCAAATACAATCCCATCAAGCTAGTTACAGAATCGTACGTCGTGTAAGTCAGAGATGGTGGTAAGGCTTTTAGTACAGTATTAAAATAAATACACTTCCTCGATAATTACGACACATTCTTTGGTGCTCAAAACTTCTTGGCCGCAAGCCTCAACCCTATTCTCTTCCCATCTCTGGCACAATTTTGTTTCAAATAATCACAGACGTTACTGGCGATTCTCAACTTGACGGACGCCGTAGACGGTACAAACATTTTGTATAAGTCCTAGTAAATAATAAATCCTAAAGTTAAGCTGTCATTATTTGTTTTTAAGCATGCGTTCATTCTCTCGCTGAATTCTGTTTACCAACTTGTCCTTGTACTGGTAAATGTCGCCCTTGTACTTTGTTATTGTTTCCTTCTCGCAAATCCAGATCTCTTCTGTAACCTGCAAGGTGGACAAAACTTGTTTAAAGATTCTGTTATCTTCATTAAGAATAATAATAACTGAAATACAGATTATTTTACTGCTGGGATCGAGTGAAGGATTTCTCTGTATTCGAACCCAGCAGTTAAATACTCTTATTACATGTTAAACCACTTTATGTATAATTTTAACCAAAATTTTTCACTTTATTGAATGTTATCAACAGAGGACGTCGACCTTATCAACACCTTATTGACGTCATGTCTGAATGTCAGTTATATTTGTGATCGGAGTTATTCATATTAAGTGATTATGAATTTTCCTTCACTGAGAAATCCCCATCTTTCACCCACAGAAATGTACTAATTGTTGTTTAACCACTAAACACATTATCTTGAATCCAAGGTAAATTAAAGCCACCCCAGGATAAGGAAGATACACAGGAATCCGGGAACCATGCACTTCTCTCGATTGCGAATAGATTTCTATGAATTTTTTATGTGACTTTATGTGCTCGGATAGATTCAGATACACATGATAGCACTGATTACATCCCCATTCAATGGTCGAGGCTGATATAAGGAGATGAGCTGTACATATTGATAAGTAGATGTCCTTCACGTATGCTCCCTACCCACCTCCCAACCCAATACAAAATATACAATATTCTGGTGCCTCGCAGGCTGCTGATCAGTCATTTCCGCCAGAACAACCCTTTGTCTCATAAATGGAATGGTCTTAATTCAAAGAAAGAACAGTCCATTATATATTTATACTGGATTAAGGGTTAAAGGAACAGGAAGAAGACTGTACTTCATCAGAAATCCTACTTGCATGCACAGACTTCTAGAACTCATCTTCTTGCTCACCTGTGATATAAGTCGGAAGTCGTGGCTCACGAGGATCATTCCTCCATCATAGTCATTGAGGGCTTCTGCGAGTGCATCTATCGTCTCGATATCCAAGTGATTCGTCGGCTCATCAAGTAACAGCAAATGCGGGCACTGCCAGGCCAAATGTGCAAATATCACTCGACATCTCTGACCGTCAGACAAGTTACGCATGGGTACAACCTGGAAATATAAAGTAGTTTTCTTCATTTGAATATATACTTTTTAAAACCACATGCTTGGCTTATTTGCAGAATAATACATATTTAAAACATGTTGTAAAATACTCTGAAGTTTACCGATGCTATTTTTATAACATCTGAAGTTTACCAATGCTATTTTTACAACAGTATTTTACCACCTGAAAATAAATAATCAGTTATTGGTACAGGGTTAACAAACTTTTTAAACACTCGTCTGCTGCCGTTAAATCAATGCTTCTGCAGGGACATATAAACTATTGGAGTATGGACTAGTTCACTAGCGACATATGGTTAACCCTGTTTTGTAACCCCTACATATTCTTTTATTATAAAATACCTCACTAACAATGTTTTAACCCTATTCACTACCAATATAAAATTAAATGTGTCCACCACCCCATCCAGCTATAACTTGCAATAGCTCTCAATATTTTGCAGGGATTTATTTGAAAGGTGTTTTACGTCATTTTTAGCACATGTTAGGCCATATATGACGGTAGTTATGTTAGGCCATATATGACGGTAGATATGTTAGGCCATATATGACGGTAGATTTGTTAGGCCATATATGACGGTAGATATGTTAGGCCATATATGACGGTCGATTTTTCTGTGTTAGAGGCAGAACACCCCATTTTTCCTGGGTAGAATGAGTACTGTATATATTCCGCCATCCATAAGAATCAAAACTTCCTCCCAAGTTGAGCCCCCCAGTGGTTTGTATGGACAACTATTTATGAGTGGGGGACTATTAATGTTCACACACCTGTTGTTGTCCCGTCAACCCGTATCGTCCAATGATTTTCCTCATCTCCTCCCGTTCCTTGATAGTGGGGAATTTACTCATCATCCACTCCAGGGCAGTAGCATCAAGGTCAAGAATTTCTTGTAAATGCTGAAATATGCATTAAACATTGTGTTAAAGAGACCATTTAATGGCATGTTTGAGTGTATATAACTATTACTGATATGCCACACCTCTGACAAACATGCCTAGGAAGGCAGTGAATGTGTCTAGTCATGCATTAAAGGGACACATGGCAATCACGACTCTTTTTTTATTCAATCATTAATATTATAAGATCGATTGATTGATTGAATTGGATTTTATAGTTGCACCAACAGCTAATGTCATATGGCGACTTTCCAGCTTCCATTGGTGGAGGAAGACCCCAGGTGCCCCTCCAGGCAATTTTCGTGCACGGGCGGGCACCTGGGTAGAACCACAGACGTTCCGCAAGCCAGCTGGATAGCTTCCTCACATAAAGATTCCTAGGCCCCTGAGGGATCGAACCTACAGCGGTAAGGGGCAAGTGATTTCAAGTCAGAGACGTTAACCACTCGGCCACGGACGCCCCGTAATATTATAAGAACAGTATAAAAGTAGTTGTTGTCACATATTTCTGTTGAATATATTGCACCAATAATATATATATATATATATAATTCTATGGCAGAATAAGAAGAACAAGTTTAAGCCCAACAGTGGTTTGTATGCCGGACTGTTAATTCAACATTTTAACTAAAAAATCTACATGATCTAAGTAAAAAGAGAGGATAATTCAAGTATTAATGTATGACAGAGTTATGGTTCTTGTCATATAAAACACTGTGTAATGACAATGAGCATGTGTGCTAAGTTCTAAAGCTTGCCAACAATTTGTTTTTGAGGAAAAACAAAAAACATTAACCAAAATGTCAAAACGCGTTGATGGACAGACGGAAAACACCATACTATAAGCCTGGATTTGCTACGCAATCAGGCTAAAAATAAACTCAGAAATTTTTTAATTACATAATCAAGCAGTTTTAAAGTCAAAATGATACTTGATAACTAGAACTATCACTGAAGGTCATGAATACCCTGCTTTAAATTCCAAGTCAAACAAAGGGCCATAATTCTGTAATAAATTAGGCAATCAACAATTGGTGATGTAGAGGGACATAAGGTCATCAGTTGTTATGTGTATATGAAGTTTGGGAACAACCCATTTATACCCGTTCGAGGAATGCAAGTAATAAAAATGTGTTATGCGAAGGGACAGACCAAAAATGTGATACATGACGGGACGCGACTGCTGTGAGTTCCTTAAAATGGGAATCGGCACACGCAAGAGGTCTGATGACAGACTTATGTACAGAATGCTGTGCCCTAGAGAATAGTCATAATAAACCTTCGCAGACTTCCATGTAATTTATTTATGAAAAGACACAATCAAACGGAGCGTACCTGATGGTAACGGCCAATCTTGAGATGCGAGTTTCGTCGGATCAATCCGTCTGTTGGATGGAGCTGAAACAAGATGTGGACAATAAATAATGCACTTTGTAAATTACTGCATTATAATATTAAGGAGTCACAAATGTGTAAAAAAAAATAATATTATTTTGCTTTATCTCAATAAAGTTAAATAGATATTTATCTGAAGGGGTGTAAAATTCCACTCGCCCGCTTGATCATCACAACAATTTTGAGTGCAGGGCGAGAGACATTTTCTAGTTTAATACAATTTTTTGTTTTTCAGCATTTAAAATAATACTGAAAATAAGGGCAAATTGCCTTTTGGAAAATTTTACACCCCTGAACTGCTTTGATCGATTATAGGGAAACCCTTCACGAGCCGTGAAAAAAAAACGACACGCCTACCATCGAGTGAAGAAATTCCATATAATCTATCCAAGCAGTTAAATTATCTATTTATTACATTTGAAATAAATCTGTGTATGATTCACATCAGTGGATGCGGATGATGTCGATGTCAGCAACACTTTATTGACGTCATGACAGCATCACAGTTAAGTTATGTTTGCGTTCAGAATTCTGGTGTGTACTTACCTCACCGACGATCAACTTAAGGAGTGTCGACTTCCCCGCTCCGTTGGGACCTACGAGGGCCACTCTGGTGTCCAGGTCTACACCGAAGTCTAAGTCTTTGTAGATGTAGGACTAGATAAAAAAAAGTCGAATTCTTTTAATTACAAGTTACAAACTAACAAGAGGTCAATGACCTTGAAGCTCTACTGATAGGTTTTTGAAAGTTAGATCAGCATTCCTGTGAACTGCCATGAAAATCTGTTAAGTAGTTTCATGGGAGTAGTCCCTTCAAGTTTTTACTATATATATCTCTATGTAAACAAAGATGGCCATCACAGCCATATTTAAAGTCGAATCAAAATAATTTTCAATATTATGTCATGCTGATCATTTCAGAAAAAGTCACGAATCAATATCACTTATAGTTCAAGAAGTAGTCGCTACAAATTCGATTTAAAAAAAATCAATTTTTAGCCGTGGCGGCCATCTTGAATTTCCGGTCAACTGAAATTTTGCTAGGATCAACTAGATATCAAGAGCAATATTCCTGTGAAGTTTCATGAAAATCTGAAAAGTAGTTTCAGGAGTAGTTGCTACAAGTTTTCATTATATAACTATGTAAACAAAGAACGTTGAATCAAAACGATTTTCGACAAGGACCAACATCATGCCATGCTGATCATTTTAAAAAAAGTCCCATATCAATATCACTTATAGTTTTCAGGAAGTAGTCGCTACAAACTTGTATTTTTTAAATCTATTTTTAGCTCTGATGGCCATCTTGGATTTCACATCAACATGAATTATTGCTAGGATCAACTAGACTTCATGGGCATCATTTCTGTAAAGTTTCATGAAAATCCATCTAGTAGTTTCAGAGGAGTAGTCGCTACAAAAAAAGTTTACGGACAGACGAGGCACACCGCACCATGGCATAAGCTGGGACCGGTTAGGGCCACTCTCGTGTTCAAGTCTACACCAAAGTCCAAAGGACTAGACGAAATGAAAAAGATAAAACCTGAATTTAATCACAATTTTCCAACTCAAAGGTCACTTGACGTACTGGTATATCTAATCAAAGGTAGGTAAATGTATGCATTAAATAGGCATATATACAGTACACTGAATCTGGTACAACAGCTGTGACATGGTTACGTTAATGGAATGTAAGGAGCATCTTACCGATTCATCATTGTATCTGAAACTGACGTGCTGTACCATAATCACAGGTGGGGGAACTGTGCCACAGCTCGGGAAATAAAACGACAATGTCTGAAATAGAGAATTACTACACATTAGCATCGTGTATATATGTACTTTAATAACGTTTTCTATTTTATATCCACCCTCTCCTTCTAAGTGTCCATAGATCAAAATATAGAGCATCTTGCGTAAGTGTTTGTTTCCTATGAAGAGAGATGGTGAGCAAAATATTAAAGAATGATTGTGATGTGTTTTACACATCTTATTAGGTTATACTGGGACAGCACCCTCAGAGGGAGATGAGATGAAGGTTGAAGTGTCCCATCAGACATGTCTCCGCTAGGGTTTGAACCCAGAGCGGCAGCGGTCTGTAGCTCTAAGCAAGGCCTTGTTCACTGAGCTACCGAGGCAGCTTAAAAATAAATATTAACGAGTTTTCGACAAATTTCATAGGAAACAATAAATTGGATGTTGTTTAACGGCTATCAACACATTTTAGGTTAATTAGAGCAGTCCCATAGAGAGAGTCAAATACATAAGAATCCGGGAACCTGCCCTACTCTTACAACCATATTCCTGTGACTCTTTAATGTGCACAGAGGATGAACTCCGATACACAGGACAGCCCAGTTTACATCCCAATGCAAACAGAAAAGGCTACATGAAAGTGTCATGTCCACAAGTACAGACGAAACTCACTGGTGCCAGTGAGACTCAAACCTGGGTCCTGCAGTTTCAAGTTCATGTAAGGTTCTTTAATCATATTACAAGATTTGTTTAGATATTTACTAAAATAAGTAGTTACTAACAATATTCCTCTGTACCAAACAAACTTGCAATTCAAGTACCCAACTGACGTATTACATAGCAATTACCCAACTGATACAAGTACCCAACTGCTGTAGCAAGTGTCCAACTGATGTAGCAAGTACCCAAATGACTTACCTTATCTGCTGAAACCTTGTCTGTGAGTCCATTGTCCACCATCTTCTTCAGGGTCTTTTCCTTACTCTGGGCTTGACGAGCCAACTTGGCGCTACCGTGACCAAACCTGGCTATATAGTTCTGAAAGTGGATAATGAGAAGTTATCTTAATGACTCTTCCATTCTAAACCTGCATAAATGGGCAATTTTCAGGACTCACAATTGATCCTCGACTTCAATTACTAAGTTCCCCAACAACACTGATCAGGGTGTATCACTTCGAGGGATTATGATCAGACGGCGACTACAATCCATATATATATATATGGAGAGTCACCGGCTCAGACGGCCTTTTGTTTCATCATATCAATGTTGGCAGTGTATACAGAGGATATATTGTTTGTATCGAGTAATTATCAAATATATTTTCATTTCAAACGAGAGAAAGAAACATTTTATATGTTATATACCGGTAGTTTTCCAACATTTTCACTCAATGCATGAATACAAATATTATTTTTACAGTTGTGAAGTTATACAAAACCGATTAACTTTTGGTTTGGTCTCCCTTTGACTGGCAAAAATTATATAATGGGATAGCTTGCTGAGCATCATAATTTCATCGTTTAGCAAGTTTGATAATCAAGTAACACCAATGTGAGATTCTGTTTATAAATCACTAAGGCCATATCAAATTAATTCCCAGTTTATCATCCAAACTTTGGAAAAAATTGGGACGGGGGTGCAATTTTATTTTTTATTTGCCTGAGATGACATCAAACATCACAAAAATATTAATAACCAGAAGTATTATGTTTTGAACCCTCTCTTTATTACCAATTGTCACTGCTATAGCATACATTTGTATTTATAATGAAATAAACTACCACGTATGTGAGCTTTAAAAGTTGGAAGTTCTCAATATAACTTACTTCTTATTGCTCGACGTCCGATTTGTTTACAAAATGTATTTCCGGTTTGGGCTAAATATTAACGCATTTTCCGTCACAGAAAGATGAATCTTTTAGTCGAATTTCTTTTTTTTTTGATTAATTTTTTTTTTCCGGACAAAATAAAAATTGGCGGGGCAGCATAAAATATTCGGGGCGGGCGGGGATGATAAACTGGGAATTAATTTTATTTGGCCTAAGGCTAAAAAAATAATTGTTTCCTGTTACCCGACCGACCGTGATTTTTACCCGGACCGTATTTCTTTTTATAAAGGTATTTTTTTTTAAAGCGGTAAAAAGACTGTGACGACGACACAATTAACATGTCGCCAGTTGTCAATCATTTATCCTAATTAATCCTATTAACTAATCAAGCCAATGCTATACCTCCAACAAACAATAGCATGTGCAACAGTATAATAATATAACCTATTGTCAATCTACTCCGACATCAACAATAGGGGGGAGACATCTAAGTACTGGCGTCATGTTAATTGAATTATTATACCAGTCCTGTTGCTTAGCAACGATCGTTTCCGTTTTTTCAACGCATACATCTTCTTGGCATTGAAAGATTTGAAGTTTCGCTTTTGTCATCAAAATCAAGCATACAAAGTCTTTATTATCCGATTTTTATAATTCTTTCACCCTTTTCCAAGTTTTTCAGAACCCTCGATAATAAAGAATGTTTGGCTGTGCTAAATTCCCTTTAAATATTATTTTAATTGAATTGAATTGGGTTTTAAGGCGCACCAACACATAAAAGGTCTTCCTCCATTTACATCGAGATAAAATACGGAGAATGGGCCTAGAACCTTCTCATCTGCAGAACTGCAGAATTGCTGCAAATTCTATTGTAGACACTCCATTTTTGCTTTACTTTATTGTTTTTCTGCCACTGCTCTAGTGATTTGAGCGAGATGGCACCCGAAACATGCAGGGGTCATGACGAAGACCTTTAATAAGCATGAACAAAGAATGATAAAATGAACATGAATTTTGGAATTGCTATAATATTTTTTGGATAGGGCCCTTTTTGGTGGGTAGGTAGGGAAACAGCAAACCAACAATTTATTATGGTCGGCCTTATCACAAAATAAATAGTTCTAATTAAGCAATCATAAATAATAAATGCTGAATTTCATCGTCTTTATCCTAAGACTTGGATTGGAACGAATAAATATGGATCTTCTTGTTGCAAATTTCAATGCCAAACATTGATCCACAGCTAAATAACTATTTTACGAAGAAAGCATTGAGATCAGTAACAATAAAATCGCTTCCGAGTTTCGAGCACTGTGCCATCTTCAATCTGTACAGAGAGTCGACACTAAACCTCGGCCTTTTATGTCATCATTTCTCTCGCATTTCCAGTGGTTTTCAACCAATCAATAACCGGGCCATATTTAATAAATGGTCCTGCAGAAAATCAGGATTTAATGACCTTTTTTGGGGCGCCATTTTTTTCTCTCTCTACGCCAATTTTGTTTTTTTATAGACAAATGGTGCACACCTGCGGAAACCCAAGTATTTAAAGTTTTTCACATTTAAATGCCTTAGTCCACATGCACCCAGCCATATTTCAAAATCCTGAGGGGAAAAAAACACACTTAAAATTCTGAAATTATTGAATGAATTCTCTTCTAAAGCAGCTTATTTTTTCCTCTTTCTATGCCTGTTACGTATTAGTTTCTATCTAATGCCACACTTTTTGGTTTGTCTGCTGTAACAGCTTAAGGAGAACTCACAATTTTCCTGCCTGGGGTCAGATTGAAAACTATACATTTGACGATCATGGAGTGAGACTTCAATCCCGGGGGAAGTGTCTACAACTCTCAAGTTCAAATTATGAATATCATCATTTCCCCGAAGTTCATTTGCAGATTTGTAACCAGAGGCCCCGGGTTCAATCCTCCATGGTGCCACCGAGTTTCGTCGGTGTGTTCTTGTGCAAGACACTTTCCCTTATCCTCGTCTGTTGGATGGAGACTTAAATCGGGCGGTCCCGTGTATCGGTCTATCTTCCGAGCACGTTAAAAAACCAAAGAAATCTATTCGATAATAAGAGTAGGGTACGGTTCCCGGATTCCTATGTATCCTTACCCTCTCTCTGGGGCGGCTCTAAATAAACTATACTGTGTTGATGAGCCGTTAAACAACATTCAATTTCTAATTCTGTACTTAGTAAAGAATTGCATCAAATTTAATTTCACCAATCCCGATTTTTCACATGACACATGGCTCAAGACACAAAATATGATTAATAGATCCTTGTGCCTGACAATAATATAAACCCTTTGCTGCATCTACGCCTCTCCTGAGACATACACAACAGGTCAATTAAATGATCGCTTTTAATTCGCTCCAGCATGGAAAAGGGTGAAATAGTCAATTCGAATACAGCAGGAATTAACCCCTAAACTGTTTGCAGAATTTCCCAGGGTTCTCCATCATCCACATAACGCTGTCATATGGGTCATCGTGATTTGTAAAGTAGCTTGCTTCGTAAGCAATGTAAAATAAATGAAGTTTTTAATCGTCTAAATACCATTTTGGTGCAAGGAAATGGTGCAGAAAAATGGACTTTGTCTCTGAGAATAAGGGAGACAACCATATTGGGGAGAATATTGTCACACCAAGTATCTGGGATCAGATTGAAAACTATACATTTGACGATCACAGAATGAGACTACAATCCCAGTGGGAGAGTCTACAACTCTCAACATCAAAATATGGGCATCATCATTTCCCCGTGAGTATGGAACTTCATTGTACTCCCAAGTCTCCCCCTCCCCCCAAAGTATACAACACCCAACATCAAAATACAGGCATCACAGGGTCTTCCACAGGCCATTTAAGCGTAGCGCACTCGCTACTCCTTAATTTCAAAATGGAATGGCCCGCTATACCTTAACTGTACCGCTATCCTTTGATCCTAATGCGCTATCCCTTCAGCTTCCTAATAAAACACTGTGTATGCAGTCAAGCGACTCCGGTATTGATCGATAAAGTGGGTCAGAAGCTGTGTAACACTAACAGCTGTGAAATACACACAGGTAGACTACATTGGATTAAAAGTTAGTGGCATGCTGTTTATTGTTTTGATAGTCGGCAGACGTTTGAGATAAGATTAGATGATGGTGTTTGAGGTAATTGGGTCCAGTTAGGGATATATGGTTTAACTGGTGTAATTATGCAGATGTTAACAGAATGATGATAATGAAGCGCGGCTATATTGGATTTCTGGACTGTACCTGAAATTTTGATAGGATCAATTAGACATCAAGAGCAACATTCCTGTGAAGTTTCATGAAAATCCGTCAAGTAGTTTCAGAGGAGTAGTCGCTACAAGTTTTCATTATATAACTCTATGTAAACAAGGATGGCCGCTGGCAGCCATGTTTAACGTCGAATCAAAACGATTTTCTACAAGGACCAACATCATGTCATGCTGATCATTTTAGAAAAAGTCCCATATCAATATCACTTATAGTTTTTTCAAAACCTATTTTTAGATTTGGTGGCCATCTTGGATTTCACATCAACATGCATTTTTGCTAGGATCAACTAGACTTCATTGGCAACCTATCTGTTAAGTTTCATGAAAATCCATTCAGTAGTTTCAGAGGAGTAGTCGCTACAAAAAAAGTTTACGGACAGACGGACGACGGACGCCGCACCACGGCATAAGCTCTGCTGATCTCTGATCAGTCGAGCTAAAAACAGGTCTTGATGCTGTCTTCTTCGCAGTGTTTATAAAATGTATTCAGAGCATTTGATTTCATAGTGAATTGAATTATGGATAAATTTGTTAATAGGACAGTCACACTTAGTGTTAAAAGAGTTTGTGATTTAAATGAGTTATTTGGAGCTGCATGTACATCATTATTAACAGATCATGACAATATTCATATTTACATATTTTTTATATTAACTGTACAATAAAAACACTTTTCCTTTTTTTCTTTTTAGATCGTGAGAGGGGTTTCTCCACACTGAAGAGGGTGAAGACAACTCACAGGTGCAACCTGTCGAATACACCTGCTGTCGAACAACGCCTCTCAACAGCCCTCTCTCAATCTGCATGGATGGTCCAACTCTGGATGATTTTGATTTTGATAGAGCGGTAGAGGACTGGCACTCACAGAGAAGGAGATCGTCATGAATAAAACAATTTACATCAAAATAATATGTTTTTTATTATTATTTCATTTTTTATGATACTAGATATTTGCAAGATCTCGCCTTTCCACTGGTCAGTAAAAAAAAATTTGGTGCAAGAAGGGGGACACCCCCTTTCCGCGCCCATCCCCGTTCGTCAACCGATCAAAACCACCTATTCCTTAAAAAATTCCTGTGGAAGACCCTGCATCATCATTGCATTCCCAAGTCTCCCCCTGCATCGTCTACAATAAAATGGTAAGCAACTCTGCAGTTCTGCAGGTGAGACAGTTCCAGGCCAGTTCTGCATATTTTTTATCTTGATGTAAATGGAGTTTGGACCTGGAATGTTCATTCCTGTTGGCGCCATATAACCTTTTTTGTTGGTGCACACAAAACCCAATTAAATTCAGTCCGAGTCAATGTAACAAAGTATCTCACCTGGTGTGAAACAAGAGACAACAAACCATCTCAACCAGGGGAGATAATGCAAACATACCTTCATATTGGATATCTGGTCCTGCTCCCATTTGTACTTCTTCATTTGGTTCTCCTCCAGTTCAAACCGTGTCTGTATATAACTGTCATAGTTACCCTGCAACCACAAGACAACATTTCAAACATGCAGATATGTACTTAGTTACTATGGTAACACAAGATGACATTCTGTACCAATGATTCAAACTCAAATACTGGTTTGACTATCTATTATGTAGAGCAGGCCTAGTGAAAATTCAGTATGTTAATTGGTGACAGGTCCGAAACCCCGGGTCTTGTAGATTAACACCTCCCGAGACGAGAGCTCATGCGCACCCCTCCCCCCACACGCTGCCGATATGGATAAATGTTTTCATGACTTTGAAAATTTGAATCTGATCATTTCGTTCTATTTTCGGTTGATTCAAGCTCAAACACTGATATTTAAAATTATAAAGCAACATACTGCAAACTGGTAAGTTAGTGTCTTGTATCGGGATTACATCATCACCAAGGCAAAATTTCAGGTCGCCTATCCAGTGTTCATAATAAGGTACATTATGTGGAGACAATGTGTGTAAAATAATGCTTGAAATGGTGACCTTGAATGGTTCCATTATGTTCAGTCAGAACTAAACCCTTCCAGTACGGGGTTAAATGTATAAAGACACGCTTCATGGCAGACAATGGGCCATCAAGGCATCTGACAGAAACAGGAGTTCAAGAAAAAGAAAACGCACAAAGCATGACCAATGAGCTGACTTTAATGTGAAATGATCAGGTTGGTTAATGTTAAATACTTACGCCAAAGACTTTGAGTTTTTTCTGTGACATGTGAAGAATATTTGTACAGACACCGTTGAGGAAATCTTGTGAATGTGAAATTACTACGAGAATTCTTTTGTACCTGAAAAAAAATAAAATCAAAATTAAACATTATATATATATTTTTCACTATAATGCAAAAACAATTTGCTTTATAAATAAGTGAACAAATGCAAGTTATGCAGAAAACTAACGGGGTGCCACAAGTTTGTAAAAGAATCAATTAATTCAATTTAATTAAAACCAAAACTCCATTCACTTACTGTTTCAGTTCATTTTCCAACCATACACAGGCATCCAGATCTAAATGATTTGTGGGCTCGTCGAGCAACAACAGGCAGGGCTTGAGAAACAGCGCACGGGCGAGGGCAATCCTCATCCGCCAACCTCCAGAGAAATGTTTCACAGCTGTTTGCTGCATCTTCTTTGTGAAGCCGAGACCGAACAGAATGAAACCGGCGGCAACCTCCGCCTTTGATGCGTCCATGTCGTCTAGACGCTCGTACACGTCCATCAATCTGTCCTGAGATTCTGCAACGAGAAGTAATCATGTGTGAAATGTAAACCAGATTATCTTTAAAAATCGTCTACAATACGTTGTTCCACCATCTTGTTATTTAAAGCATTGAGATCAGTAACAATAAAATCGCTTCCGAGTTTCGAGCACTGTGTCATCTTCAATCTGTACAGAGAGTTGACACTAAACCTCGGCCTTTTATGTCATCATTTCTCAAAGAATCCACTGAAATAACAGTACATATGTACATATATTTCACACTGTCTTTTAAAAACTTCTTTGATAAATAGTCATTTTTTAAGAATTTGTAAACTGGTTTGATCAAACATGACTAATGGCGGAACCAAAATTACAAAATTCAGACAGCTCTTGTCAAACACAAACAACTAGACTAGTCCAGACTGACAATAACTAACTAGTGTTATGTCCAGACTGACAATAACTAACTAGTGTTATGTCCAGACTGACAATAACTAACTAGTGTTATGTCCAGACTGACAATAACTGACTAGTGTTATGTCCAGACTGACAATAACTAACTAGTGTTATGTCCAGACTGACAATAACTAACTAGTGTTATGTCCAGACTGACAATAACTAACTAGTGTTATGTCCAGACTGACAATAACTAACTAGTGTTATGTCCAGACTGACAATAACTAACTAGTGTTATGTCCAGACTGACAATAACTAACTAGTGTTATGTAAGTTATCTACCAATAAAACGTGTAAATTGGAACTGTCCTGCCAATAAAGCGTGTGAAGTTTTGTTTTGTTTGTATGGTGTTTAACGTCATTTTCAACCCATGCAAGCTTATATATGTGGCAGACCACCCATTTTTCCTGCATAGAACCATTACTGTACACCTCCCACCATCCATAAGAATCGACACTTCCTCACTTAAGAGTCGAGCGAGCTTCCAGTGCAATTTGAACCCGCAGCGGTGAGAGGCGAATCTTTACCACGCAACGTTGTTAAGCATTCGGCCACGAAGATGCTGCGTGTAAAGTGTGACTGTCCTGCCAATAAAGCGTGTTAAGTGTGACTGTCCTGCCAATAACTCGCTTTATTGGCAGGACAGTCCACCTTACACTCTTTATTGGCAGGACAGTCCTGCCAATAAAGCGAGTAAAGTGTGACTGTCCTGCCAATAAAGCGAGTAAAGTGGGACTGTCCTGCCAATAAAGTGGGACTGTCCTGCCAATAAAGTGGGACTGTCCTGCCAATAAAGTGGGACTGTCCTGCCAATAAAGTGGGACTGTCCTGCCAATAAAGTGGGACAGTCCTGCCAATAAAGCATGTAAAGTGGGACTGTCCTGCCAATAAAGCGAGTAAATTGGGACTGCCCTGCCAATAAAGCGAGTAAAGTGGGACTGTCCTGCCAATAAATGTGTAAAGTGGGATTGTCCTACCAATAAATGTGTAAAGTGGGACTATCCTTCCAATAAATGTGTAAAGTGGGACTGTACTACCAATAAATGTGTAAAGTGGGACTGTCCTGTCAATAAAGCGTGTAAAATCCTAAATGTCATATGTCAATAAAGCTGGACAATCTATGCCATCTGCCACAATAAAGCGGGACGATCTATGTCATCTGCCAATAAAGGGCCTTTTTCAGGTGTCCCACGGGGCCGAAAATCGAACCCGTTCCCAATTCAAAAGAGTTTATTTTTTCCCTAATTTAATATTGAAAAAATACCCAATCTAATTTTGTTCTCTTCTTTTTTTTACATTTTTACATGTATGTTGTACTTCTTACACATCCCCTACGTTAAGTACTAATCAATATCAGTCGTATGTTAATGATGTAATAGTGTTCCTAATAATAACTTTTAGGCCTTTACCTCGTTCTAACTTACAAAATATTCTCAACTGGCCATTTTATCAAAAGCCCTGCAATAGAGCAGGGCTATATCTGTCATCTGCCAATAAACCGGGACTATCAATCTCATCTAACAATCAAGTGTGTAAAGGTCTTTGCCAAACCATCGACAAAAACTTTATTTTTAAACAAACCGTCAGATCAACCTACCCTGGTCATCTTTGGTGGCCAATATGTCTGCTTCCTTCTCCAATCGTATCCTTTCGAGATCAACTTCCATGACACACTGGAGAGCTGTTTTATCACTAGGAGCCATCTCACGACGTAACAAAAATATATCTATGTGATCTGGAATGGGGAGTTCTCTCTGCGCCAGTGAAGCAAACAATGTGGACTTACCTGAAATAGGTTTGTAAAGAAATTATAGATAATAACTAACTTGTTTTAAGCAGGCGTAAGTTTATTCCATAACATCAATTGTAGTTTAAAGTTGGACTACCTGCAGCTAGTGATGTACCGATTAATCGATTGTAACCGACAATCGGTTACTTAGGCTCCAATTATGATGATGGTTATATTGACGTTAAAAATAGAAATAAACACAATTATTCAGGAGACAACAATTGGGAAATACACCTGAGAAAATGAGCATATGGCCTGCTGCACAGTAAATGGGCCAAATGAGTTAGCATCAGAGTGAATAAATAAAGTTTTGTATTTTGAAAAGATTTGAATGTTTTCTGATGGGTACATGTATGTGTGTAGGTTATGGGTTAAATCGTGAAAAGAGAAACTTTTTAACCCATTTTATTTTACTGTCAGTATTTTCAGGACGCTTCATGGAGGGACGGACATAACAAATGCATTTTTTTGCCTCCATATTAAAATACCTGCAAAATATAGCTATTTCTATTTTTAATGTGTAGTAAATTAGTTCATGTACAGTAAAAAAAAGTAATGGAAGTAAAATATTTTGGGGGAAAAAATAGTTGGGAGTTTATTTAGGCTTGGCACATAAGTTTAATAAAAAAATGATTGATGATTTCTCTTTTAAAATACAATTTACAGATAATACCAGCAAATATGCTTTAGTAAACATACACTGAAACATTTGCATCCATTAATAGACAAAAAAACATCTACCTTTAGCACGGTTTATTAATATTACTTTTAATAACTTTGCCCACCTATGGCAAGTGGATTTTCAAAATATTTCCAGAACCCTGCATTATCAATAATTATTCTTTATCAATTATTGTTCAAAGTTCAAGGCTTGAAAGATGACAAAAGTGCCTTGCAGATATTAACATCTAAGTTCTCCGAATGTCCACTCTTTCTAAACCCATGAACTCCAACAGAAGAACAAATTCATAAAATTCTAATCCTTTTTCATTACTACACAGAGTTGCGTTGCCACTGTTTTGTTTTTTTTAAATATTTTCTGAAGTAAAAAAGTGACGGGGCTTTTTTTCCGTCATAAAAAGGGGCCAATATTCAGTCCCAAAAGATGCCGATACTCAGACCGTACCTCCTCTAGCAAAATAGCCTACGTTTTTGCCCTCTTTGGCAGAGAAAATTCCCCTTAAAAAACAAACCGAAAAACACCATTTTCTCCCATATTCTTACTCAACATTGTTATGCTTGGGATACAGTTAGACAGTTCATCTAAAATGTACCGTTTTGCATATTTGCACACCCAAATCTTCAATTTCTGCCTAATACACTGTTCCCCTATATCTCAAAATAGCACTATTTTCCCCCTTTTCCCCAAAAATCACACTTTTTTTCTCCCCTATTCATGTTGCCCTATTTCCGAAAAAAAATATCAATGAGTGCCATAACACAGTATCTTTTAAATTCAACCACATTGTAAAACTGTGTCCTAGTTTTCCAACAGTTCAAGATAATGAAATATATTTTGTTTTATTTCCCACATTACACTATAAAAAAAGACTCCTAATCTAAACACCTACCACATCCATTGAGACCAATGAATCCATAACGTCTGCCACAATTCAGTTCCAGCCTACTGTCGACGAGGAGCTCTGCCCCGTGGAACGAGATGGTCAAGTCATTGATGTGCACATCTCGACTGTCGGGATGTGAGCCCAGCACTCCGGTGACGGCCCGATGATTCGCGGCCAGATTCATATCGTCCATCTCCTCCGTGAGTCCTTCCATGTCAATCTCTACTGTAATCACATACCATTCATTTATTTACTGAGAGTTTTTAGTATAAATAACCACATTTTTCTAAAATTACTCGGGCCTACTGAACAATAGTATTGATAATAGTATTGATTCAGGTAGCCAGACTCTATCTTGTAAAATGGCGCCGACACTATTATTTCAGTAATAAGTTATATCTAACTAGAACTATCACTGAAGGTGATGAATACCCCCGCTTTTTTGCTATAGCTGATGAGGATGGGCAAAATGACGAATGATGAATGTCTAAAATATCTGTTAATGTTATAATGTCAAAGAAATTCTAAGTGAAACAAAGGTCAGTAACTCTTTTTTTTTGCAGAATCGAAAAAACATTAATGCAGAGACACATCTATCATCACATGTGAACTGCATGTTAGGTGTAATAACAATCCATGAAAAGTGGTAAAGTGAAATCCACATGAAGTTCATTATAGTCAAATAAAGAGTCGTGATTGTGTAATAAATTAGGCCCAACAATGTGTGATGTAGTGGGACATAAGGTCATCAATTGTTATGTGTACTTGACGTTTGGGAACAACAAATTTGAAAATGTTTGAGAAAAAATGTGTTAACACGTCATTATATATATATTAGAGTGGAAAATTCTAAGTGAAACAAAGGGTCATAATTCTGTAATAAATGAGGCAATCAATGATGGGTGAATGTACAGGGATACAAGGTCCATTAAGTTTGGGAACAATCAATTCGAAACTGTTTGAGAAAAATGTGTTTAACAGGTCATTATAAGAATCAATTTTATAGACGAACTTTTACATATTTTTTTTTATCATATAAATACACATTTACAAATATAATTTAAACACATTGACAAGATTAGTACAAATTCACCTATTTATAAAATATTGCCTGAAAAAATAAAGGTAACACGAATGAAACAATCACAAAAAAAAAACAGACAAAAAAACACAAAAAAACAACAACATCAGTGTTTTATTTACAATTGGCTACATGCGAGTCATTTGACACACTCAGGCGAAAAACAATGCGTCAAAATCCAAACTTATGCGTCACACTGAAACTGGTGATCAATTCTCAACAATTTAAAAAAAATATTATGTTCATTTTTTATTGTTTTAATTAAACAAAATACCTTTCAAAGTATTTTATGTAGCCAATTGAAGATAAAACACTGGACTAACTAAGTCTTATTTTATTTTCATACAAAAAAAACAACGAGTTTTTTAGTTTGGCCTCTGTGCACACAAGTAAATGTACGAATGCCGTGTTATTTTCACGCAACTGAATTTCTAACGACTACACCGTTAAGATTATAGAACGCAATCTATGGAAATAAGTGTTGACCGTGCACGCATGGCAGAACATAAATCCTCCAAATTTAATTCATCGCATTCTTTTTCAAAACGTAGCCAGCTGTACGTTCTCAACCATTGCGGGACAAAATTACGTTTTATCTTGCAGGTTACCATTACCTCGTCCTTTGCTGATTGGGACTCGACATTATTGTTGTTGTCATCATTGAAGGTTGGAGGCAAACGCGGTCCATTAACTGTAATTTTGTTTGTTTTGAATCGGCTTTTGCTTTTTTGACATTTTGCGTAGAACGCCAACATCATCTCGGAACAACTCATTTGATTGGACATTCATACAATTCAGCCAATGAAAATCGTTGTTTGGCGACAAGTGCGCGTAAATTACACTTATATCGTGAAAATCGCTTATGACTTAAGTTTATTTTACGGCTCCTTTTTCGGCTGCGTCAATGTACGTTTCGGCAACAATATTTGTGCGTCAAATCGGAAAATACTGCGTATTTGACGCATGACGCAGGGGTAGATAAAACACTGCAACATATGCACATATATATGGAGAAAATCTAATGCATTACAATAGAAGGACGTTTATATTGTGAGGATAAACGAGCTTATAAGTTATTTATCATGGTACGTCTTAAAGAGAATGCTTCTGAAATGTATTTGCTAAATGGAATAACTTCTTTTTTGTTAGACGACTGAAGGAGAGCAATCAATTTAAACATGCTTGGCCTTTGTATGTAATATCGTTTGATATAGTATTACAACTTGTTACCTCGACTGTTTCAAATGAAATTGGATTAGATGGACGGGGCTATAATCGGTTATTAACAAATTATGGGACGTCCATAGTAAAGAATCGCGGCGTACTTTGAAGTTTTTGGTAGTACACTGTACGCCTTTGATGTTAATTATTGCCGTAAAACTATGATTTTTGGACGTAATTTACGCCCGTACACCCGTTAACGAAAGACATGCAAAGGGCCGTTATGAATTAGGCAATCAATGATGGGTGATGTAGAGGGACATAAGGTCATCAGTTCTTATGTGTACATGATGTTTGGGAACAAAGGGCCATAATTCCGTTATGAATTAGGCAATCAATGATGGGTGATGTAGAGGGACATAAGGTCATCAGTTCTTATGTGTACATGATGTTTGGGAACAATCAATTTGAAAATGTTTGAGAAAAAATGTGTTGAACAGGTCATTATACAATGTTGGAGTGGAAAATTCTAAGTCAAACAAAGGGCCATAATTCTATAATAAATTAGGCAATCAATGATGGGTGATGTAGAGAGACATAAAGTCATCAGTTGTTTTGAGTATATGTAGATAGAGAACAATCCATTCAAAAGTGTTTGAGATATATGCCAGTATTAAAAATAGGTTACATGACGCAACAAACCTGTGTTACGCGACGGGCCAACGCGATTCCTATATAGCCCCACTTCACTATGTGAAAGCGGGGGTATAAAAACAGATATCACTGAGGTGACATGTTAATGCTGAAGAAAAGGGGAAAACATTTAAACAGCACCATTAAAGGGTAGTTCTGTATATTCTCAGCCCTTGAATTAAAATCCTATGTTTTGATGGCAAATCAAACAAAAAAAGCCTTTCAATTATTAAACATGATCTCAGATGGCCCGCTGCACATGTGTCTCCAGTTGAGTTACCATAGTAACCAGACAGTTACACCACGGACCACATGCCCATGGTGTAAGGTAGCAGCTTATCATCACAGATCCAGACAACATCCGTCGTTCCATGCAACACTGGTGTAAATATATCTAAATAAAGAATAACATACAACAAGTAATAGATATAGTCTGGTCTCAGCGAGTTGGCTTACGAACGAGCGAGCTGAGACAGACTCTATCTGTTTTGTAGCATGGTATACTTAGTAACACTGTGATGTCATAGTGACCGTACTCTAAATTCCAATATCCGGTAGTTGTAGTATGGCATAGCCACGCCCCTTTAGTTACCCTAAATTAAACGATTTAATGCTCTGCATTCATCAAAGGAAATGTCACCGACCATGCTACAATGTTTCAATGAACCTTTTTCTGTCTACAAGAATGATATTAAATGCAAAATGTACAAAATTAAAATCTGAGCCCTTTCCCATCGACTTTTTTTTTTTAAAGCAAGCATTAATTCAGATATTTTGATTTTTTTCATATTTCTAAACAAGATGGGGCCTCTATCACCCTACTGTGTAAGGCTGTATGGTGTCCATGAGGTTTTGAAATGATTTTTCACTGATAAACATCTCACAATTTGGAGTGCAAATCAAGTGAAAAACAAAGCTTCTATGCTCTAAAAAACTGGCACTAGATTGGGGGTCGCCTAGGAGGATTGGGTGATGGCAAGTCAAACATAAAATCCTTTTAACTAAGAATGATCTCAGATGGCCCGCTGCACATGTGTCTCCAGTTGAGTTACCATAGTAACCAGACAGTTACACCACAGACCACATGCCCATGGTGTAAGGTAGCAGCTTATCATCACAGATCTACACATCAGACTAGTCGTCGGTCTACTAGAATGTTAATGAAAAACATACTAATATATATATGAGCACAATCCCATTAAATTTTAACGCTAAAGCAAGTGTAAACTGAAATGATTCCTCCGTATTTCTAAATGACTAGCAAGATGATACGAGTTAGAAACATTTCCTTTGATGAATGCAAAGTATTAAATAGTTTAATTTAGGGTAACTAAAGAGGTGTGGCTATACTGTACTACAACTACCGGATAGAGGAATATAGAGTATGGTCACTATGACGTCACAGTGTTACCAAGTACACCATGCTACAAAAAAGATAGAGTCTGTCTCACCTTGTTAGTTACTTAAACACATCGGTGTTTAAATAAGCCAACTCGCTGAGACCAGACTATCTATTACTTAAAAAACTTTTGGTGAGAACCAAAACTAAATTATCTTGTGTCTCTTTATACATAAATCAATATATGTTACCTCCATTCGTGTTAGCACCATTCTGCACACCGTTAGTTTCGACCCCATTTTCATCGGTTGCTTTCTTTCCCCTCTTGGCAGCCTCTTTCTTCTTCTGATCTCGCTTTTTCTTAGAATCTGACGGCATCTAGAAGCAAATAAGGTTCAGTTATGATGCATGTTGACAGTTTTTCCCCGTTATCAGTCTGTCTCAGTGAAAAAGAATTATGTTGTCGTTGGTCTTAATCAAAAAAGATTTTTTTGTTGAACAAAATAAAATTGTAATAGCTTGAAACAGTGGTATAAAACAGAATGTAAACTAAGTTGTCACGTGACCTTCCTACATCACGTGAAGACCAGTATAACAGCTGATGAAGACTACGAGACGCAGTTGAAATATTCTGATCAAGTAAGATTTTTTTGCTACGAGTACTGGTCGGGGTGCCCTTTCAGTCACTTATGTAAACATAAACTAATTTTTCAGGCAAATCTATATATGCTGACAATGTTTTCTTTCTATTAGGGTTACCTCTTCCTGGAATTTTTTTACGCCAAATAATTTTGTTTTATATAAATTATAGAAGTGGCACGTGACCTTTTCATAAATAGAATACCGAGAAATCATATTGTTTACAAGGCCAGTTTCCGTCATGTTTTTTTATTGAGTGATAGATTCAACTAGGTCATGATTACAGTAAAATTTTATGAATTAAAAACATGATTGCAAATGTATTCAACAATTTCATTGTAAAAATGGTATGATCATTCACCTTGATTGCTATAACAATGGCCCATACCCATACCCAGTACAGGAATTCATATACCGTATTTTACCTTGTATAGTACGCACCCGTGTATAGTACGCACCCCCCTCTCGGAGGTCAAAACTGGGGTAAAAAAGTTGTTTCCGTGTATAGTACGCATCAAAATATTATGCTTTCTTTTTCAGATAAAGGTGAAGTCATTTGTTAAGAAACATGAACAGAAGAAGCTTTTCATTTTCATTTGTATTTAACGCATATTCAGACTGTGATGTATTGTAGTAATAGTGGTAAAATAAACTAGTGGGAGGGGTGTGGGTGTGTTTATTTATTTGTGTTGACAGTAGTTTTCCTAGATGAACCATTCAACGAAAATAAAAAATCCAAAAAAAAATAAAATAAAAAAATCACGATCGAGATAATTAGCGTACAAAAGAAAATATAATTACTTCAATCATTAATTGCCAATCTTCAGGGGAGTACCTATCTTGTATCATCTCATCAAAAAGCCAATTATAATGCGGCAGATAATTGTCCGTAATCCGATAATTACATCTACTAAAACGCAACAGAGTCGTTGGTTACCGTAATCCATTACGCCGATTATACTAACATTGTGTATTCACGGGAACCAGAGTTTATCATAAGTGAATCAGATGGGTAACGCGTGATCAGTTACCTGTACCCCATGGCTAAATCTGGTAAAGGTCACACGGCGTGTGAAAGTGCATCCTCAGAAATAGTCGATACTCGCGGCAACTTCAAAGGATTATAAAAATAGAATAACCCATTCTACCCATGTAAATAATGTGTCAAAACTGCAGCCGAGGTGCGATATTGTTTGACCCAATTATCAATCATCAAATGTGTACCGGTAAGCATGTTTTCGCAAGCATTATTGAATAATTGCCATTTCAAAGTGGGGTGATTCTGCCTTTCTACGCCGTCTAAAATATATGTATTTCAAAATAAAGCAAAAGCTTCATTAATTTTTTATAAAATATTAAATAAAATCCTATAAATATAAGAATAGAATAGAACTGTAAAAATACTACATGTACCCAGTATGTACTAGTCTAAACAGCTGGTAGTCACGTGATATTACGTCACGCGATATAAACAAAAAGATCGATGGACGATTTTTCACACAATTTATTGAAGTTTTACAACAAACATGCAAACATTTATACAAAAAGAAGCATCATAATACACTTTATTCATTTATAAATCGGATTAAGTCAATATATTACTTATATGAAGCGAGTAAATTACGAAAATATTGTGTATTATCGGTATTCACAATTTGCTGTCTCAATGTCTGTTCGTCGTCAACGTTTTTCTTCCCAGACATCGATTTCCTGCAAGAAAAAAAAAGTTCTTTTTATTGTTTCCTTATATTGTACGCACCCCCCTTTTGGAAACCGTAAAAGTGGTAAAAAAACTGCGTACTATACAAGGTAAAATACGGTAGATAAATTGTAAGGAAGTGTCTCCTCGTCCGGGTCCGAATGTTGAGACAAACCATTTAGGCCTTTTCAAGGGAAGAAACTCTACATAAGGTCAACAAAAAAAAAATGGTTTGGTTCCGCTAACGTCTTCAAAAAAAATAGGGTAGGAAACATGAAATAAAATATGACAGTAACAGTACATAATCCTAAAATAGATTTATTTGTATACATGTTCAACATTCAATAAAATGCCGGACTTGACAACACAATGATAACACATACATATTTACAGCTGCAACAACTACTGAGTTTAACAATAATCCGCGAGTATTATGATGTGTTCCTGTATCTTGCAGCAAAAGCTTTTAAGGGATACTGGATGGTAATTGCTGGCCTTGTACTTTTCTCCCTTCTTAAAGATTGCCGTGACGTTTGCTATCCTCCAATCATTTCGTATCTCTCCAAGTTGTAGACTTCTTTGGAATACGAGTCATGACTGTCAGGAATGGTGCAATTTCATTGGCTAGTTCTTTTAAGATCCTTGCAGGAAGCTGGTCGGGTCCACAGGCTTTGCTTGGGTTCATTCTTTAAGAGCTTGGCAACCTCTTCTATGGTGACCACCATGTCTGACATTGGAGTGAATGGTGCCCCTGTTGGTGTTGGTATATCAGTTATGTCCTCATTGGTGAATACTGACTGGTACTGGCAGTTTAGTCAGTCAGCCTTGTCTTTGGCGTCGGCGTATAACTTCCCATTTTCTTTCAGTGGGGTTACTCCGCTGCTGTCCTTTTTCAGGGATTTGATGTAGGACCAGAACCGTTTCGGTTTGTTGGGTCAGTCCTCTTGGCCTGCAGTGTTTCCGACATCAATGATTGTCTCGATGTACCTCCAGTATGACTGTCTCTCTGTACAGCTTGATGTCTTGGCACACTTGGACTTTGTTTTCCTCACAAACAGCTTGTTCCTTTTGCGTATGAGGGTCTTGACCTTCTTGTCGATCCAAGGTTTGTGGGTCTTGTTTCCTCGCAGCAACTTGGTAGGAACATATTTCACCATGAGGGTGTGAATATTTTCCTTGAACTCAGTCCAAGTTGTTCAATATCCTTGGTACTGAATGTACTGACGAAGACTTGTTCTATGGCCCTAAGTTCTTCCCTCATCCCTTCATAGTTGGCCTTTTTATACACGTTGACTTTCCTTGGTGGTACCTCGACTCTCATTGGATTCTATGTAGGCTACTTCGTGGTCTGAAATCCCTTCAATCTTGTTAATGAGTGTCTGGATGTTTGTGAATAAAAGGTATGGGCCCGGATGGGAAAAACGTCTCCTGTTCCGGCAGCCGGACGGGGAGACCTGAGGTCTTCGTGAACGCACCCGGACAAGGAGACACTTCCAAATTGTAAACTATTCTCTCAACAGGTCAGTATTGAAAATGTTCTGTTTTCTTTGTAGACCTTCAATAAATTCACAAACTTTGAAAAATAAATTTCAGTTTGGGCATTTTTAGGTAAACCAATGTCAAGAAATGAAAAATAATGTATAGCTGACACAATATCTTTAGCGAAATTTACAACAAAATTGTACAATTAAAAAAAAAAAGTCCTGAAAAACATGTGTTTAATTAGATTCTTGTTTTGAATGATACTATATCTCTTCTTCTATCTATCCTTCTTTCTCTATACTGTCGTAATGAAATCCTGTCCCTGTGGAAAGAACCGGCCTCAAAAAATACTTCTGTCTCGAGGGATGACGTATGATAGAGAAAATTATGCCCATCCCGACATTTTTGTTTTCGGTCCAGAAATAAATGTTAATTTTAATAAAACTACGGTTACGATTATCTTCTTTTTCATACAGTTTAATGCACTATTACCTGCGGATTATTAATATGTAAAAATACAACGTACTTTAAGTGAAGTTGTGGTTTCTTTTGTTGAGTATTTCAGCCGAGCGGGAACATGTGAGTGTGAAAATTTTCCTGCGGAAATTGCGACATAAAAAAGACTTCTATTTGCGGCAGTGAATAAGGCCCAGTTGTGGATACGTGTACATTGTCCGAATATTTTTTTCTTATTTATTTTTTTTAAAGTTAGACATATATTGATTTATTCATAATATCCATTGAGATATACCGGAAACGTAAACTTTTTTTTTTAAATTAAATTAAACCATCATAATGCGGGATGGTCATCTGTAAACTTGATTAGTGGTTACCATTTATCAAACTAGTTCCAAATAATTGACCGAGTAACAAAAGTTTCTGCAAACTTATTTGTAAAGCTTGCGCACGCTCAGCTCCTCCTATATTTTTCATCCATACATTCAACATGTGTACATTTATTCGGTGAGCATCTATTTGAACTTCTACCGATTTATTGCTTGTATATGTGTTCATAGACCATTTCTTCTGATAAACATAATAAAACCTTATATTTTCTCTTCTCTGTTTTGTTTTCAATTCCTGAACTTCTTTTTTAAAATGTCAAACCAACTTTAGAACATTAAACAAATAAAAAAGACAAGTAAGAAAACAAAATCAGCAACAACTATTTTTAAAATATAATCAACACATTTATTCAAATACATGTACTACGAAAGATATTAACTTCCAGAACATACATACACTTGTTCCAGTAGTTCTTTAAAATCCGATATAAGAATAAAGTCCAAATAATATTGGCAAGTGCCACGTTAATCAACATTGTGAAGTGTCCCTTCAATAATAATTGCCAAGCGTCCCTTTAATCTAACTGTATTTCAAGTATTTCATGGTTTATTTATTGACATTAGTCCAAATAATCCAATGTCACTTTTATTATAGATGAGTACAATACTTGTTATCCTCTCACAATATATTTTTAATTCAAAGCATCCAATAATTTCACTTTATACTGAATTTGAAGTAAATTCTTAATCCAAATACTGAATCAGATACTGAACAAATAATAACCCCAAAAGACTGTATTTATACTGTCATAAAGCGTCATAGAAGATCATAGAAACGTAAAGATAAACAAGTTATATTTAAATAACCTTGCATTACAGTCATATGTATCACATCATAAGATCAGGGAGTACGTTATAACGTATAACGTACTCCCTGATAAGATACACGATACAAAATTGTATTTAAATATAAGTATATTTAAATATAAAAATCGAACAGGAAAAGCAGCATTCAAGGACGACAGTCAACCACGAACACACACAGAAACAGAGAACAAATTTAAAGATGAATGAAAGGCCAAATAAGACATCACAAACACAAAAGGGTTGACAATAGGGCTACTGCCTTGGAACGGTTCATGGCAAAAAAGACCGCTGGGGGTTTAATAAACCAGGTTCTAGGGTGCACCAATCCTTACAGTCGGTATGGCATATAAACACAAACATTAGTTATGAATAGCTATTGACCGACATCAAAACAAAAACATTATGATCAAAAACATTATGTGATGTTAAATATAGACATCAATATTTTATTTACTTATCCATAAACTTCTGTCTAGAGCTATAACTAATTATAAACTAGAACGAATTCAACGGCGCGGCCGTCATAAAATACCCACGTTTTATTCACACAGGTCCCCCTCCCACCCCCCACCCCACCCCACACCCACACACAGAGTATATACAATGTAATCCCTTCATCAAAATGTTCATTTGAGAAATATTTTTTAAATAAATTGACCCCCTGTTATCCTCCACGCACCAACACCCCCTCCAACCCGAATCCCAGGGAAGACGTCCGAGTTTTAAATAATAAATCATTTGACATGCTGTGTTTCTCTTTATTAGTTGACTATTATACCAATTAATATGCAAAAGTATGAAAAAATGAGACCGTAATTGCATTATTAGTGTATTTGATGCCCCTTCCTCCAGGCCCAACTATAACATAGGAGGAAACAATGTAATCCCATAGTCATGTTTCATTTAAGACATAATTAAAAAAAAATATCCAAATCCCCCCCACCCCCCACACACACACAACATCCCCCCCCCCTCCCTTGGGCCCCCGGGCAGACGGTCCGAGTTCGAAACAATAAAAATAATAAAATCATTTAATAAGTTGCTGATCTTTTATATGGAAAAATGACAGTGTAATTGAATTTTAAGTGTATTTGACCTTTTGACCCCCTGAGGGACCCTGGGTGCAGAGCAACCATCATAATGATTCATTGGAGACATAATTACAAAAAAAAATGACCGCAAATCCCCACCCTGGGCCCCGGGGCAGAAGTTCGAAGTTTGCGAAATATAAAAATCGTTTGATATGTTGTTTATCTTTTATGGACGATTACATATACCAAGTTATATGCAAAAATATGAAAAAAATGACGGTGTAATTGAATTTTTAGTTTATTTGACCGTTTGACTCCCCACCCCCACGCCCCTGATGGCCCCTGGGCTCGGAGCCAAAAAGTGCTCTTGCACGCCGTCTTCATATGGTGGTGTTTGGTTGAATTCCCTTTAGCGGTTTAGGAGGAGATGCGGTAACGGACAGACGGACTCAAACGGAGGCGATTTTAATATACCCTGTGTTTTTTTCAAAAACGTAGGTATAATGAATGGCTTTGGATGACACAATAACATGCTTACATTATTCTTAAAAAATATTCATAGGTAACAATATATAGCAAAGGGAAGTCCAGAATCATAATACACACTCGTTTTTCCAGATTTTTTAAAAACACCTTTTTTTACTATTCTGTGCGTAAATTTCGCTCAACGATCGTATCAGATATAGATTATTCTTCACCTTTGCAACAATGGCTTACCTACATATGCCATATGATAGACTAGGAAATTCTTCAAAATTTCACAGACTGTATGAAGGTTTACACAGAATAATAACACTACTTGTTTACGCTACCGAAACGGAGTGAAAACGAATATAGTTTACCTGTTGTTTTTTCAACCGTTTTTTTCAACATATTACAATTTATAAAACAACCAGAAGCATTTCACTATTTCTATTTATGTCCTTAAACCTTTATACAATCTGCGATTTTTTTAATTCAAAGTCAAAGTGAACGACAAGCAGCTTGCAACCATAATCTGAATAGAAAATATTGAAATTATAATCAGTATGTGTATAACTATTTATTTATTTATTTATATTTATTTATTTATTTATTTATTTATTTATTTATTTATTTATTTATTTATTTTAAAAAAAAGGTGATGACCAGTCAAACTATATGGAGAATTTATCTAATATGAAATAGCCTATACAATTGATTTAAATATTTTATCACAGACCTAATAACAAATAGATTGGACACTACGAAAATTATCTAAATTTCATGTGGCACAGTGCGAAAATTTCACAAAATATTTCCCAACTTTAAACACACATATCATGAAGAGTATTATAGATACAAGTTTGCCGGGGCCGAGTTGACCATAAATTGTACGCGTGGGGAGCCGATTTTTTTTACCAGCCATTTTTACGGTTTTAATATTACATCTGCCTAAAAAGCCACACAAAAAAAGAAAAGAAAAAGGCTTTTAGGGTCAGACAAGGTTCGGATTAGGTGCCGAGTTGTCTAGGGGCCGAGTTGACTGTAATTCGCCCCAAGCAGGTTCTGCCTACAGGTATTCTGGGAGTAGCTTAAACTTAGACTAGACCTTTTCAGAAGAAGAAAACAAGTTATGTATAGCATGGATATACAGGTGCATGTAGATCTATGTGTATAGTTATAGTAATATAATTTTTTTTTAATTTGTGTTTTTAATGTTTGTTTAGTACTTAAATGATAATTTCAACACATAATTGTTGCTTTTTTCTTCAGAAAGGCCTAGTCTGAGTCTAAGCTACTCCCCGAATACCTGTGGTTCTGCCCGAAGCGACATCAAGAACATGTTCGCGATGAATTTGAGATTCAGAGAAATCAACCAAGCACTAAAACAAAACATGGCGACCACCAGCTTTCATTTCGTGTTGAAATCTGAAAAATGAAAGCTTATTTGTATATTTTGGAATAGTTCCCTCAAATCATGTGTTGCAATTACTTTTGAAGAACAACATATCTATACCTTACGTCTTTTTACTTCTTTAAATTAATTTAAATGGCGGGTGTCTTTGGAAACTTATTTGAAAATGAAGAATATGTTGTTGGTTCTGATGATTTTGACAACTCGGTTCGCAGAAAGCCCGGAGTGGAACCACCGCCTAGATCACGACCACAGTGTGGGCTGAGTGGTATCAGTAACCAAGGAGCCACTTGTTATCTAAATTCTCTGTTGCAGACATTGTTATACACACCAGAATTTAGAGGTAAGTAGCTAAGCTTAAGGGATAAAGTGAAAGTAGAAACAAATAAATTTAAGTTCATATAACTTACAGACATGTTAATAGAACAAAGTAATGTTTGTTTGTTTGTATTTTCAACACATGTACAGGGTCTTCCACAGGAATATTTTAAGGAGTAGTGCCATTTTAAACATAGTGATGGTTATGGGAGAGAGGTATTCATTAATCGGTCATAAAAATAATCTAAGGAAGGATTTTTGGATGGAAATTTAGGTATTATATCATTTGATTTGGTTGGTATATACTTACTTTAGAGACTAAATGGCTTTTGTTACAGATTGTTGCTTTTTTTTTTTTTTTTATTGTTTCAATGTTGAAAAGTTAAGTGTTTGTAATTAAGGAGTAGTGGTGCCACTATGCCTTAATGGCCTGGGGAAGACCCTGATGTACGGTTATGTATGACTGTCGATTTTTTTTGTGGTGAAGGCAGATTTCCTGGGTAAAACCAGTACTGTACACATCCCATCATCCGCAAGAATCAACACTTCTCACTTACAAGTGGAGCTCGCAGTGGGATTCGAACCAGCAGCGGTGAGAGGCAAGAAGGTTTACAATGCAACATCGGTAAACCCCTGGACACGGCTTTAATGACAATTTGGTTAGTTAAGTTAAAAATAAAATCATGTCAGGGACCACGTAAAGTGAGGCATTTACTACTCTGCTAACGAACAGCTCTTTTTTTTGGCAGGGTGGGGATTCAGGGCTTTTCCCTTCTATAACACGGCAGAAATTTGTCTACTTCACAATTCAAAATTTAACAACATTTCCCCCTCTTACTTTCTTAATAATATGAAATAGGCACTACCTAGATAATGGGCAAAGTACTTCAATATAATTAATTGTGTGTGGGAGGGAGTGGGCTTGTGTGTGTGGTGGTGGGGTTGAGTGGGGGTGTGTGTGGTAGAATTTGATGATAATGGGTATAAAGATTAAATAAATATTCTCAATAACAGATAATAAAAAAAGAAATTTCGCCAATAACAGCTTAACAAAAAAAAATCTCCCCCCACCTCCCTCACTACCTACCTACTACTACCCAGGGTTCTCCACAGGCCATTTAAGCATAGCGGAGCTGCTGCGCTTGACTTCCAAAATCTTACATCCCGCGGTGCCTAAATTGCGCCGCTATGCTTAAAACCAGAGCGCGGTTCTGTGATCTGATGGCAAACACCGCCTTTAAAAACCCTTATGCGCACTGTACACAAATCATAAACTCGCGTCAAACAATACACACAAGTAACATGTGACTGATCTATGCAGTAGGCAGAAGGTGCGATAACACGCTGTGTGATAGGGGATTGTTGACAACAAATTGCAATTATTACGAGTTGATTGGATTATGTCGGGTTGTTGTGGATTAATCAGGAGATAATTGGGATGGGAGAATGTAACTTAAAGCAGTTGAACTGGAGAGTTTGTTAATATTGGCAGTTTGTGTATAGTCTTGTTCAAGACGGAAATGAAAGATGCGATGTGCTCATCATGACACAAGAGTTTGTTTGTTTTGCGCAAGTAAGTATAATTGTTTTGATTGTCTTTTTGATTTAAGTCTATCTAGCCTTAATATATAAAATAAATAGCAATTTTGGGATAATATCGGGTCATTTGAAAAGAAAAAAGAAGAAATGAAGGTAATTATCTGTTTACTTTGAATCAAAGCTTGTCATTATTTAAAAAAAAAAAAATACTAGAAATAACTTACAAAATATAACAAAAATAATTCAGTTATTACTATTATTAAGTGTGTTGGTCTATTATATATTTACGATATATTTTTTAATTATTTATATATGTTTCTTCAGACCTTGGCCCGCCACTTCAACCTGGATGAAGATTCAATGATGATCGAGTGGAGACAAGTGAGGGAGTAACAAAGAATGACAGAGAGCTACAGGAGTCTCACTCCAACTTGTTCAAGATTGCAGCTGTTGGTCTGTTTCTTCCAACATCAACAGCAGATTGGGAGAGGGGATTCTCTACACTCAAGAGAATTAAGACAGCACAGGTCAACTCTGAGTAACAGAGTTCTCAACGCACTGCTGGCAGTAATAATACAGGGCCGACCTCCATCAGAGTTTGAATATGACAGGGCAGTGGAAGAATGGCACAAGGCCAGGCCTAGAAGGTCAAGCATCTGATTAGGAACTGCTAGCTAATGTGTACAAGTCAAGACATTGAATGGGCTCATTTGTGTTTGATTTATTTAAGTGCTAAGTTTATATTTTTTAAGTATTAACAAATGTGCTGTTTTATTTCCAGGGATGAATATTATGTAGTTGATGGTATTATATGTGTGCATGATGTGTTGATGTATATGTTGTATTATTGAATGTACGTTTTCTTCTCCTTCGTGTATTAAAACATGGATTATTTATTATTGTTTAATGTATGTATTTCAGATGATGCATGTTGTGTTGATTTGTAAGTTGTGTTATTGTGTATGTATTATTGTGTATGAACTTATTTTAGTAAATATTTCTACGAGTGTTTTTTTAAAATAAAAGTCTTAAAACATGCATTATTTATTATTGTTTATTATCATAAATATATAATTATATATGGCTTCCTAACATCACTAATATCACACACAGGAGTGCCTCACCGTCAATACAGGCAGTTACTAAAAGCCAAAAAAATCGTACCCTCCCCCAGCGCACGGTAAATGCCACTATGCTACGAAGTGGTACCTTTTTTATACTGCTATTGAATTCCGTCCAAACATCTTTTTCAAATTAGAAAATGTTCAGTAATGGTAGTTGTGCAATTTAACTTTTGTCAGCATAATTATTTTGTGTTTTATAAGCTAAAAGTTATGGATAATGCAGCTTCAAAGTCTAGAAAAAATGTAAACAAGTCCTTTTAACAGATTAGATGTATTTCAAATAAATGTTTTCAATTAGGTGCTTTTGGTATTTATGTTATCCTAATTTACCATGAAAAACCTGTTAAAATCAGTTTTGTTGTTTTACTAGATGCTTTATTCTTCCTTGGTGAGGAGGAACTTGGAAAGCTTCAGGATGCCAACAAGCCAGGATCCAGGGTAAACTTGTTTTTGTTTTTTCGGAAGTCTAAAAAGGCAAACGGCAATCTTGATTTTATAAAAACTTGCGGTGTCCTGTTAGTTTTTCTTCATTTGTTGCATTTGTTTAATCATTAATATTAACTATAAGAACAGTGTAAAGCAAATCATTTTTGCATATTATTGACTGTTGATTACATTGTTCAATAGTATATTTAAACCTATGGAAGAATAAGATGAAAAATCAAAAAGGTTGTTTAATTATATGTAAGCAGTTTTAAAGATAAAATATATTGCTGCCTAACTTCTTTGACTGATAAGAATTTGTGCTTGTACCGTAGCTCTAACGGTTTTCCTTTGTTCTTGCTTATGATATAATTTTCATAAACCTGAAGGTCTGAGCCTAAACCATGCTATAAATGCCGGTATATTTCAGCCGTGCTATAAATGACAGATTCGCCATTGGTCTACTCAATTTTACGTGCGCACAGTTCTAATGTTTACACACAACCTGTCGATCAAAACGACTAAACTGTTACCAAAACAGCACTCCTTGACATTGAATTTGCCCAATACTATACAAATGCGATTGGCTGCAATAATCAAAACATGGGACATGCTCATGCCGCGTGATAATGCTATTTCGTGATTGGATCGGGCTGTTGTTATTACTGAAAAATGCAATGCCCTAAAACTTCTTGCACTCGTGTAGTTGGATAAATGGCTAAGGTACAAAACATTTATAGCATATTTTTCTTGTATGCGATTTATACTGCACTCTTGGGCCTACGGCCTTCGTGAAGCAGTATGAATCGCATATATTCGAAAAATTATGCTATAAATATTACATATATCCCTATACAATTCTCATAACCTATAAATATTGGGACAGCAACCTTAAAGGGAGATGACGGAACCAACGCAGAGAGAGGTCTGAAGCTCTAAAGCCATGGCCTTATCCACTGAGACATTTGCTACAAAAAAATAAAATACAAATTTCCTCATAATTTTGAGAGGTATGCTTATATAAATACTATGCTATAACATTGCTTTATATAAATACTGTGCTATAACATTGCTTTTACCTTTTAAAGTTTATTTTTATCAGGTGAGAGTCATACCTGTTCAGCTACAGCGACTGTTCACCTGCCTGTTGTTGAAGAACTGTCAGGCCCTGTCCACAGTGGAGCTGACCGAGAGTTTTGGATGGACAAATGATGAGGTGGGTCCATGGATGTCATTTGTTGGGGGTGGTAATATTGCCCTTTTAAGTTTAGCATTGGTTTTAATGTCATGGGGTTAAAATAACCTTAACACCAAAATCTTATCTGGAACTCTGGATGAGAAAAGTAGCTTTATTGTCGTTATATTCCATTATTATTTTAACAGTCCTTTTAGAAATATTTCTACAAATAACTACCACATATGTCAGTCGTATCATACGGGGCGTGGACGCATGTGCATTACTAAAAGGTAATTTTATAGTGTTGAGTATAATACTGAATTCTATTGGACCAGGATCCAGCAAACAAATTCCATATTTAGATGAGACGAAGCTGAGCCCAGATATGGATTCTGTCGACTGGGTACGAGTCCAAATTAGTTCAGTATTGTACCCATCACTGTTAAATGACCTTTTTATTTCTCACCTATAATTCTAACCAAACGTTGTATTTGTAGTTTCTACATTTTAATTTTGATACTTTCATGCCCCCACCTACGAACGGTTTTCAACCGATTGTTTTGAAACTTTACGTACTGCTATGATGTCAAGATGTGCATATTGATTCCGCATCAAAATCGTTCTTGTATTAGAGGAGTTATGGTCAACATTTATTGTGTAAAATAAAATATTAAAGTTTTTTGACTCCACATCTAAATATTTTTTTCCTGGTCTCTAGATACCTTAGGAGCGCAATAAGAAACCAGTTTCTAGATGTTTTGTATTTAAGCAGCCATGTTGAGTATAATAGTGGAATTATGGGCTTGTCACATGGTTAAAAAGAAAGAGATTGGTTAGATTTATAAAAGTAATTGCTCTCCCATTCAACACTCGATACAATGGCTTCTGCAGCTTTGTTTTGTTTGCTAGGTTCTGCAATGTCGAAGAAGCTTAATCTCTAATGCACATTGTAACATTGTTCTTCATTTCCTGGTTCCCTGTCATTTCAGCAATTCCAGCAACAAGATGTACAAGAGCTCAATCGAATCCTGTTCAGTGCAATAGAAAGTTCCCTGGTGGGTACCAGTGGAAAAGATCTGATACAAGAGCTTTATCATGGCAAAATTGTCAATCAGGTTGGTAGCCCCAATGTATTATATTAGACGTTGGTAGCCCCAGTATATAATATGACAGTTTGGTAGCCCCAGTGTAAGACTGGTTGGAATATGTTGTAAGATAAAATGAATGTCTTCCATTACAATTACACATTAAATCAGAAAATAAATAAAAGAGATCAAAACAATATTTTGAAAATAAGTTGCATATGACAAACACACTTGTTATCCACTATTTCCAACACCAAAGTGCGTTTTTATTATAATACATGTTATATGTTATGATAAAGACATAACGAATAAAACATGGTGAATACATCTTTGTTATCATTAGTAAAACAAACTTTGTAATCGGCATGTATTATATTGGTTCCATCAGGTGATAAATCGTCAAGGAAATGCTGCATGCACACACCTAAAATAGCTAAAAAGATCAGCAGAGCTTATGCCATGGCTGTCGTCCGTCCGTCTGTCTGTCCGTAAACATTTTTTGTGGTGACTTCTCTGAAACTACTGGATGGATTTTCATGAAACTTTACAGACATTTTGTCCATGATGTCTAGTTGAGCATAGCAAAAATTCACGTTTATGTGGAATCGAAGATGGCTGCCAAAGCTAAAAATAGATTTTAAAAAAACAAGTTTGTAGCGACCACTTCTTGAAAACTATAAGTGATATTGATATGGACTTTTTCTAAAATGATCAGCATGACATGATGTTGGTCCTTGACGTTAAACATGGCTGCCAACGGCCATCTTTGTTTACATAGAGTAAAAAGTTGTAGCGACTACTCCTCTGAAACTACTTGACCGATTTTCATGAAACTTGACAGGAATGTTGCTCTTGATGTCTAATTGATCCTAGCAAAATTTCAGGTCGGCCGGAAATTCAAGCTGGCCGCCACGGCTAAAAATAGATTTTTAAAAAACAAGTTTGTAGCGACTACTTATTGAAAACTGTAAGTGATATTGATTTGGGACATTTTTTCTAAAATGATCAGTATGACATGATGTCGATCCTTCTCGAAAATCGTTTTGATTGAACGTTAAACATTGCTGCCAGCGGCAAGCTTTGATTACATAGAGTTATATAGTACAAAGTTGTAGCGACTACTCCTCTTAAACTATTTCATGGATTTTCATAAATTGATGTCTACTTGATCCTAGCAAAATTTCAGGTTGGCTGGAAAGTCAAGATGGCCACCATGGCTAAAATTAGATTTTTAAAAAGCAAATTTGTAGCGACTACTTCTTCTGATATGGGACTTTTCCAAAATGATCAGCATGACATGTTGTTGGTCCTTGTTGAGAATTATTTTGATTCAAAATTAACATGGTTGCCAGCGGCCATCTTTGTTTGCATTGATTATATATAAAAAAACTTGTAACAACTACTCCAAAACTGCTTGACAGATTGTCATGGAACTTCACAGGAATGCTGATCTAGCTATTAAAACCTATCAGTAGAGCTTTAAGGTCATTGACCTCTTGTTTAAGGTAGTTTTCGTAAAATCATACTTTTATGTACTTGAACTTTACTACATGCAATTGTTTGGTATTGCCACTATTGAACTCTAGAGACTTAACTTATTGTCACATTTTAAGTACCAGAAGGTTGTCCTACAGGGTACACATGTTTGTCTCCATTACAGATACAATGTACAGACTGTGGGAAGACCAGTGGAAGAGAGGTATGGGTGTTTACATTACATTACCTAAATCCAAAACACTTCCATTCTTGATGATGTGGGAGGCCTAGGTAGCTCAGTGGATAAGGCCTCTTTTAAAGCGACAGACCTCAGCTCTGCTCCCCGTGGGTTTGCTACCTGATGAATACATGTCTGATGGGAAACTTCATCTCATCTCCCTCTGAGGTTGCTGTCTCGATATAAACTAATATGATGTGTTAACGGGATATAAAACACCATTTCATTTTACTCTTGATGATTGCTGATATATATTACTGGTGTATATATGTGTAATAACTACCTCCCTTTATTGTCACACGAGAAGTACTGTTTCAGCTATTGTATGCAAAATCTCATTCTTTAGGAAAATCTACTTTTTTAAAGGCATGTTTATGTCGAATATATTAAAACTTTAGGAATAAACTTTAATTTATCGGTAGGTAGGGATTTTTTTTTTTTAACACATTCTTATTATTAACGCATGCCTATCGACAGCATGCAAATATCGTGTGCTTCACTAGTATTATCCATAGAGTTTTTTTTAAAAAAAGGGTTTAGTTAAATATTAACAGAACATGCAAAACATTGATCAAATGTTCATTTATGGACACATGAAATAGACTTAGTAACTATTAAACAGTGCTCGACGCTAACTTTTTCGAATTAATGTTTCAAATGACAAAATGGATCAAGATATGAACATCAGATACAGTGCATACAATCTACACTTTTTTATATTTCATCTAAAACATAAATTGAATATTCGCACATCATCATTAGAAATATTTGAAAAATATGGTCAAATTTTCACTTGCCCGAGGCAAGTAGAAATTTAGTTCGGGCAAGAGGATTAGACAATGACTTGCCCGAAAATAACATTATTAATTTGTAGAGATACACACTTTACGCAAAAAATTGTTCCCACGCAAAAAATTCCAAGTTCTGGCAAGTAGAATTTTTTTTTTTAATGTCAAGCCCTGTTAAAGTATAAACATTGAACTCAATTACACTTCTCGGTTTACGTTACTGCAAAGAACAATATTCTCTCTTCAAGTGTCCTTTTTGCATCCTCACATTTTTCTCACTCACAAGGTCAGTCATGTAGACAATTTCAATTTACTATAGCAGCAGAGATTATTTCCAAGCATCCAGTATATCAGAGCATTATGAAACTTCCCAAAATAATTGAAAAAAAAACAACAATATTTGTGATGAACACATTGGGGGGAAAAAGAAACTTGAAAAAATATTTACACTGTTTGTTTGGGTCGGCGGATTTGCCGTGGGTCGGTCGCAAACTGCAAACAAACAATATTTTAATTTAGGCCTTGAAGAATGAGATTATGCAGTTTTGAGTAAGTGCCCAATTTCTACTTCTTAGTTCTTTGATTCAACTTGTAACCTGATTCAGAATAGTTTACACATCAATAAATTACATAAAACCATGATTAGCTATAGCAACTTTGGGAAGTACAATGCTTAGAGTACAAAGTACTGTTGGACTGTTGGAGATGTAATAATTATGTATATAAAATCATATACCGGTAACTTAGAATCAACAGATATTATTTTCAATCTCGTCTGTGTACTGCGTTTTAGGAAGACTTTCTGGATATACCGGACAAGGTCGCGGGAAATTATATAACTCAGAATCAACATTACAGATATTATTTTCAATCTTGTCTGTACTGCTTCAGGAAGACTTTCTGGATATACCGGTCACAGTCGCGGGTAGTTCCAGTTTAGAGGAGAGTTTACAGGCAGGATATAGAGATGTGGAAAGGTTGGATGGTAAAAACCAGTACAGGTGTGGCGGCTGTAACAAACTGGTTGACGCAACCAAAGTAGGTTTTTAAAACCAATATAGACCTATGATAAATTTTAGAAATATTTGTTCTTGACTGCATTTTGTTTCCAACTTCATTTCAGTGTAAAATTTTCAAAAATATGATATTTTTATGCCCCCGAAAGGGTGGTTTCGGGCATATAGTAATCGCACCGTCCGTCTGTCCGTCAGTCAGCAGTTCGTGTCCGGACTACCTTCAAAACCCCTGCATGGATTTTTATTTAACTTGGCACACGTGATCACCATAACAAGAAAATGTGTCGCGCGCAAAACCCAGGTCCATACCTCAAAGGTCAAGTCCATACCTCAAAGGTCAAGGTCACACTTGCAGTTCATAGGTCAAAAACAGGTATGCAATTTTGTGTCCGGACCGTAACGTCACAACCCCTGCAGGCATTTTTAAATAACTTATGACAAGTGATCACCATAACAAGACGATGTGTCACGCGCAAAACCCAGGTCCGTACCTCAAAGGTCAAGGTCACACTTGCAGTTCATAGGTCAAAAACAGGTACGCATTTTCGTGTCCGGACCGTAACGTCACAACCCCTGCAGGGATTTTTAAATGCCTTGGCACAAGTGATCGCCATGACAAGACAATGTGGCACGCGCAAAACCCAGGTCCGTACCTCAAAGGTCAAGGTCACACTTGCAGTTCATAGGTCCGGTCAATAACTTTTGCATTTCTGGACGGATTTTCTAATAACTTGGCACAAGTGCTCACCACAACCAGACAACGTGTCGCACACAAAATCCAGGTCCGTGTCTCCAAGGTCAAGGTAACACTTAGACGTCAAAGGTCACTTCGGGGGCATTTGTCACTTACAGTGACGTTTCTTGTTTACAACATTTTTGTCATTTTGTATGTCATCAAACAGGTACTTGTTTCGGATGGTCTAATCGCCCAAACTAAATACCGCTGTGTAGCAGTAACACTACACACCTCTATCTGTCATCATTTTATTCATCAATGTCATTATCTATTCCAGGGAGCCAAGCTACGCTGTCTACCATCCATATTGACAATGTCACTGCTACGGTTTAGCTTCAACTTCCAGAGGATGGAGAGGTACAAAGAGACGGGAAAGTTCACATTTCCATACGCCATCAACATGAGGCCATACTGTGACAGTGTGAGTAGGGGTGGGGTTTGTTGGGATTGCGGGGAGAAAGGGAAGTGTTTATTTCCATACGCCATCAACATGAGGCCATACTGTGACAGTGTGAGTAGGGGTGGGGTTTGTGGGGATTGCGGGGAGAAAGGGAAGTGTTTATTTCCATACACCATCAACATGAGGCCATACTGTGATGGTGTGAGTAGGGGTGGGGTTTGTGGGGATTGCGGGGAGAAAGAGAAGTGTTTATTTCCATACGCCATAAACATGAGGCCATACTGTGACAGTGTGAGTAGGGGTGGGGATTGCGGGGAGAAAAGGAAGTGTTTATTTCCATACACCATCAACATGAGGCCATACTGTGGCAGTGTGAGTAGGGGTGGGGTTTGTGGAGATAGTGGGGAGAAAGGGAAGTGTTTATTTCCATACACCATCAACGAGCGGTCATACTGTGACAGTGTGAGTAGTGGTTGGGTAGTGAGGGCTTGAGGGGAGACAGGTAAGTTCACATTTCCACACACTGTTAACATCAGGCTGTACTGTGGCAATGTGGTCACTTATGTGGTGGTTGGGGGTGTGTCAAGGTTATTATAACAGTGAAAGTTAGAGTAGAATAGGGGTGATAGGGGGGTATCAATTGAAAACCAACCAATATACACAATATTCCAAACTGATCAAAAGGTTGATTATTATTTTATGGTTTATCATTAAGATGGGGTTAAGTTTTTTTACAAGCATTATATATCGGTTCTAAGCTGAGATGAGTTGTTTCCTTTGTGATGTTTGAGTTGAGGTGCAGCATGGCTATCTCTGCGGGGTGATGTAATTGTACAAGTTAGAGGAAAGGAGACAAAGACAGCTCTAGGATTTCCCCTGGTTCTTTCACAGGCCCAGCAGAGACTTTACATCAAGGACTGAACCAAGGACCTATTGACGAGTGATATATTGAGTCAGTTAAACAGGCTTTACCTTGTACATTAAAGTAATTCTTGACTGTTAAGTAAAAAAAATTGTCTTCATTAAGCTTTCTTGTACATTTCAGGTTGGCGATGATGACGATTTAGATTATGAATTGTTCTCTGTGGTTATACATAGCGGAGGTGCGTACGGTGGTCATTATCATGCTTATATCCGAGATATAGACAGTCTGGGACATTGGGTCACACCTGTAAGTTATATCTTGTTTTTATTTTAGCTTAATCTTTGTCTTTGAAAACACCGTTTCACCATCATTTTATAGAGCATTTGTTTTCACAACTTTAAACTTAAGTTAGAGAGAATTTATGTCCTCAATTTTAAGACTTGTGTTAGAGAGATTTTATTTTACTGTTAACTTTAGACTTTGTTAGCGAGCATTTATTTCAATTTATTTCAATTTAAGATCTTTGTTAGAGAATATTTATTTCCACAACTTCAGCATGTGTTAGAGAATATTTCCACAACTTCACACCTGTAGTAGGAAGTATTTATTTTGTGTTACAAATTTTTTATTTCGTCAACTTCACACCTGTGTTTGAGAGTATTTATTTCCACAACTTCAGCATGAGGCCTGTGTTAGAGAGTATTTATACAACTTCAGCATGCATAAGAGAGTATTTATTTCCACAACTTCAGCATGTGTTAGAGAGTATTTGTTTCCACAACTTCAGACCTGTGTTTGAGAGTATTTATTTCCACAACTTCAGACCTGTGTTTGAGAGTATTTATTTCCACAACTTCAGACCTGTGTTTGAGAGTATTTATTTCCACAACTTCAGCATGAGACCTGTGTTAGAGAGTATTTATACAACTTCAGTTTGTGTTAGAGAGTATTTGTTTCCACAACTTAGCATGTGTTAAAGAGAATTTATTTTAAATGCAGCATGTGTTAGAGAGTATTTCTACAACTTCTGTCTGTTTTAGAGAGTATTTATTTTCACAACTTTAAACCTGTGTCAGAGAGTTTTTATACAACTTTAGCATGTGTTAGAGAGTATTTATTTCCACAACTTTAGACCTGTGTCAGAGAGTACTTATTTCCATTACTTTAATACTTATTTCCGCAACTTCAATCTCCATGTGGTTGTCGGGGTAGAAAACAACCACTGCAAATCCCGTTAGGGGCAGAGGGGTATGACCCCACCCCCACCCATCATGGCTCCAGCGTAAATGGAGTGTCTACTATAGAATTTGCAGCAACTCTGCAGTTCTGCAGCTTAGAACGTTCTAGGCCCATTCTCCTTATCTTATCTTGGTGTAAATGGAGGTTGAACCTGGCATGTTCATATTCCTGTTAGGCGCCATATAACCTTTCATGCGTTGGTGCGCCATAAAATGCAATTCAATTCAATTCCACAACTTTAGACATGTATTATAGAGTATTTAGTTGTATGACTGTAGGCTTGCCATACTTATTATTCATATTGATGACCTTAGTCCTTTGTTAGAGAGTATAGATTTCCATGAATTTTCATCAGGAGGAGGAAGAGATTATTGTACCGACTGACCCTACAACTGGTGGTGTGGACTTCATAGAGTGTGACTCGCCAATAGAGTTAATCCAGTACATGCTTAGTAAGGAGAAGAACAAAGGGATGCCTATTGACAAACTGGGGCAGGAGATTATGAAGCAGACGGGAACATCATGGAATAAACGATTCAAGTCGAAACATGGATCCATGACAAAAGTTGGTAGATTATATTTGCTGTTTCTTATTGTTTCAGATACCATTCTGAGCGACCTATAATTGATCTCATAAAAGGACTTACCACAATTACCGTATTAGAAACTGAATGTTCATTATTTTTCTCTCTTCAAAGTTGGATGGTGGCTAAAATTATGTGTTCTAATTTATTATTTTTTTAAATCAAGATATGCTTGAAAAAGGAGTGAAGCCGTATTAAGATTTCTAACAAATCATCCCGACATCGTTATTCCAGCAAAGAAAACAACGTCGATTGTAATTCTAGCTGAGTATGGCCAGGCGTTATCTTGCTGGAATAACGTGATGTCCGGATGATTTCCTAGAAACGGTAAACCGGTTGGACGTACCCCGTATTAAGATTAAGACTACACCATGTTTTTGAGACAGTCATTGTTTGCAGTTTGTAATTATTATGCTTCAGTTTCAAAATTTGCACTTATCATCATGATTATTATAAATTACTTTTAAAGCAATAACATTTAACACCCATATAATCTACTGGTGCTATTGCATTGACCATCAGTCTTTATTGTCTTCTTTGTAGTATAAATATTTATTGAAAATAACAACTAAATGATGCGTAAACTTTCTCTATTTCAGTTTTTGACCAAGTATGACGACACATTTATATTCGATCCGGTACATAAACATGTTTCATTAAAAGTTTTTAGGGCAAACAAAGACGGTCCCAATAAATCCAACAGCACTGCTGTTAAAAATAACACTCAACCCTTCGGTGCAAAAAGTGCTGCTGTAAATGAAATGTCACATGGCCAGTCAGGTGATGCAAAGGATGATGGGAATTCTCGTCAAAAACATGGAGATGGGAATAATACATCTAGAAACAAGTAAGTTAACAGGAAATTTCATTTATTTTTTATGACACATTTTTAAAGGGACTGGAGGTGAGTTGGAAGAGAATTGGTGTCGCTCCAAATTCGAATACCTCGCCACCCACACACCCACCCCCGCCCCCACCCCCACACACCCCAAAATATGCATCAGTTTCATATGAAATATGAATATGCATTAAATTAAGCTGCGTGTACCTTTTGGTTTAATTATCGTTTTTGAAAATGTTTGATCTATAAAGGTATTTATCACATAACGTCCCCTGTTAGCAGTGTCGAACACCCATTTAATATTCTATTGTATGACACGTGTAATACAACCTGAAACGATTTTGATTGGTTGAGTTAAACCTGTAACACTACGCAAGTTTAACTGAAACTATTTTATTTATTACAAATTCACCCAGATCTGAGTCATAAACTTATTATTTGTGACAGCTTATAAAAATAATGCACGTTATACAAAACATTGTTGTTGGTTTGTTAAAAAGTTGGCGTAAACTGCTATTTTGTAAAGAGGTAAAACACAAACTCCTTTTATACGCAACGTTATGTGTGAGACGCGACGTTACGACGTCACATATTTTATGACGTTTTGGTGCTAAAGTGTGTCCGACGTCGTGGGGGTTCTATGTCCATCTGAATTATTTTTTACTAATTTGATTGGAATGTTATGTGATAAAAAGGATCTTAAACTCGTTCCCATTCCATATAAGATTTATGAAACGAGTTATGAATTATTTTTAATTTTAACTCGCCAAAAGGCTCGTTCAAATTAAAATAATTCATAACTCGTTTCATAAATCTTATATGGAATGGGAACAAAAGGCTCGTTCAAATTAAAAATAATTCATAACTCGTTTCATAAATCTTATATGGAATGGGAACGAGTTTAAGATCCTCTATATATCACTCAATGAGAGATAACTCTGTCAATTAACTTATTTTATATCACCCAGTGACAGACAACTCTGTCAATGATGAATTTTATAGCACACTGAGAGACAACCCTGTCAAATGACTGATTTTATATCACACAATGAAAGACAAACAACCTGTCAAATGACTAATTTTATATCACTCAGTGAGAGACAACTCTGTCAAATGACTAATTTTATATTACACAGTGAGAGACAAACAACCTGTCAAATGACTAATTTTATATCACTTGGTGAGAGACAACCTTGTCAATTGACTAATTTATTTCACCCAGTGAGAGACAACTCTGTCTAATGACTAGTTTTAAGTCACCTAGTGAGAGACAACTCTGTCAGATGACTATTTTATATTAGCCAGTGAGAGATAACTCTGTCTGACAGGAGATAAATTGCGATTCCTCCTAGGTTGAAAATTGTCTGGGAAAAAATAATAATGCAAATAATGTTCATACAATGTAAGAATACTGAACTATGTGAGGGGCTAAAGAAACTTTACTTGCGTACTGGATAATGTTATCTGTGTTATACATGAGTGATGAAATGCCTTATCTTACACATTGGGGAATATAAAAGTCACTTGCATAAACAATGGCGTCACTAACGGTAAACAATTGCATGACGTCATTGTGTGAAAAAAAAACATGCAAAACGCTAGTAGCTGGCGATGCTTATGCACAAAATGTCAATGATATGCAAGAAATATAATCTGTCATATGTATCTGGTTCAGATATGGAATTTCAACCTTTAGTATAACTGTTTAATCGGACCCTTGGCAGAGCCTTGGTTTCGATAAAAAACAATTATATTGGAATTCCCGATCTTCACCCGATACCCATGAAAGATGCTTATAGTAATATATGTGTGGTTTCAGCGCTGTCAGGAAGACCAAGAATTGATACCACCCGTATCCCTTGCATAATCGTAAGACGTCTGCTAGGATTCTAGTTGCAGTTACTGCTTCTCTGTTTCTTCAGTGGTTTTGAAGTTTCTGATTCCATGCCTTACGTTTTTATCTTGGATCCGAAAAGTTCATATCCATCTATAAGCTATAGTGTTTTGCAATGCTGGAAAATCCAATTCAGTTAAATTCTTTTTTAATCAGGGGCCTACAGAACCCACTCCCAGGTCAGGCCTGGTTTGATTTCAATGACTCGCAGGTACATCCTATATACGAGAGGGAACTGGAGAGACAGGTGTCGGGAAGGGAGAGTGCTTACATGCTGTTTTATAGGAAGCGGTCACTTGTACGCCCTAATAAAGGTTTGTATTTAGTTTATTTTATATTTTAAGATTTCTTTTTTTTCTTCAGATATACCTTTAAGCATATTATATTCAGTTAAACAAATGATAAATTATTAACTTTATTTACGAAACAAAAATGCCAAGCAATAATTTGGGATTGTGAGTAGAAGTAGATGTTTTGTTGGTTGTGGACTACCGTGGCCGAGTGGTTAGAGTCTCTGACTTGCAATCCGCTGTAGGTTCGATCCCTCAGGGGCCTAGGAATCTTTATGTGAGAAAGCTATCCAGCTGGCTTGCGGAACGTCGGTGGTTCTGACAAGGTGCCCGCCCGTGCACGAAAATTGCCCGGAGGGGTACCTGGGGTCTTCCTCCACCAGTGGAAGCTGGAAAGTCGCCATATGACATTAGCTGTTGGTGCGACTATAAAATCCAATTCAATTCAATTGTGGACTTCACCAGAGAAAAAGGGAAAAACCAATATCTCTGAGGTATGTGCCAAATAAAAGCATACAAATAAAAGTGCATTTAATATAAATAAAGCACTTGTAATTGGACCTTTATTAATTATTTACAACTGAGTACATGTATTCTCCACAAGACATAGCTACAACAACAACAACAATTCCCATCAAACAAAAGTATCTCTTCATTCAGGTCATTTTCACTGTTTAGATATTTGAAAAAAACATTGTCCGAAGCTTCACTAATCACTAATCACTAATATGTTGCTAAATAGTATGTCTGCCTTTAGGATATCCATATTATCTGATGCCTTATTATCATTGTTATAGGACTGAATTAATATAGATATAATTTTTATATGCCCGTAAGCACGTATTATGTTGTGGCATTGTCCTTCCGTCGGTCGGTCCGTCTGCCCATTAATTTTTACCTGGTAATTGATTGTGGCTAATAACTTTCAAAATATAAGGTCTGCAACAATGAAACTTTGCACACATCTTCAACATGATCCAATGAATACATCTGATAAAGGCCCATAACTTTGTGATTCATATTTTTTTAAATTATTTCCCTTTGAAAAAGGATTAACCTGGAACTTAACTTTGCCTTTTACAACTGATTGTGGCTAATAACTTTCAAAGTATTAGGTGAATAACAATGAATTTTGCACACATCTTCAACATGATCCAATGAATACATCTGATAAAGGCCTATAACTTTGTGATTCATATTTTTTAAATTATTTCCCTTCGAAAAAGGTTTGACATTGAACTTAACCTTGCCACAACAGGCGTATTTGCCCTACTCGGCGGTGCTCTTGTCTGCTCGATCTTTCCTATTTAAAGGTTCATGAGACTAAGACACCATGGTATGCAATATTAAGGGTCCAAATAAGAAAAAGCTTTTCCTTTGTTAAGCCAGAAAAAGAAATTTGCCTAGAAAAATAACTATAATATCCATTTTGCTGATTATTTGTTTGATCATTTCTGCCCACAGCTCAAGGTGACAAAACCTACTGTATTCCAGAACATCTGATCACTGAAGTTGTGATAGAAAATCAGAATTTGGACAAACAGAGGTACTTTATTATTTGTGTCTCCCCTTAAAGATCTTAGAAAGATTAGCTAGTTAAGTGAAGTAACCAGGTAACATTTTAAAAATAAGACACTTGGCTTCTTTAATATTGTAAACCATTGAAACCCAAATGTTCCTGCTATTGTTATCAACTTTCTGTAATTTTGAACTCGCCACACATTAACAAATTCATAAATATTTCCTTATATACAGCTATAACATGAGTGAAAACTGCGGCCTCAACATTTACATTCAAGTTTTGCATTGAAGTATTTCAAATGCTGATGTTTTAAACATTGCTTATTCAAATGCAATCAGTCTTTACATATGTCTTTATATCATGCAGAACACTCAGAGACAAGTTCCATAACTCTGTATTTCAGGTCGACTTTTCACAGAAATGCAAGTTACGCTACTCGCATTGGTGTTAGAGTTAGCGTTCCCATTACCAGTACTGTTAGTTAATAACCTTTTTCAGTAAGCCCATTTTTCAAAAACTGCATGACAAAATTCGATGAAATTTCACACATTTATTCAGTATAGACAGATAACATGTCATACGCAAGTCATGTAACTCTGCAACCTATTTTGACAACGTTATGCCCCATTTTATATTTAGTCAATTTCTCTGGTTAGCCTTTGCGGTAAGCTCATATTTCAGAAAACGCCTGGCAGAACCCAATAGAACTTCACATATGTATTCAGTATATTAAATAGATACATGTAATTCACATGCATCTGCAACCTGTTTTGACAAAGTTATGCCACTTTCTATACTTAGAATTCTGTTTCTTCGTCAAAGTTTTTTGGTAAGCTCATATCTCAGAAACTACTTGACAGAAACTTTACACATGATTGTATTCAGTATCATAAGAGGACTTCATATAAATACTTTTTCAACTTAATTGCCAAATAAATAGACAAGGCGTCGAAAAGCCAAGCATGCTGTCATCTAACATCTCTTGTTCGACTTTGAAATTCATAAAGTCTGGTCCTTGTTAGGCAAGACATATGATTCCACAGATAATTGTTTAGCTTAAAAATCAATTTGTCTTCTGTTTTACATTAGATCTCACATACTGAAAAATTGTTTTTTAACCAGGTTTTCCTTGGGTTTTGTCGGGCGGGCGGGCGTCGTCAAACTCTTAGTTTCCGCTCAGTAACTTTTGTTAGGAATGAGGTATTGCGATGAAACTTGCTGGGTAGGTAGCTGATATGGAAAGAAAGCTTGGGATTGCATTTGGGGTCACTGGGGTCAAGGTCACTGTTACTAAAAATAGAAAAACAGTTTTCGCTCATAAACTTTGGTTAGGAATGAGGTATTGGGATGAAACTTGCTGGGTAGGTAGCTTATATGAAAAGGAAGCTTGGGATTGCAGTTGGGATCACTGGGGTCAAGGTCACAGTTACTAAAAATGGAAACTTGTTTCTGCTCAATAATTTTAACTAGGATTGAGATATTTGAACGAAACTTGCTTAGCTTTATACTTAAAATAGAAAAATGGTTTCTGCTTGGAAAACCTGGTTTTTGTAAAATTTCCATTTGAAAAAGATAAAAAAATCTCACTTTTTGGACAATCCATCCATGTACATACATGTGTATTACAGGGAAGAGTATGACATCACGATCAACACGCTGACCCTACAGATCCACTTTGCCACGTGTTACCAGTACCGGGAGGGGGCACTGAAACCACGGCAGTGTCTCTACCAATGGAAACCAGTAATCATAGACCAGAGGAAGAATACATGTGATCTGTACACTGCTATCAGGGATGTAAGTACAGTTTGGTACAGTAATCATAGACCAGAGGAAGAATACATGTGATCTGTACACGGCTATCACGGATGTAAGTACAGTTTGGTACAGTAATCATAGACCAGAGGAAGAATTTATGTGATCTGTACATGGCTATCCGGGATGTAAGTAAGGTTTGGAACAGTAAACATAGACCAGAGGAAGAATATATGTGATCTGTACATGGCTATCAGGGATGGTTTGGTACAGTAATCATAGACCAGAGGAAGAATTTATGTGATCTGTACACGGCTATCCAGGATGTAAGTAAGGTTTGGTACAGTAAGGAAGAATACATGTGATCTGTACTAGGCTATCCGGGATGTAAGTAAGGTTTGGAACAGTAAACATAGACCAGAGGTAGAATATATGTGATCTGTACATGGCTATCAGGGATGGTTTGGTACAGTAATCATAGACCAGAGGAAGAATTTATGTGATCTGTACACTGCTATCAGGGATGTAAGTACAGTTTAGTACAGTTATCATAGACCAGAGGAAGAATACATGTGATCTGTACACGGCTATCAGGGATGTAAGTACAGTTTGGTACAGTAATCATAGACCAGAGGAAGAATTTATGTGATCTGTACATGGCTATCCGGGATGTAAGTAAGGTTTGGTACAGTAATCATAGACCAGAGGAAGAATATATGTGATCTGTACAAGGCTATCAGGGATGTAAGTACAGTTTGGTACAGTAAGGAAGAATACATGTGATCTGTACATGGCTATCAGGGATGTAAGTACAGTTTGGTACAGTAAGGAAGAATACATGTGATATGTACATGGCTATCAGGGATGTAAGTACAGTCTGGTACAGTAATCATAGACCAGAAGAAGAGCACATGTGATCTGTACATGGCTATCAGGGATGTATAATTTAATACAGTTTGGTACAGTAAGCATAGACCAGAAGAAGAATACATGTGATCTGTACATGGCTATCAGAGATGTAAGTACAGTTTGGTACAGTAATCATAGACCAGAAGAAGAATATATGTGATCTGTACATGGCTATCAGGGATATATAATTTTATACAGTTTGGTACAGTAATCATAGACCAGAGGAAGAATACATGTGATCTGTACATGGCTATCAGGGATGTAAGTACAGTTTGGTTAATTAATCATAGACCAGAAGAAGAATACATGTGATCTGTACATGGCTATCAGGGATGTAAGTACAGTTTGGTACAGTAATCATAGACCAGAGGAAGAATACATGTGATCTGTACCTGGCTATCAGGGATGTAAGTACAGTTTGGTTAAGTAATCATAGACCAGAAGAAGAATACATGTGATCTGTACATGACTATCAGGGATGTAAGTACAGTTTGGTACAGTAACCATAGACCAGAGGAAGAATACCTGTGATCTGTACATGGCTATCAGGGATGTTAGTATAGTTTGGTACAGTAATTATAGACCAGAGGAAAAATAAATGTGATCTGTACACGGCTATCGGGGATGTAAGTACAGTTTGATACAGTAATCATAGATTAGAGAAAAAATACATGTGATCTGTACAAGGCTATCAGGGATGTAAGTATAGTTTTGTACAGTAATCGTAGACCAGAGGAAGAATACATGTGATCTGTACACGGCTATCCGGGATGTAAGTACAGTTTGATACAGTAATCATAGATCAGAGAAAGAATACATGTGATCTGTACAAGGCTATCAGGGATGTAAGTACAGTTTGGTACAGTAATCATAGCCCAGAGGAAGAATAAATGTGATCTGTACATGGCTATCAGGGATGTAAGTACAGTTTGATACAGTAATCATAGATCAGAGGAAGAATACATGTGATCTGTATATGGCTATCAGGGATGTAAGTACAGTTTGGTACATTAATCATAGACCAGATGAAGAATACATGTGATCTTTACATGGCTATCAGGGATGTAAGTACAGTTTGGTACAGTAATCGTAGACCAGAGGGAGAATACATGTGATCTGTACATGGCTATCAGGGATGTAAGTACAGTTTGGTACTGTAATCGTAGACCAGAGGGAGAATACATGTGATCTGTACATGGCTATCAGGGATGTAAGTACAGTCTGGTACAGTAACCATAGATCAGAGGAAGAATACATGTGATCTGTACATGGCTATCAGTGATGTAAGTACAGTTTGGTACAGTAACCATAGACCAGAGGAAGAATACATGTGATGTGTACATGGCTATCAGGGATGTAAGTACAGTTTGGTACAGTAATCATAGATCAGAGGAAGAATACATGTGATCTGTACATGTCTATCAGGGATGTAAGTACAGTTTGTTACAGTAATCATAGACCAGAGGAAGAATACCTGTGATCTGTACATGGCTATCAGGGATGTAAGTATAGTTTGGAACACATGATTGTGTTAAAATTGGTAATGTAGTATTTTCTCTAGCGAATGTTTTTTGAATAAGAGAAATTAGCTTGTCTTTAATAAGGCCAAATAAAATAATAGGTGTGTTTCCGGTTACCCTACCTACCCTAGAAATTCCCGCCGACCCAATGGTTTTTATTGCATTCCAAATTTTTTTTAAAAAATGCTTGATTGAGTTGATAGATATCAGGGTTCTTTAAAGACGCGTACACACACGTTTTGACGCATGGAAATTCAATTTGACCCAATTCTGACGCAGCTTATTTACCACCTGTGCGTTTTTATTACGCGCGTGTATTTGCTTCCAAGCATCAATCCAATACACATGTACCTATTTTCGATAGCCCAAACATCACAATAATGATGCTGCATAACAGTGATTGACACCTTGGCTGAAGACCTTGATCGCCTCTCGACCAATCAAATTCGCTGCTGTCACAGCTTGTGGCACAGAGGCTGAAATAACCTGTCTATAAATGGTGTCACTGTGTAATCTAATCGTTGCTATTGTGTTAATAATTTAACGATTATCTTTGAAGTTTATGATGCTTTTTGTGGGTGGAGACTGTTGTGACCTCATTGGATTGACTGTTTAATTGATTGCTACCGGCTTCTGATTGATAACCGGTTAATTAGACCGAACTGAAATAAAACAAATGCTAGCGGTCAAACATGTGAAAAATATAAAAATCGGCAAAAATAAAATTGACTTTATTTGTGTTTGTTGACGTTGTATTTTATTTGTGTTTGTTGTTTGTTAATTTTGTTTTACGCACGTTTTAAAGAACAAAGAAATATAATTTTAATGAGGATAATTTAAATATTTATAAATCGGCGAAATGTACATAAACAGCGCGTATTTTAACCTGGGTTATCGTTCAGTCAAAACTTACCGGACATTACGCATTGTTATATTTTGTGTTGACATACTATTTTTGTGCTGTCAAGTAACGGACTTTATTAATTTATGTATGTTCAAAATTTATGTATGTTCAATACACAAATGGCGCAAAGAAATATTATTTCATTTATGTCATCGCAGTCTACGAAACGGCCTGTGTGTTGGGGGTGCACTGTCTGAGGTAGTCTCTTTTATTTGACGTCTTTGGGTGCCTTTTTTTTTTACATACGGACGTTTATAGATGCACCCTAGGTGCAGTCTGACCCCGAAGAAGCAGAAAATAAGAGAGCTAGTGTTATAATAACACCAATAACTTATATTTTAACAGATGTGGACCCCAACTTATTAAACAGCCTTTCATAACTTTGAATCTTTGACATAATGACACATTATTGTAAGATGGAATAGTAGTTTTTTAAGTTCAAATGCATATCCTTGCACACCTTTCTTGGCAATAAAATATTTACAGAATTCACACAAATTAAAAGTTATTAAAGAATGTTTTATAAAACGGCGCTTTGATTTGTTTGATTTATATTTGACCTTTGACATTTCAATGTAATGTAATGTAATATACATAGTGATATAGAACATGTGTAATATACATAGTGATATAGAACATGTGTAATATACATAGTGATATAGAACACAAGACAAAAAACAAACAAAATCCCTACTAAATTGGCAATAAAAAGTAAAACCAAAAAAAAAATATTTCACCTACCCTATTTTTTTTTTCAATGTAACAGGAAACAAACCTATTATTTTACTTGGCCTAAGGTGATGTGGTAAGGTTGTATATAGTGTAGAGAAGTCATAAGTACTAAGTGATGAAACTTGACCTTTATTGAAAATTTTATCAAGAACGTCTCCTGAATTTTTTATAGACCAAAATAAATTAATCCCGGAGTTTTCATAAGTTTTATCACAAGAGGTGAGTTAAGTGTGGAGCACTGAATTTGTTTTAATATGTGTACCAAATTTAAAGATTTCTCGATAAAGTTTTAGTGAATTTCCCAAAAAAAAGAAGGGGTTTTGTGTCGCCATGCGTCAGCATGGCTGACTCTTTGGAATTGTGTATACTGCAATTTCTGAATATGGACTTTTTGGTTGAGGAGCTTTACCATTTTCGGCAATGTAGTCCCCTTTAACTGCCTCAAATACAACTTAATTTGATAAGGTGATTGACACGAACGTTATGTATACCGAGTAATATAACTGCTGATTGTGAAATAATGAAATAATTGTAATTGTATACGGTATAAACGTGTCTTTTTGTAGATTTACCGAAATATTATGCGCATTAATACACCAATTTTCAGACGAGGAGCTTTACGCACTTCGAGAACGCACTTCGAGAATGTAGTTCCTTTAACTGCCTCAAGTATAACTTAATTTCATAAGGTGACTGACATGAACGTTATATATACCGCATAATATAACATTACTACTGATTGTGAATAATTGTCATTGTATACAGTATATACGTGCATTGTATACAGTATATACGTGTCTTTCTTGAAAATGTACTGAAATACTATGCACAATAATACACGCATAAATATTTTATGAATGGAAAGTTTCAATAGCGTAGTTACCCAGATGTCGAACATCTCTTTGAATTAATTCATTTCATTTACCCATGTAGCGTTTATTTCCTTGCTGAAATTCAATAAAAAATAATTATCTCACAGTGTATCAACAGGAAATCTATTGGAACATACAGTGCTCGAAAAGTAGGATAGCCCGATATCTGGGGCTCGATTGAATGTTTGTGAAATTTTCGGGCCGTAAAAGAGCGGTGTCATAGTAAATAAATATGGTACATAATTTCGTTTTTTGGGTTTTTTCTTGTTTTTTTTTGCATAATCAAATAAGAAAAACTGTCCTTTACAAATACATGTTGGTGGGAAAAAAAAAGGTATAGATACAGATATAAAGTATATTTCTATTCATTATTTAAGGTGTAAGGAGTTCCTGGAATCCTACTTTTAAATGCATTCTAGTCTGGGCTCCTAATTCTTTAACTTGTAGAAAGTGGTGACAAAAAGAAAAATATAGAGGAGGCCCTGATAGTCTAATAAAACCTGATCAAACATTTGGCTCCAAGTTTCGCTCAAGTTTCACCAAGTCGGCTATGATTATTATCGTTTGGCAAAAGTGCTAGTACTGTCCTTTGCATCAGCTTGCTTACTCCAGTACAAAAAAATCAAATGTTCTAGGCAGCAACATTTCATTTTAATACACCACACCTGTAAAATTTAACATAACCTTTAACCTCATCAAGAAGACAGACACTGTTCAATCTTGGCGACTCAGGACCTTCAGTCCTTTGATTGTTTCATTACCTTGTGTATCAATGAATATTTGTTCTAGAAATATATTCCTGAAAACAATTATGATAAATTGCTACTACTTATTGACTGTTATTTTTCAGTTTGGAGTAGGGCCATTGTTACTCCCTGAACATTAATGATTCATTATTAAACTCAGATACAGCTGAATTACTATAATTGCTATTTGTTATATTTCAGTTTGGAGTAGAGTTGTTACCCAGTCATCATTTTCAGATCAACAAATTTAAAGAATTACCGGCCGGTGGCCATCTTTATGACATCGTTCCAGGTACGGTTTTATTTTGATTCTTTGGAATACATAGTTTCTATCATTCTGAGTCAATTAAAATGTATGTAGCTATAGTAATGTTCAAATCTTTCAATCAAACTTTATCAACCTGAGATTCCAGTCAGTTAAAAGTACAATAGGTATGTACACCTGTAAGAAAATCTCATTAGTCCCTTCAACATAGTATGTAAAATACAATGAAGCACATAGTGCTTGTTTGTGAGAACTTGACCCATGGTCAATAGCGGGTGGTGGAGCCAGGAAATGTCAATTCAAATGCTGCCTTATCACTAAATACCTTTGTAATTTGTTACTGTTTGTGTTGTCACAATAACAAACTGTAGAGAAGCATACAAACCAGGCTCCGGTTCCACCAACATTTACTTAGCTCTACTTAGCGTCTTAAAAACTTAAAAGCTTAAAATCCTTAAGTGTTTAAGTAAAGTACGTGAAACGTGTTCCATCAACGTATATTCGATACTTAAATAATTAAATTTAAGTATACTATCTTATATACTTAACGATTTCTAAAGATTTCTGCGTCGGAGGTGACTTGCCGAGATAATTAAAAACTTTAACACGTATAAAAGGGCGTCAGACTAGTCTAATGATATTAGAATTATTCGATTTCGTTTAAAATAAATCTTTATAATTGTCCCAGCATACTTAGCGATTTACTTACGTAAGTTTTTAAGTATTGCCAACTTAAATGTTGGTGGAACACAATTTCGCTAAGAATTCCTTAAATACTTAGTTAATTATTTTGATAAGTTTTTAAGTAAAACTTAACGAAATGTTGGTGGAACTGGAGCCTGTTCCGATAGTTGATGTAGGGCTGCCTGGATAACCATTCATCTTTTTCCCTGTCCCTTAAACCCCTCCTCATAACCTGGTGCTGATGAGCGGTTAAACAAGTATACAACAGTATTATCTAAGAAGACAGTATTAATATAATAAAAGGTGAAATAAATTTAAAAGGCTTAACATATATTTTTGTAGGATATTTTTGTTCCAAATTGAAAAAAGACAGCAACTTTTAGACAACTAAATCAAAATGTGATGATTTTACAGTCACCAGTATTTCATAAATTCAAGCTGTATTTTTATGTTCCATGGTATGCTCTGTTAACTAGGAATAAAGGAAACCCATAATGATGCTATATTAGGAACAACAAATACTTTCCTATTTTTTTTGTGGTTTAATCCAGTTAATATATGATGTCAAATATGCACGATCAATGTATTGAAATCTAAACCTGTCAGAATGTTGAGGGTTCTAAACCATCTATGGCAGTGATAAAGATAAAGCAATTATCAATATCTTTCAGACCATCTCGAGCCACTTTTAACAGCATTGTTTCAGTAGTTTGGGTCACCGTGACTCAGTCTTGGCTGTCTAATTTCAGAGTCAGACGATTTATTGCTGAAAGAGCTGGATATTCAGGATGGCTCACACTTGTTTGTTTGGAACGGTGAAAATGTGAGATGTTATACTTGGTGTTTGTATAGTCCCAGTGGTCTTGTGCTCTGAGATTTAATTTATTCACATTTCAATAATAGCATGTAACTTTCCCCGAATTTCACTATTCTACTTAAAGATGGTTCTAATAGTTACATGATGAGTAGAGAAAATTATAACTGAGTTGGACATTTTCTCAGGAACTGGTTTATCCAGTAAAACAATATTTGATGGCCATCAAACTTTGTAATTTTACAGTAAGAGATTTCATGATCTCTCCAATGTAAAAAATGATTGCTTTGTTAATCATGTTAATGTTGAAATACATAATTCTGGATTTGATTAGCCACACAAATAAATAGCTTGCAAGAATCAATATTGTCATTTTATAATCTCATCTGCTTCTATAGTGATATAATGACCGTGGCCATCAGCGGCCGTCTGTGCATCTTTAAGAACACTATTAGTTCGAGCATTTCTTATAATTTTTAGCAAAGGCCAGCAGAGCTTATAGGATGGCGAGTTGTCTGTTGTCCGTCCGTCTTTTGCCTCGTTAACAAGATAGGAACTTGGTTTTTCATCGGATCTTTTTCAAACTTTAGAAGATTGCTGATATCAATGGAAGCTTGGACGAGTTCGAAAACCAGGCAAATCGGACCATTTATACTGGAGTTATGGCCCTATATTTTTCTGAAATTTGCTATAATTTGGCCTCCTTAACACAATAGGGCCTTCATTTTTCATCCAATATTTTTCAACCTTTACCAGATTGTTGATATCAATGAAAGCTTGGATGAGTTCGAAAACCAGCCAAATCGGACCGTTAATACCAGAGTTATGGCCTATGATTTAGTTGAAAATGCTGTATTTTGCCACATTAAGACGATAGGACCTTCATTTTTCCTCCGCTCTTTATCAGACTTTACCAGATTGTTATTATCAATGAAAGCTTGGACAAGTTTGAAAACCAACCAAATCTATTAGTCACACGTGAGTTGTTGCCCTTGATTTAGTTAAAAGATGCTGTATTTTGTCTCGTGAAGAAGATAGGACCTTCATTTGGCGGGATATCAGCAAAACCTTGCAGGGATGATCAGTACCTAGTTGTACATATCGTCACCGTGTTCGGCTGAATGATTTTGGCAGAGTTATGGCCCTTTAAAGGTTTTAATACACAAACTTTGTCTGGACTCTGACTAGTTCTCCTGAACCCCTTGCTGGATTTTAACGAAACTTTTTAGGGATGATCAGTACCAAGCCTAGTTGGCATATCTTCACTGTGTTCTGGTTGAAATGTTTTTGACAGAGTTACAGCCTTTTAAAGGTTTTAGTTCACAAACTTTGTCCAGACTAGTCTCTTCTAAATTTCTGGCCAGATTTCAACGAGTCTTGGCAGGGATGAGTATCAAGCCTAGTTGTGCATGTCATTGCTGTGTTATGTTTGATTGATGTTTGGCAGAGTTATGGCCCTTTTAAGGTTTTAATACAGAAACTTTGTCCCGACAAGTTCTGCTGATCCCCTGGCCAGATTTAAACGAATTTTGATTGGGGAGGATGAGTACTAAGCCTAGTTGCGCATATCATCACCGTGTTTCAGTTGAATGAATTTTCGCAGAGTTATGGCCCTTTAAAGGTTTTAAAACACTAATTCTCCTGAACCTCTGGCCGGATTGCAACGAAACTTGGCAGGGATGATCAGTACCAAGCCTAGTTGCACATATCATTGGCAGGTTCCAGTTGACTGAATTTTGACAGAGTTTTGGCTTATACACAAACTTTATCTTTAGCCAGTAGAGCGTTGTCCACAGGCCCTCTTGGGCCTCTTGTTTCTTTTCTTCTTAGTTTTTCCTAAGAAATACTTTTGTATATAAGTAGTCATCAGCATTATCCAGTAACCACACATGTATTAGAATGTCAAGGTCACAGTCAGGGTTCAGAAGGCAATTTATAACAACTTAGTCTGACTGGAATTAAGAGAGGAATCAGGGTTCGACACTAATGCATGTCCGCTGGCCCGAGGCCTCCTGATTTTCGTAAGGACCACCACTTTCCTAAAGATTGGTGACCCATTTGCCTGCTATTTTAAATTATGGACATTAAAAATGGTTGCCCGTCGGGCTAGTCTGAAAAATATTTGAAACAATCAAACTTTTCAACTAAAATTCAACCAGAAATCGTGTTTTATCGTGTGTAATTTGAAGACATATTTGTTGAAAAAGTTCTCGCCCTTGATTCAAGTACACAAAATCTAAACCAATCGCATTACAGATTTCATATTGGCATTGATTGGGCACACAAATTTGTCACGTTGGACAGAAGAAGAAATATCATTTGTATATTAACAGTTTGAACGGTGATTTTGTTTTCATATTCTTATTTTCAATGAATTGCTGTATAATCCTTTTCATTTTTTAGTTCCATTTAGCAAGTCTGTATCATAAAAATGCTTTACAATGAACGCTTACTCACAAACATAAGCTGTTAAATAACACCGGGAACGCGAACCTGTTTTCGGATGGTTTAATTTGCGGGACCTGGTACGGTTTTTGACGTGATTTACGGCGCGATCCTTAAAATGTAAAAGTAAATAATATTGTTTTTGCTAAATGATGCAATGGATAAATAGAAGGAAAATAATGGAAAATAGAGCCTTATTGTTTGATTCTAATCACATGACTGTGTATTATTAATTAATTATAAATAAAAATAAAGCAAGTATTCAATATCGACAAAAATTACATACCATCGCCTATTCATTGGTAATAACAATTTCGGGGCAAGTTAAAAACAAATCTGAGCAAGTGACCTTTCAGTCAGGGCAAGTGGACTTTGAAATCTACTTGCCCTGGGCTAGTCCCCAATTTATATTTTCTTGGAGCACTGACATGATATATATCCATCTCATGTAGATCTAGTAGGTTTGTACATAATTTTTATAGGAGCATCAAGCATTCGCATGATTGACATTGTGTAACAGGCTTTCGCGTTCTTTAAAAATGTGGAAAATTCTCAAAGACATCTCTGCCACCAAAATGACAAAAGACAAAGCCGAAAAACTTCAAACGCAAATAACACACTATGCTAAGGATCTAGCAGCACTACAAAACAATTATAAGGCATTAAAATTGTAGGTAATATAATGTTACCATCGATAACAGAACAACACTGTATATTTTTTATTTTATTGTTTCGGTACGTATAACTTTACATGAGAAGGATCACCTATCGGTCAAAAGAACCACCAGTTTTCAAAGGCAGAAAGTCCTGCAGGGTTTTTACTCATAAAAGTCGAACCCTGGAAATCTCTCCACTCCATTAGCCCATTTATTTCTTACACTTTTTCCAGGTTCAAGGTCAGATAATACCAACAGGCCTAGACACGGAGCCCATATTCCTTACCGTGATATATGGTGAAGGTCTGCAGTTTAGTCAAGGTTACTCAAGGTCATCCACTGTCCAAGAGGTCATGGTCATAGTTTGTGAATACATTAGGATACAGGGAAAAAATATCCAGCTCAAAAGATTGTTTGGGAAAGGTAAGGGATCAAGGTTACTCGAAGCTCATAAAGCATGCAAGAGTACATGGTCATTGCTTGTTAGTTCATAAGGATTTCAGGTAAGGAAAAGAGGCAAAAAATATTGTTTTAGGAATGTTTGATGCTGAATTCTAGTTGCCAAGGTTACTGAAGTCATACATCTCTATGCAAGAGGTCTTGGTCATTGGTAGTGAATACATCATGATTTCCTGTAAGGAGAACAGCCTTAAATGATTGCTGTGTCACCTGCGTAGCATGGCAGACACTTAGGGATCGCATTGTCCATCGTCCGTCTTCTTCCGTTACACATTAACCTGCAACCTAACCATGGCCGTAACTTGAAAGTATTTGACATATGTTCATGAAACTTCACACACATTTTCATCTTAACCTGAGGAACGCTTGTTGTGTTGCCTGCTTAGCATGACAGAAACTTAGGGATCTCTTTGTCCGTCATGGTCATCCGTCACACTTTAACCTCCAACCCAACCTTGGCCGTAACTTGAAAAGTATTTGACATATGTTCATGAAACTTCCCACACATCTTCATCTTAACCTAAGGAATGCTGTTACTCATGACCAATAACTGACTTTCATTTTGACACAGTTATGCCTCCTTTCATAAGACTTTAACCTGCAACCTAACCAGGCTCATAACTAGCCATAACTTAAAATGTATTTGACCTATGTTCATGAAACTTCACACATATATTCACCACACAGAAACTGTTACCCACGACCAATAACTCTTGATTTTATTTCAGAGTTATGCCCCTTTTCATAAAACTTTAACCTAGCTCATAACTTGGCAAAATATTGACCTATGGTCATGAATTTTATACAGATCTTCCTTATCAATTATCCAATGCAGATTTATGCCCCTTTAAAAAAACTGCTCTATAATTCATGAAGGATTGCACTCCGTGTCTTCAAACCTTATAGTTAGATTTCAAACCTTATAGTTAGATTGTACTTGGTCAAATGAGCACACGGCAGGCGACATAAATGTTCCGTGGAACACCCTTCTTGTAAGGTACAATGATAATTCTGGTTACCTTAGGTTACTAAAACTTGTCCACCATGCAAGAGGTCATTGATTGCAAGTTGAAATTTGTAGAATTTAGCTCTACTAGCGTACATACGGGGACGACGTCTGTTTTCGTCATTGCTCATCATCATCCATTAGCCTCATTTTTATGAAATTGTAAACTTCACAAATAAACAAATTTGATTTTTTGGAATTTAACCGAATTCATTTGAAGGTTTGTTTCACTAAGGTTGGAATTTAACCAAATTCATTTGAAGGTTTGTTTCACTAAGGTCTTGGACAAGGTTTACAATCCTGATGACTTTCTAGATCTGAACAAATTAAAGTATTCTGTAGTTGTAAATATTGCATCCATTCAAGATGCAATTGTTTGAGTTTTTCTTTTTACTTATTAAGAAAGACTCAGTTATTTATAACTTTCAGATTCCAACTCGGAGGTGAAGGTCATACCGTTCAAGGACAACGAAGTCTACTCTACCCTAGCGGAACTTAACTTCAAAAATGGAGATCAATTGTTGGCCGAAGATAAAGCACATAAAGGGTAGCTAGAATACAGCATGGCTAACTACATGTTACGAATAATTATATTTGTCATATAGCATGGCTTCTGGGAGTGTAATAAAGCCATGACTTATTATACCCCCTCTTTCACAAAGTGAAGTGGGGGCTTTCACAAAATGAAGTGGGGGCTTTCACAGAGTGAAGTGGGGGCTTTCACAAAGTGATGTGGGGGCTTTCACAAAGTAAAGTGGGGGCTTTCACAAAGTGATGTGGGGGCTTTCACAAAGTGAATTGGTGGCTTTCACAAAGTGATGTCGGGACTTTCACAAAGTGATGTGGGGGCTTTCACAAAGTGAAGTGGGGGCTTTCGCAAAGTGATGTGGGGGCTTTCACAAAGTGATGTGGGGGCTTTCACAAAGTGAAGTGGGGGCTTTCACAAAGTGATGTGGGGGCTTTCACAAAGTGAAGTGGGGGCTTTCACAAAGTGAAGTGGGGGCTTTCACAAAGTGAAGAGGGGGCTTTCACAAAGTGATGTGGGGGCTTTCACAAAGTGAAGTGGGGGCTTTCACAAAGTGATGTGGGGGCTTTCACAAAGTGATGTGGGGGCTTTCACAAAGTGAAGTGGGGGCTTTCACAAAGTTAAGTGGGGCTATATATGAAACACTCTGTCCGTAACGTCGCATCCCAGCCATCCCTTCCATTCACATAACACATTTCTATTACTTGCATTTCTCAAACGGTTTTGAATGGATTGTTCCAAATTTCATATACACATAACAACTGATGACATTATGTCCCTTTACATGTCACATTGTTGTTTGCCTAATTTATTACAGAATTATAGCCCGTTGTTTGCCTTTTTCCACTCTTATGTTGTATAAAAATGAACTTCATGTAACTTTCACATCAAACGTTTTCAGGGATTGTTATTACACTTGGCATACAGTTATTACACTTGACATACAGTTATTACACTTGGCATACAGTTATTACACTTTGCATACAGTTTGCACATGATGATAATATTCACATAACAACTCAGGACCTTATGTTCGACAGTTTTCAAAGCGGGAGTATTCATCACCTTCAGTGACAGTTCTAGTTGTATTTATCACATAGCACGGCTTCTGGCAGTGTAATATAGCCACGACTTATTTATCCTGATACTATGAGGTTATTTAACATTGTTCTGTGCAATACGGTGATATATTTGGACGAGTACCCAGCTGACACAACCATATTGGAGTCCAAATATTATTGTACAGAACAATGTTAAATGACCTTTATATTATATACCTATTTCTCTCGATGTAGAAATATAATATAATTGATCCTAATTGACTTACATGTATCGTTGTTAACATGGGGCTTGTGTACTGTACAATACAGATTTAATTTTTTTTTTGTATGCTCGTGCGTCCAATACGGAAATATATTGTATGGTCACATGGTAAAAATGCAGACCGCTCATTGCACGAGTGAAATAGGTATATAATAAACTAGTGTTTTAACTGTGCAAATGAGGACCGAATCAGTATGTTTGTACTCAGTAAACCCTTTAGTCCTGATTATTTGCTGATTATTTGCATGGTATTTGCATGGTATGTTGTACATGTACAATACATTTTAGACATTCGTATTTATCATATATGAAATTGTATCCAATGCATGTAAGTAAGATTAAATTTGGTGTAAGGTGTCGCATTCTTTGTAGTACTAAAACATTACAGTTGCATAACATCTCTGACCTCATGTAAACTACCAAATGACGTCGTTATTTCTCTTACAAAAGTTACAAAACAAACGTGAAACTTTTACATCATAGGGGTGTTATAAGGTAACTAGAATCTTACATTCATGACTGTGTATTTTTGAACTTTAACAAAGCAGTCTAAATATTTTCAAGATTTTAGACCAGGATTGTAAGGGAAGATCATCACGTTTTAATGCTTTCCTTGTTTATTTCAGTCCTCATTTTATTAAAGTTCAGCGTTTATTTCAGGGCTCGATTGTCAGAGGAAAGCATCACAAGTACAGTATACAGCAGCAAGTTTCTCGTGCATGTGGAGAACAGGTGTGTGGAACCTAGCGCGGGGACATACGACTTTCCATCTATCAAGATTGAAGTTGATAAAACAATTGTAAGTGGTATAAAGACTAGAGAACACAGTAGTAGCTGGACTCTTACAGGTGGCGAGAGGTATACAGTACTGGTTCTACCATGGAAAAATGGGGTGGTCTGCCTCTACCACAAAATATTTAACTGTCATATTGAGTGGTCAGTGCAAAACTATTGTAACTACATATGAATAAAGGAGGAGGTACAATAGTTTTGCACTGAATCCTCGATATATGGCCTAACATGCACTTAAAATGACATAAAACACCATTCAAAACAAACAACAATAGCTTGACTAGAAACAATATTTATATGTATCATGTGTGCCGTGGCAAGTTTAGGGCCACTGCCTGTCCCAGCTATGGCAATTATATGTATTGTGTGCCGTGGCAAGTTTAGGGCCACTGCCTGTCCCAGCTATGGCAATTATATGTATCATGTGTGCCGTGGCAAGTTTAGGGCCACTGCCTGTCCCGGCTATGGTATTTATATGTATCATGTGTGCCGTGGCAAGTTTAGGGCCACTGCCTGTCCCGGCTATGGTATTTATATGTATCATGTGTGCCGTGGCAAGTTTAGGGCCACTGCCTGTCCCGGCTATGGTATTTATATGTATCATGTGTGTCATGGCAAGTTTAGGCCACTGCCTGTCCCGGCTATGGTATTTATATGTATCGTGTGTCGTGGCAAGTTTAGGGCCACTGCCTGTCCCGGCTATGGTAAAATATCCCAAATTATAGTTCTGGTTGTCATGCTCGTCAAAGGTTTTTATCATGACCTCTGTGTTGTTTCAATTGCCCTTCAAGTGGTGTCAGGAAATTGTGATCGTAAACAGCGTGTCTACAACAGAATATGCATTGTAGTTCTGTGGGTGGAGGTTCTAGGCAAATTCTGCTTACTTTTATCTCAATGTCAATGAGGGTGGACATGCAATTTTCATTTCTGTTGTCATATTGATATGAACTTTTTGTGTTGGTGCACCTGAAATCCAACTTAATTTATGTGTGTCACATAATTTATGTAGAACTACGCAACATGTAGTTTTACTAACATAATACATTTGTAAATTTAACATAATCAAGTATCACATAGCTGTGTACCAAATAATGTTATTTTAACATACAAAAACCAACATTTCTTTACAGATAAACTTTAATATTTATTTTAGAATTTTATTTAAAATGTAATTCTTGTGGTAACTGTCGTTGTTTTCTGAAATCACTATTTGATTGAATTTGCTCCAACTCTTAAAGGGAATGTAGCGACACAGCCAAACCATCGGTATTATTGAGAGTTCTGAAATACTTGAATATGGGTGAAAGAATTATCACAATCGCATGATAAACAAAGAAGATATGATCATTTGAAGTTTCTGTTGAAACGGATATGGAGGCCATTTTGAGAGCTATGACATCACGGTTCTAAATGACCATATATGGAATATTTATAAATAGGAAAATTTACTGATTTATAGGGAAAAAATGACAACAACTGTATGAAAAATATGCAATACTTCATGGCAGTAATGCTTTATATGACCAGTAAAAAAAATCATTCATTTGCAGTGATTTTTTTCGTTTTAAATGATATTTATCAATATTCCATATATGGTAATATGGAACTATGATGTCATAGTTCTAAAAATGGTGGCTCCCATATTCGTTTTAGAACAACCTTTAAATGGTCATATCTTTTTTGTTTATCATCTGATTTTGATAATTCTTTCACCTTTTTCCAAGTTTTACAGAACTCTCAATAACAGAGCTTTGTTTGGCTATGTCGCTACATTCCCTTTAAAGAGTTTATGATAAATTGGAAAACACTTGGTTTTCCCAATACCCCATCGTTACCCTAACTATGCATTTGACAGACATGCCGTATTTTGCGGGGATAAAAAATGTGGTATTTGCATTATAACTGTGTGCATTCTGAAAAGAAGTGTATTTTGAGACAGTAACATTTGGCATGATTTCAAACAAGAATATCTTGAGGTTATGTTTTCGGATCTCGGCAGCACTGACCATACCATGGTTGTCATTCCAGAGTGTTGCAGAACTGAAGGCCATCGTGATTTCACGATTTGGTGTAGTGACGGTGCCAGAGGGCGGAAGGCTCCGTATAAACCATGAACAACTGGGCCTCCGACATCCAAGTAAGTAATTGTGTCAGAATGTTCTTCTTGTTGGGATTTGTGTCAATCGTGAACGCTCGGCCAATCCCGTCGTTCTTCGGGATCCCGCCTGGTGTGTATCACGGTGCTTCAGTATGTTCAAAATCTTGACATTCTGTTTGCCGGAAGGCAACGGCAGAGAAAATAGTGCTTTGCTTTGTAAACAATATGGCCACTACCGACACGTGTTGACATATAATTTGCGTTGTGTTTTTTTTTTTTTAATGCAGATGAAGGTTTTATCACTGCTTTCATGTAAATAAACTATTGATGGAGCAATCGGCTGAATTACATTGCACCATTTGAATGCTAACTTTGATTTTGATTGGAAATTGACGTAACCAATATGGAAACCTGCGTATTACATTCGAGTAATGCTGCGAAGCAGTGTACGAGATGTTGCGAATGTGATTTGTGTGTCTGCCAATCTTTGCTGGCTTCACTAAATGTGTAGTATTTATGCAGTACATGTAGTTAAGGGAGTATCCATTTTAAACACGACACATACAGCACATCATTGTGTGTGGCATACTTCAGTCTATCAAATACTGTGCATCTTCTACCAAAATGACATAACTATAGTGTAAAAGTCATAATAGGTATCCTCACAAAACAAAGTTTTAGGGCAATATACAGGTTTGGGCTTTTCTTTATGTCCATCTTTCAGTCTGAATACGCAACGTTGTCTGCTCTATAACTCCTCTCCTCCTGAAGCAAATCTCATGAAACTTCATGGGTTTGATGCCTGTGGTGAGAAGATGATCCTGTTGATTTTGAGGTCAAAGGTCAAGGTCATTATGTCCTGATCATGAACATCCTTGTCCTCTCTGTTATTCCTCTCCCCCTGGAGCAGATCTCGTGAAACTTCATGGATGGACGGCCTGTGGTGGAAAATGACCCCTATTAATTCTGAGGTCAATTGGTCAAAGGTCAATGTCATCATGACGCTGATTATGAAAATCCTTGTCCGCTCTGTAACTCCTCTCCTTCTGAATCAAATCTCATGAAACTTAACAGGAGTGCTGCCTGTGATGAGAGGATAACCCCTAAAATTTAATTATTTTCTTTAGTCACATTGGACTTTCTTCGGCCTATGGCTGTTTGGCTATTTGTAACAGGGTGATTAGTATCATGTATGAATGGAAATAACGGGTTTGTTCTATCACTTGTGCAGTGACATGTTGACTGGCCCTTACAAATTACTTGTGCTTGTGCAGTGACATGTTGACTGGCCCTTACAAATCACATGTGCAGTGACATGTTGACTGTGACATGTTGACTGGTCCTTACAAATCCCTTGTGCAGTGACATGTTGACTGTGACATGTTGACTGGCCCTTACAAAGCACTTGTGCAGTGACATGTTGGCTGGCCCTTACAAATCACTTGTGCAGTGACATGTTGACTGGCCCTTACAAATCACTTGTGCAGTGACATGTTGACTGGCCCTTATGAATCACTTGTGCAGTGACATGTTGACTGGCTCTTACAAATCACTTGTGCAGTGACATGTTGACTGGCCCTTATGAATCACTTGTGCAGTGACATGTTGACAGGCCCTTACGAATCACTTGTGCAGTGACATGTTGACTGGCCCTTACGAATCACTTGTGCAATGACATATTGACTGGCCCTTACGAATCACTTGTGCAGTGACATGTTGACTGGCCCTTACAAATCACTTGTGCAGTGACATGTTGACTGGCCTTTACAAATCACTTGTGCAGTGACAATGTTGACTGGCCCTTACAAATCACTTGTGCAGTGACATGTTGACTGGCCCTTATGAATCACTTGTGCAGTGACATGTTGACTGGCCCTTACAAATCACTTGTGCAGTGACATGTTGACTGGCCCTTACGAATCACTTGTGCAGTGACATATTGACAGGCCCTTACGAATCACTTGTGCAGTGACATGTTGACTGGCCCTTACAATATGATGTGGATAGTAAGGCTCATATTTACAGTATTTGAGACAGAATTAACCATTTGCAAAATTAATAAGCTTTTCTATGAAATATGCAGTGGCATGTGTTGTACTAAATAAAACTGTGGATTAATTCTGATGATAGTTTACATTGTTCTGCAAAGCTTCGAATGATGCAGATAGATATTTTACCAAGCCTCATATGACACTGATCAAGTGATAGTGATGTTTGTTCTATAATTTATTATATTTCAGTGCATGAGGAGATGACCGTGTTTGATGCTGGAATCAGTCAGGGAAGTAGTCTAGTCCTGGAGCCAGGTCCTTCTCCAAAAACAGACGAGGTAATTATCCATATTTTGTGTATAATCTATGAATCAAGTGGAAAAGAAGTTGAGTATAGCCACTATCTAAAGAGCTACAACATTGTATGTTCACTCATTTTTGAAAATTCCTTAAACATTAATATATTAGCTCTAGTCATTCTGTCTGTGGTTGCCGGGGTAGAATACAACCACTGCAAATCTCGCTAGGGCCAGAGGGGTAGATGTGACATCTCTCTCACAGTGATTACACCAAATGACACATCTCCCAGTGATGAGCCGTGTTCACTGTCAGTATGGTTGTCCCTATTTGTTTTAAGCTGGATTTGGCCTAGTTGTAATGTTGCTTTATGAAATTATGTATACGTGTTTATATTCATGTAGTAATTTTCTGGCAAACATTAAAATGTTGGCATCAGTCCTAACTTTTTTGGCGGAGTTATGTACACTTTGAAGTTTTGTAGTCAACACACAGAGCGTGCTATTGTAACCTGGTACACGCAAATGGTGAATAATCTATTGCCAACCTTTTTGTTTGATAGCTCAGTTGGCAGAGCCCGAGCATGATAAGCTAGAGCACCTTGGTTCGAGTCCAGGTTGAGGCAAAATGTTTTCCCCCACCTGTTATAGTGTGGGAGCTTCATGAGAAACAGCAGCAGTGGTTCTCCTGTGAGAAACACCAGCAGTGGTTTAATTTCCTGTATAATTAGAAATTCATCTGGTGGGGCTGTATGTAACCAGGTAAATGGTGAATGGTTGATTGCTTGAGAGATCAACGGTTACAGTGCTGGTTTTCGAGTCCTAGTTGAGGTACGATTTTTTCACCACCTGTTATATTATATCATTTATGTTTATAATGGCAATATTCCCGTATTGTTCCAGATCACTGTGACATTTACGTGCGAGAGCAAGTTAAGTGGACCAGATTACGGGGAAGTAATGGTGAAGCGTACCACCAGTGTGGATGTATGCCTGCGCTGCATTCTGTGCAAGGCAAATATAAAAGGTATATTGAGATTTTCACAAAATATTATTTCACCAAATTTCATCCTCCCATGCTGTGATATTGTTAATAAATAAACCCTTTAGAGGTTTCTGTTTGTATTCAAAATATCAGATTCAATCCTCCGTGGTGCCACTGAGTTTTTCGTTGGTGTGTTCTTGGGCAAGACACTTTCCCATAGCCTCGTCCGTCGGATGGGACGTAAACCTGGCGGTCCCGTGTACGGTCTCTATCCTCCAAGCACGTTAAAGAATCATAGGAATCTATTTGATAATAAGAGTAGGGCACGGTTCCCGTATTCCTATGTATCCTTCCCCTCTCTATGGGGCGGCTCTAAATGACCTGTACTGTTTTGATGAGCCGTTAAACAACATTCAATTCAATTTGTGTAAGGAATATAACTGAGGTCATTTAAATCTTCAACGTTAAGTCATGACCTTATTTTCAAGATAAATGTACTATTTGCTTTTAAGGGAATATAGCGACAGAGCCAAACAATCTTTATTATTGAGAGTTCTGAAAAACTTGGAAAAGGGTGAACAAATTATCAAAATCGGATGATAAACAAAGAATATATGATTGTTTGAAGGTTCTGTTGAAACAAATATGGAAGCCGCCATTTTTAGAGCTATGACATCACAGTTCTAAATTACCATATATGGAATATTGATAAATATGAAAAGGACTAGGAATGATAAGGGACAAAATTGGCCCCCAATATTGAAAGTTTTAATGCACAACTCCTGAATATCTTGTTTAGCTACAAATGAACTGAATCAATATTAAAACTCATTAAAGGTACGTTTGAAGGCCCTAAATGAGTTTAAGAGCCTCACAAACAAGGCATTTTCTTTCAAAAATTGACATTTTTGTTCATTTTCAGCAGTTTTCTATCAGTTTTTGGTCTTTGAAATACAGAGCGCACCCTCGAGCACAGCTGATATTTTGTTGAAACAGGTACTTGATAGGGATGCATCATCAGCCAAAAAACTGTGTGCTCGGTGGTGCGCTCTATATATTTAGGATCAAAATCTTGCCTAGAAAGGTCCAAAATCTACAAAATATAACAAAATTACCAAAAATGCCGTTTTTTGAGACCTATTAATTCTTAAATAAAATAAATAGAAATATGTTTTGAAGATAGAATATGATCACTTCAATGTGCACAACAGACTATATGTAAAAAAATAATAATTGCATTTTGAATATTATTGGGGGCCAAAATACCCCCTTATCATACCTTGTCCTTTACTCATTTATAGGGGAAAAAAACAAAGTAACTGTATGAAGAATATGTATAACTAATGTCAATACTGCTTTATATGTCCAGTTAAGGAGTTTACATTCATTTGCTGTGATTTGCTTTGCTTTAAATGATATTTATCAATATTCCATATCTGATCATGTGGAACTATGATGTCATCGTTTTCAAAATGGCGGCTCCCATATCCATTTTAGTACAATCGTCAAATGGTCATATCTTTTTTGTTTATCATCCGATTTTGATAATTCTTTCACCTTTTTGCAACTTTTTCAGAACTCTCAATAAAAGAGTGTGTTTGGCTGTGTTGCTACATTCCCTTTAATAGTATATCCTCAATATCAAAATGGTGTTACTTTAATAATTAGCCTTTATTAGCAATTGTAATTAATTTGTCATATGTTTTCTCAAAACTGGTATCAACCAAAAGGTCAAGTGTAAATCTTGTGCATGGCAACACATCATAAAATGGAAATCATGGTTTGCATCTTGACAAAAATGTGTTACGCGATGGGACAAATATGTGTTACGCGATGGGACAAAATAGAGGATTTTAAACGAGTTCCCATTTCATATAAGATTTATGAGACGAGTTGTGAATTATTTTAATTTTAACGAGCCTTTTGGCGAGTTAAAATTAAAAATAATTCATAACGAGTTTCATAAATCTTATATGGAATGGGAACGAGTTTAAGATCCTTTTTATCACATAACATTGCAATCAAATTAGTAAAAAATAATTCAGATGGACATAGAACCGCCACGACATCAGACACATTTTAGCGCCAAAACGTCATAAATATGTGACTTCGTAACGTCGCGTCTCACACATAACGTTGCGTATAAAAGAGTTCGTGTTATACCTCTTTACAAAACAGCAGTTTACGCCAACTTTTTAACAAACCAACAACAATGTTTTGTATAACGTGCGTTATTTTTATAAGCTGTCACAAATAATAAGTTCATGACTCAGATCTGGGTGAATTTGAAATAAATAAAATAGTTTCAGTTAATAAACTTGCGTAGTGTTACACGTTTTACTCAACCAATCAAAATCGTTCCAGGTTGTATTACACGTGTGTCATACAATAGAATATTAAATGGGTGTTCGACACTGCTAACAAGGGACGTTAGGTGATAAAATGTGTTACGCGATGGGACAAACATGTATTACACGACGGGACGATATGGACAACATGATTCCTATATAGCCCCACTTAATTTTTAAATAGTGGGGGTATAGAAACGATACTATTTAAGCACTCATGATCAGATATCGTCATCAGTAATACACACATTTCATTTTTTTTCACTGAATTTAGCATACAGCAGTACACAGAATTTATCCGAGTTAACATTGTACAATCTGACTTTCAGAAGGTGACTGGCATTTACGAAAGACCAACTGGTGCGGTGAGGCTGCGGACATCTTGGATGACCCAGATCTATCGCTGGATGCAAGCCTTGTGAATGATGGAGATTTGTTGTTGTTAGAGAAAGGTCGTCTGCCACCAAAAGTATGTTTGTGTTTGAACAAAATATAGCTGAATCAAATTTTCTAAATGTTGGTTTCACTGTGTAGTATGTAAACAAATATGGGACTTTAATATGGGTAACTTTTATAAGTGATTTTCCTTTTTATGCCCCCGAAGGGCGGCATACAGTAGTCGTCTGTCAGGCATCGTCTGTCTGTCTGTCCGTCCGTCCGTCCGTCCGTATAATCTATCCGGTCAATAACTCTGATATTCCTGTAAGGATTTTCAAATAACTTCACACAAGTGCTCACCACAACAAGATCCATGTCCGTGGGTCAAGGTCACACTTAGAGATCAAAGGTCAAAATCACTTCGGGCGGCATTTATCACTTACAGTAACATTTCTTGTTCTTTCAGTTTTAACCTCAACAACGTTTAATCAAGATTTTGTTCTGAAACATTCTAAGATTCTTTAGCTTAGGAATTATTTCATTTTCTTGTTTAAGTAAACATTTATAATTATAAAGCAGTGTGAAAAGCTTTCTGGAAATACCCTCGATACGTTTATTTATCCCCATTTTTGCAAATACCCTCTGAGTCAATTTTATAGTTGCAATGTCATACAAACCATTCACTCAGATAATGACGTGTAAATTTACATTTCATCCTAAATGGTGGTATACAATCTAAGGGAAACAACTACAAATTTATTTTTTTATATTGATATGAAATGGTAATAAATTGGTTATACAGTCCATCTCAGGCTTAAATAAAACCTGTGCTCTTTCTGTATCTTCCAGAGATGCACACAGTACCATATATTTACATTCGTAGATTATATGATGGTTTTACCATTTCAGGGTTTTATCCGTCTGCCAATCTGGCTTCACTCAACACCGGAGAGTGTGAAAACGGCCTCGAAACAAGATGGAGGAATTATGTCATGGATGTCCAACATTTACAGTAAGTCCCCTAGAAACAGCGATTGTTCCCCACCCTTTTCTACCAGTACTCATTCAGTTGGGAACATGTCACTATCAGTCAGAAGCAATAGTGTATGTTTAAATACTTTGCAAACACATTACCATGTATACATTCTCTTGTAGTGTTTCATTACCCACACCTAAAAGTATAGTATATATTTTCCCTCTTTTTAGCTCGACTATTCGAAGAATAAGAGAGCTTAATCACCCCGGCATCGTCTTCAACGTCCCACATCAAGGTTTGCGTGTAAGCTGTGTTTACAAGTCTATGTCTCTTACTTTTCTTATCCTAACACAACCAAATGTGGCCTTGAGCTTCCTTATAGCATTATCTTAAGGGCTGCGTAAGTAATTTTGGTTCCTGTAACCCATGGACTCTCATGGAACCCAAATTCGGATAGCCCTTAAAATTTGTCGCATTTCACATCAAATTTTGCGTGTAAGCTGTGTTTACAAGTCTATATCTCTTACATTTCCTATCCTGGCACAACCAAATTTGGCCATGAGCTTCCTTATAGCATTATCTTAAGGGCTGCTTAAGTAATTTTGGTTCCTGTAACACCTGGGCTACCATGGAACCCAAATTCCGATTTCTTGTCCTAGCTCAACTGGTTTCCTTATAGTATGTTGTAAAGGGTTGGGCAAGTCATTTTGTCCTGAAAATTCTGGGCTCCCCAAACTGTGATGGCCCATAAAGTGTGCAATAAAGGCAGATCAAGGTTTGTTTGCGTGTAAGCTGTTGTATAATTATATCTATAATTTTGGTTTGGGATTTCTTATAGCATTATCCATCTTGTTCATACTTCACCCATATTGGGGCATGGGCTCCCTCCTCCCCGCCCCCTCCCCATCCCACCCCCGACCCGGGGAGGGGATTATTTTTATTTTATCTTTCAATCATTAACATATTTAACAATTTAGATTAAATTCAAATACACAGAAGAAATATCAATAAAAAAAAATGAAATGAGGCCACAATAAAAATTGCTAGATTCTCATCCCCTCCGTCCCCGAGTTGACTTTTGACCACAAATTTCTTTAATGAATTTTGGATTAAAACTGATAAAAAAAAAAAAAAATTCACACCCTGCCCCAAATTTTACTATAATTTGAGATTCTAAGGTGTTATATGTCACGTTCTGGATGTCCGGCATTTACAGTTAGTCTTATGGATAGAAATGATTATGAAGTTGGCTTTATGTGACTTTGTGGATTATGAAGGTGTTTTACATCACGTTCCGGATGTTCAGCATTTACAGTTAATCTTACGGATAGAAATGATGATGAAGGTGGGTTTACGTCGCGTTCAGCATCGGTTATTTTTTATTGTGACATTCGAATATGAGGAGATGGAATATGCAGTGCTAAAACCTTCAGATCTGCTTAAAATGGGAGCTATCCCACAAGATGGGAGCTATACCACAAAGTGGGAGCTATGGGAGCTATCCCACCAAGTTTGAGCTATCACACAAGCAAAAACATACCTTGTTGTGTGGTGCAAAAGTATTGAAACAATGACAGTGTAATTTTTAGTGCATTTGATGTTTTGAACCAACCTTAGGGAACATGTGGTCAGCACATGATTACCACACAGCCACAGGATTTCTTATTAAAACATACCTGAACATTCAACATTCTTAGGGGCCAGAATACCACCTTATTTCTGGCTCTTTAATTTTCAGATATAGTCACTGTAAATTTAAACAATACGAACACCGAGACCTTCAGAACAGGGGAAATCTCATCGAAACCACACCCAATTCACCTTGGTGAGGTAGAAATGTCTAGGGAAATGACCTTGGATGACCTCAAACAGCAGGTGATGACCTTGAATGTGGTTGCCGAGTTACCAATACCTAGTACTGACTTCATGAGACTCAGATTGATAGAAATCAACCGCCTTGCTACCATATTGAGGGAAAAGAATCAAACATTGAAGTGAGTTTTAGTCATACTTGACAAGAATCAAACGTTAAAACAAGAATCAAACGTTAAAGTGAGTATTAGTCATACTTGACAAGAATCAAACATTAAAGTGAGTTGTAGTCATACTGGAAATTTATCGGCATGTGACTACAAAAGGTTTGAAGTCACTCGGCATATTTAGGAAATAACAAGAGTGGACAGTGTGTGTGTTTGATGCGTCTGTTTCAGTTCTTAATCTCAGTTTAAAATGTCTTCAGACTGACTAGTATGACAGTAAATAGCTTAAACAATTTGATCTGCAAACAGTATGATCATTAAGTCATTTGACCTACAAACGATACAGTAATTTAGTATGGCATCTAACACAATCCCTGATCACTAAATCAGTATACTAACCACTAGCATGTGGTACCAACAAAGGTGCAATAATTGTAATTATGTATGGGACTAGGACCATTAACAACAACAATAATAACACTTTTGTTTGATTTGTAGGAGACTAAAGCTGACCTCCAACAGTGTGCTGGCACTACAGATTCTGCCAGAAGAGGAGGACCTCAGGTAAGATTCAGTGATGTTTTTACAATAAAATTACTTTCTCTCTGTGGGTTTTACTGGTCACGAGATGTAGGTTCAAACAACTTGTACTGCTACAATGTTTGGCACGTGCAACTTGAACAATGAAAATTAGTCTTCTGCAAGGTTTGTTTTCAATAGGATAGTAGACCTACCATGTTTGTACCTACATGGGAAACCAATTACAAACATCTTTTATTATAATTTATGATATTTAGATGCACAAGGGTATATCTTCATGTAGAAAAAGAAGAATAAAGAGATTTAGGGGTCTGATACCAAGAAAAAGGTGTTCTCACAATCTAGTAAATGCATATTACGTGCTGATGATTGTTGCTACATGGGAATTTATCCATTTAAGTGTTTAAGTCTATAAGAAGAGTATAGCCATCAATATTCTAAAATGTGTAAGTATATTAAATAGAACATATACAACCATCACAAATCAATAATAGTTTTTGAGTGATATGAAAATGACATTGTTAGCATCATGACTGCAAGCAAAAGATTAAATGTTAAAACATAAGTGAGAGAAATTATATGTATGTGCTATTTCATTATAAATCAGGATATACAACTAAATGCCGCTTGTATATCAGAAAATAAAATGCTTTGGGTTTGTCCAGTTTCTTTTTTATCTTCACATATCATTCAAAACTAACTACATGTAGTAATAAATTTAAAATGGAGAAATTTAGGACCACCTTTAGAAAATAAAATACAACCCCATGGAGTTGGTTAACATTTATGTTCCAGTCAAAACCAGCTGGTGTTGGATGTATGCCAGAGGATACCGGACACCGATCGTTACAACCCAAGTGTCGAGTTGGTCTGGGACACCACCCAGGGAGCCAGCATACACAGTCTACGTGCGGCCATCTCCGAGGTTCTGTTTATCGACACGGAACACATCGGCATGGCCAAGCGGTTCCCGCAGCGATGTGAGTGGATGGTGATAGAGAAAAGTGACAATACGGGGAACCAGAAAGGCAAGAAGAAGAACAAAGGGAAGGGCAACATAAAACAGGCCCCATTTCATATACACGATGGAGATACGATAGGTGTAAAAGTAAGTTGCCCGGGGATTTCATAATCATACCAGGACTTGATCTAGGAGGGAGTTGTGGGAGTCCAGACTTTAGAGAATGACCCTGGGTAATGTTGGTGTAAGAAATGAAGTCACTTTTCTATAGGAACATGCCATTAACGTCATTAGCACAAGATTTATGAGGTCATTTAATAAATAAAGGTGAATCAAACTGCAGGGTGGAAATTCACAGTTTCTATGTCTATGAGTTTATGGTAACAAAATCAATTTTTTGAAAGACAAGATTAAACAATTGTCAGTGTATGCCCAAAGATGTCATGTTATATAAGCCTACAAAATGCGCAGCATTCAGCGTAGAATAAAACAGTTTTCTGCACAGCAGATTTTGTATTAAAATTAGAATATAAAACATTAAAAAAACAAGTTTTTTTTTGTTAAGTTGTATGGTCTTTTATGTCATTTTCAACTCATGTAAGGTTAAAATTATATGACGGTCAGTTTTTTTTGTGGTGGAGGCAGACCACCCAATTTTCCTGGGTAGAACCAGTACTGTAAACCTCCCGCCATCCTTAAGAATCGATACTTCCTCACAAGTCGAGCTCCCAGTGATTTGTGCTGAGAGACCAAGTTATTTATATGGGGAAAAACGTGGCCACAGTTACAAGAGACGTCCAATTATAAAACTTAGATGAAAGTTCTTTACTACAGGATATACAGTACGACCCAAATAACTTGGACGACTTTATGACAGAAGAAGATATTGTTGGCCGAATACAAATACAAACAGAAATGGAAGAAAAACGTAAAATGTAAGTGATATTAAACAGGGAGAGATTTACAGAAATAAACAACCATAGTCCTTTTAGATGCTGCCTTACATGACTAGAGTTTTATAGTTGCCCACTTGCATGACTGGAGTGTATAGATGCTCCATCACATTGACAAGTGTTTTATAGTTGCCCACTTGCATGACTGGAGTGTATAGATGCTCCATCACATTGACAAGTGTTTTATAGTTGCCCACTTGCATGACTGGAGTGTATAGATGCTCCATCACATTGACAAGTGTTTTATAGTTGCCCGCTTGCATGACTGGAGTTTATAGATGCTTTGTCAAATTTACTAGAGTTTTATAGTTGCCCGCTTGCATGACTGGAGTTTATAGATGCTTTGTCACATTGACTAGAGTTTTATAGTTGCCCACTTGCAGGACTGGAGTTTATAGATGCTTTGTCACATTGACTAGAGTTTTATAGTTGCCCGCTTGCATGACTGGAGTTTATAGATACTCCATCACATTGACTAGAGATTTATAGATGCTCCTTCACAGTAACTTGAGTTTTATAGATATCCCATGGCATTGACTACAGTGTTATAGAAGTTCCTTCACATTGACTAGAGTTTTATAGTTGCCCGCCTGCATGACTGGAGTTTATAGATACGCCACCACATTGACTAGAGTTTTATAGATGTCCTATTACATAACTACAGTTTTATAGATGCTCCTTCACATTGACTAGAGTTTTATAGATGCTCCTTCACATTGACAAGTTTTATAGATGCTCCTTCACATTGACTAGAGTTTTATAGATGCTCCTTCACATTGACTATAGTTTTATAGATGCTCCTTCACATTGACTAGAGTTTTATAGATGCCCTATTACATAACTAGAGTCTGATAGATGCTCCTTCACATTGACGGGTTTTATAGATGCTCCTTCACATTGACGAGTTTTATAGATGCTCCAACACATTGACGAGTTTTTTAGATGCTCCTTCACATTGGCCAGAGTTTTATAGATGCTCCTTCACATTGACTAGAGTTTTATAGATGCTCCTTCACATTGACTAGAGTTTTATAGATGCTCCTTCACATTGACTAGAGTTTTATAGATGCCCTATTACATAACTAGAGTCTGATAGATGCTCCTTCACATTGACGGGTTTTATAGATGCTCCTTCACTTTGACTAGAGTTTTATAGTTGCCCACCTGCATGACTGGAGTTTATTGATACTCCATCATATTGACTAGAGTTTTATAGATGTCCTATTACATAACTAGAGTTTTATAGATGCTCCTTCACAGTGATGAGTTTTATAGATGCTCCTTCACATTGATGAGTTTTATAGATGCTCCTTCACATTGACGAGTTTTATAGATGCTCCTACACATTGACTAGAGTTTTATAGTTGCCCTCCTGCATGACTGGAGTTTATAAATACTCCATCACATTGACTAGAGTTTTATAGATGTCCTGTTACATATCTAGAGTTTTATAGATGCTCCTTCATATTGACGAGTTTTATAGATGCTCCTTCACATTGACGAGTTTTATAGATGCTCCTTCACATTGACTAGAGTTTTACAGATGATCCTTCACATTGACTAGAGTTTTATAGATGTTCCATCACATTGACGAGTTTTATAGATGCTCCTTCACATTGACTAGAGTTTTGTAGATGCTGCTTCACATTGACGAGTTTTATAGATGCTCCTTCACATTGACTAGAGTTTTACAGATGCTCCTTCACATTGTCTAGAGTTTTATAGATGTTCCATCACATTGACGAGTTTTATAGATGCTCCTTCACATTGACTAGAGTTTTGTAGATGCTGCTTCACATTGACGAGTTTTATAGATGCTCCTTTACATTGATGAGTTTTATAGATTCTCCTTCACATTGACGAGTTTTATAGATGCTCCATCACATTGACGAGTTTTATAGATGCTCCTTCACATTGACGAGTTTTATAGATGCTCCTTCACATTGACGAGTTTTATAGATGCTCCTTCACATTGACAAGTTTTATAGATGCTCCTTCACATTGACGAGTTTTATAGATGCTCCTCCACATTGACAAGTTTAATAGATGCTCCTTCACATTGACGAGTTTTATAGATGCTCCTTCACATTGAGGACTAGAGTTTTATAGAAGTTTCTTCACATTGACTAGAGTTTTATAGATGTTCCATCACATTGACGAGTTTTATAGATGCTCCTTCACATTGACTAGAGTTTTGTAGATGCTGCTTCACATTGACGAGTTTTATAGATGCTCCTTTACATTGATGAGTTTTATAGATTCTCCTTCACATTGACGAGTTTTATAGATGCTCCTTCACATTGAGGACTAGAGTTTTATAGAAGTTTCTTCACATTGACTAGAGTTTTATAGATGTTCCATCACATTGACGAGTTTTATAGATGCTCCTTCACATTGACTAGAGTTTTGTAGATGCTGCTTCACATTGACGAGTTTTATAGATGCTCCTTTACATTGATGAGTTCTATAGATTCTCCTTCACATTGACGAGTTTTATAGATGCTCCATCACATTGACGAGTTTTATAGATGCTCCTTCACATTGACGAGTTTTATAGATGCTCCTTCACATTGACGAGTTTTATAGATGCTCCTTCACATTGACAAGTTTTATAGATGCTCCTTCACATTGACGAGTTTTATAGATGCTCCTCCACATTGACAAGTTTTATAGATGCTCCTTCACATTGACGAGTTTTATAGATGCTCCTTCACATTGAGGACTAGAGTTTTATAGAAGTTTCTTCACATTGACTAGAGTTTTATAGATATCCCATGACATTGACTACAGTGTTATAGAAGTTCCTTCACATTGACTAGAGTTTTATAGATATACCATGACATTGACTACAGTGTTATAGAGGTTCCTTCACATAATTGACTCGTGTATATGTACTGTATTTTGATGCGTATCTGTATATATATATATATCTGTATGTGAACAAAACAATAGCATTTTGATAACCTCCTGTTGATAAGACCCATCCCCTGATACATGTATTATAATCCTTTTGGAACAAAATGTGTTGTAAACAGAAATCGAAACAACCTGAATAGTGTTTATACCTGAAACTTGCAGGATATTATTTACATACCTTTATCTATAAACCTGTTCACCCCATACAGTTGGAATAATAGTCCTGTGTGTGCTGTTTCGGTGAATGATTAAAGCACTTAAAGGGACACATAGCAATTCTGAAGTATTTATCAAGCATTAAAGTGACACCTTGACTTATTAATCCAGTATCATTTTGACTTTAAACCTGATTGATTATAAATAAATAACAGGTAATACAAGTTTCCTTCATTATTCTGCCATGTATTTAAATACTAGTATATCATTTGTGCAGTATAATCAGCAATTAATTATAAGGTATGTAAAAATAGTTTGATTTAAACCATTCAGGTAATTATTAATCTGCAAATTAGGTAGAAAATCTACAAACTGGATGCCACTAGTTTAAAAAAAATCAAGATTGCCGTGTGCCGTTCAATATTATGGATGAGTTATCAACTCCAACTCACTATGATATTGCATACATTTTGTTATTTTATGTTTAGGTAAAAATATCAATTTACAAACTATTGTGATTTGAAGTTTGGTAATTAAATTATTTTTGATGTTTTCTCAAAACAGACATGACATGGCAACTTTAAGGTCTCACACCTCTATTATCTCCCCTGAAAGCTCACGGACCTAGAGACAAAAGGAAAACAGAAAATAATTCTATTTTTTCTCAATTTTAGGCATTTTTTAATTTGAAAAATAGGTTTTTCTTTGCTTTAGCATACATCTGCAGTGTAAAAGACAGATGATACAGAAAATCCCATGTTGATATGAGGTTTCATTCAAATTTCAGAATTGTTTGACCGAAGCACCACATATTCAGCTAGATAGTGTATGAATTTTGTATTTTCCATAGGGTTCACAAAACATGAGCGAGAAAAAAAAAAACCTGGCTTACTTATGTATTTTATTGTTTTAAATTATTGGTCTTGGCTATACTGAAGATATTAAACCAACAACAATGTCTGCTGCCCTGCTTTGAAGCTCAGATGTTGGAAAAGGCTGTACAGTAACCCTATGGGAAAATTAATTGTGGTGTGAGACCTGAAGAAAAAGTCAGCAAAATATAACATAAAAATAAGGTTCCGGTATGTGTTTAGAGATGTAGAAAAAAGCAACAGTAAAATAAGTTTGTAGCTATTGTTGTTTTGTTCTGATGCATGAAAATCTGAAAACTGCTCATGAGGTTGATATGTGTTGTATCAAATTGCTGAATTATGGTTGTACATCTCATCAATCCATATGATTCTGTGGTTATTTTGAGTCACCCCATAGAGGGCAGGATACATAGCGATCAGGGAACCAAGTTCTACTCTTACTATCAAATAGATTCCTTTGGTTCTTTAACATCAGATAGACTACGATACATGGGACCGCCCAGTTAACATCCCCACTCGGCAGGCGAGGGTCGGTGGTGGAGTGTCTTGCCTAAGGACACACTGAAGCCCATGTGTTGTAACTTGTGAACCTTGTTTTGTTGTAGGAGAGAGGAAAGAAAGAATATGGCCATGGAATTTGGTCCCATACAAAAACAGAGACGACCAGAGGTTGGCATAAAAATAAAAGTTGGAGACTTCAGCTGACACCCGTCTGCAGATTTAGGTTTCAAATAAAGTTGTGAAATATGAACAGTGACTGTGATATGATTGTTCCACACGTGTCCAGGTGGTAGTTTACTCTGATATTATATTAACCCTGATAGATGTGATATTTTACCTGGTAGATATCATATTTAACCTGGTAGATATCATATTTAGCCTGATTGATGCCATTAACCTTGAAGGGTGTGATATTAAGGCTGGTAGATATCATATTTAACCTGGTAGAGATCATATTTAGCCTGGTTGATGTGATATTAACCCTGATTGATGTGATATTAACCCTGGTAGATATCAGATATATAGCCTAGTTGATGTCATAGTCACCCTGTTAGATATTATAGTTACTCTGGTTGATATCGTGTTAACCCTGGTTGATATCATATTTACACTGGTCGATATCATATTTACCCTGGTCGATATCATATTTACCCTCATATTTACCCTGGTCGATATCATATTTACCCTGGTCGATATCATATTTACCCTGGTCGATATCATATTTACCCTGGTTGATATCATATTTACCCTGGTTGATATCATATTTACCCTGGTTGATATCATATTATATTACATATTTGTCTGTGATTTGTATAGGAAATACTGGGAATAGAAAAGTTATATCTACTCATTTGCTCTACTGGGAAATATCTCGTTGCTCGGCCTTTTCCGTCAGTGGCGGGAACGCCAAATTCCGGTTCCACGAAATATTAATAAAATATCATTTTAAATTATGTAATATATAGTTTAATAACCAGTGTTTTTTTGAGATACTGGAAATATCTCCCTTGGTATAAAAATGGTCCCTATATAAGATATTCTTATATCGGGGCACGAGTTCTTATATAGGGGCAATTTCTCTACCTCGGGAGATATTTCCCGTACCTCAAAAACACTGGTTATTAAACTATTACTCTGGTTGATATCATATTTACTCTGGTTGATATCGTATTTACCCTGGTTTATTTATCCAGCTGTTTAAGATCTCGAGGTTAGAATAAAGTTGTGATATATGGATGATGGCTGTAATATACAGGTGTCATTGTTTCCAGAGATGCGTAAATACACAGCAGTATTTATCCTCAGGGATGTTTTAGCTAAATTCGCATGATGGGAACATCCATTTATTGAAAACCCCTGTAAAGGTGGCAGCTTGTATGTGTAAACATTTGATCAACTGTGAATTAGGCACAGAATAAAGTTAAGACTTTTATTGAACGTGTCACGTGATTCAGCCACGTTTAAACTACAATAAATTACAGAAATTATTGGTATAGTGTTACCAGTTGTTATCTCAATTTGTAATTTTCTAAAATGCATCCTGCAGTTTTTGTTATTTTCCTTCCAAAAAATCCAGTAAAGGATTTTTGAAATTTTGATTATATCAGATTTCAAAACCCGAACGTAAAAATTTGATATGTGACACACTGTATATAGCCTGCAAGAAGGTGGATGATACTGTAGCGTAGCTACCTTTTAGGCCAAAAGGCCTGGGCCTGCATATAATTTTCACATGCATGGTTGAAAAAATATAAGAATGAAATAATAGTGTATGAATTTGTTGAATTTTGAAGTGTAATTTTGCTTAAATTTATCTAAATATACGCCAAAACGCACCAGAGATATCCTAGGTTTTTAAAATTTTCCGGGGAATCATGGCAGGACCCCCTAGAAATAGTGGGCCTCCACATCAAAAAAGGTCTAGCTAAGCCCCTGTGATAATGTAAGAAACATTACCAATAGTACTGGTTTAAAAATTATATGTTAAATTTTGTTTATTGTTTTGCATTCATGAAAATAAACACACAAACTGCAGATTATTTTCTGTTAATTTATTTCCTGAGCTTCCACTTTGACAGTGATATTTAAGAGTGTGTTGCAGTGCTTTTGCGTATATGTTTGTCCGTCTGTCTGCCCATCTTGTAGTGCTTAGTAATGTTTATATATTGATCTTCAACATAAGGATCTGTTCAGAGCCATTTCCAGGGGTAAAATGGGGTTCACTTGTCAGTTAACTTTTGCCTCATTCAGATTATAGGGCTATTATTTTTCGTGTGATCTTTAACAAACTTTACCAGATTGTTGATGTCAATGAAAGCATGGACAAAATCGAAAACCAGCCAGATGAGACCAGTAACACTGGAGTTACGGCCATTGATTTATTTAAATACACTATATTTTACCTTGTTAAGACAATGGGGCCTTTATATATTCATCAGATCTTATATTTGTATTCTGCCCTGGCAACCCCATATACTTGTTTAATAAATTAAATATTAAACTCATGTTTCTATGTAAGATTCTTTATACATGTATTTGATCTGTTTGCTACCTAAGTGTTTGAAGGGTATTTTATGTCATCTTTAGCACAGGTCATATACTAGTATGATACTCGATTTTTTTTTTGTGGTAAAGGCAGATCACCCGATTTTTAGCTGCGCCGGCCGAAGGCCAGCAGACACGGGATGGCGAGTTGTCTGTCATCCGTTGCCGTCTGTCGTCGTCCATTAACTTTTGCCTTGTTAGCGCAATAGGGACTTCATTATTAATGGGATCTTTATGAAAATTTGCCAGTGTCTTTATGTCAATAAAAGCTCGGACAAGTTCTAAAACCAGCTGGATCAGATTAGTAACACCAGTTACGGCCCTTGTTTTTTTGCTGTCATATTAAGCCTTGTGAACGCTCTTGCACCTTCATTTTGTATTTGGTGTTTACCAGGATCCGTCTATATTATGAGTCCCTGGTCTTTACGAAACTTGTATAGATTGTTGATATTGATGAAAGCTTGAACGAGTTTGAAAATCAGCTATATCACACCAGAAACCCCAGAGTTTTGGCTCCTTGAATTACGAAAAAATGTCTTATTTATATATATATATATAGCGGAAATACCCATTATGCGTTTCTTTTTCCTTTCAGTATACTATCCATATTAGAATAACAACATTATTGTGCAATCTTAATTATGCACACAACTTACACTCGTAGACACATTTATAAAGCTATCATCATATTATTCAATCTACATAAAAAAATAAACTTGCACAATATTAAAAGGTGAATTTCCTCCCTTTATATATATTCATTATTAAACACTCGCGATCTTCGCGACAATACCATCATATACAACATACAACATTTCGATATTTCAAAAGACGTTAAAAACTAGAACAGTTTTCCATTGAACACTTGTCTTGCCTGCCTGAAGACTTGGCTTACAATCCTTCATGAATGATGAAGTAGATTTTTAAATTGTAAAGGTAAGATGAAGATACGTGTGATGAAGTTTTTTGAACATAGGTCAGTTTATTTTCAAAGTATGGCCAAGGTTAGGTTTTATGTTTAAGTGTGTCGGACAAAGACGACGACGGACGACGAACACAGTTTGTACAATGCTTGGCAGGCAACACAAAAACCATCTTCAAAATATTTTTAGAATACCTTTGGCGGATGCGATATTGCATCAATACATGTTTGGTACATATCACGATTATTACAGTTTCAAAACATTATGACAATACCGTTTTATAACTCGTTGTGACATCTGGCTACCGTTTTATGTGGCGTTACTTTACAATTTTGACATAAAATACCCTAGAAATGCCTTTCATTAACACATTTACTGTTTTTGAACATATGTTTAGGTGTTTATCGTATGATGAGCAAAATATCATTGCAGGGATTGCATCGGTATGAAAATTTCCGGTTTTATACATGACCTGTCAATCCGGAAACGACAAACGTCATCCCTTCTCACGAATGATTTAAAAAATAGAGGATTCTTGTCTAAAATGATAGGAGTAAGTAAAACTTCAATGCTTGCCGGCCCGTACGCTAAATTATCTTATCCTAAAAACTTGGAAATGTCTGCACTAATAAAATGTTTTTCTTACAACATTAACCTGCTCGCGATCGATGTCAACAGCAAATACTGGTCGAACAGAAAATTCGACGTTAGACCGTATATTACGCGTTGTAGGTTAGAAAGGGTGATAAAGTTCCTGCGGTATGAATTCGACCCACCATACAAGTTCTGTGGTATGACTTCGACCCACCATACAAGTCCTATGGTATGACTTCGACCACATGCCATAAATGTCCTGGGGTATGATTTCTAACCTCCATACCATACAGATCATGTGGTATGACTTCGACCCGCCATACAAGTACTGTGGTATGCTTCGACCACACGCCATACAAGTCCTGTGGTATGACATCAACCCACCATGCAAGTCCCGGGGTATCACGTCGACACGTCATACAAGTCATGGAGTATGACTCCGACCCACCATACAAGTCCTGGGGTATGACTTCGACACGCTATTAGTGTTGCCCCCAGCCTTGAAAAAGGGCATGGTAAATGTAAAAAAAGGGCATTTTCAACTCGCAAAATTATTTAAAAAAATCTTTGAAGTTAGCGTTGCTTTTATGGTATGTTTGAGTACGAGTTGTCATCAATCTTCTATACCTACTTCTGTGTATTGGGTGAATACAAATAAAATAAAAAAATATTAAGTTTGATGTGGTGGTATTATTACACAATGTTCATTGTATAACTTAACTTGCAGTCATTTTGGCAATATTACCATACCGCAAACTAAGGCCATAATAAATTAATTGCTAGATGCTCATAGCCCGCCCTCCCCAGTTTTTTTTGATGCCACCCCGGTAATTTTTATTTCTTCAAAAAAAAAAAAAAAAGTACTAAAAAAAAAAAAAGAAAATGCTGAAAGTATGAAACACTATTAAAAGTGTGTTTCCAATCTTGGAAGTACACCCCTACCCCCTCATCCCTATATTTTCAGTGGAGTGCGTGGTCCAGTGGTAGAGCGCCGAACTCAGAATCGAGAGGTTGTGGGTTCGATCCTCGTCACGGCCACGTTATTTATCCTTGAGCATGATAATTAATCCACATTGCTTAGGACTGGTTCTACCCAGGAAGCCATCGAGAGTGATTAATCTAAGTTGCGATAAATTGTTTCGCAATCAATGTCAAATAAATATGTTTAAACTATTTTGAAATAAATTTGGATGAGAACATAGCAATTAATTTATTATGGCCTAATTAAATTGCTAAATGGTATGAGTTTTCATCAATCTTCTATATATACTTTTGTGTATAATAATAACAATAAACCATAATTTACTCAATCGCTAATTAAGTTCCACAAAACTTTACAAACATTAAATATTCCATTCATTAAAATACAGACAACATTTATTCTACTCTCGCGGATCGCGAAGATTAGCGTACAAAAGAAAACAACGGCCTCTTTTCATAAAACTTTAACTTGAAACCTAACCCAGCTCATAACTTGGCAAAATATGAAACTTTATACAGTTCTTACTTAACAGTTACCCAATGCAGAGTTATGCTACTTGTCATATAACTTTTAACAACTAAAACAAAAATCTGCTCCATATTTTATGAAGGATCCACTTTCTTGAAATTTAATAGATTGTCCTTGCTGAAGCAAGTGCACGGCAGGCGACACAAGTGTTCCATGCAAACCCTTTCTAGCAGCGAAATGAGTGGTTCGGTGAGGGTGCTTTACTTATTTCACATTCTAATTTAAATATATTTACCTTTATAGACTACATCACTGCTATATAGGTATACTTCGTAAACAGCCAAAAGGCACACACCACCATTTTGAATGTACAAATTACGCATATCGTTTCCATTAGCATAACATAATGTATGTGTATATTCGAAGCTATTCCATGTAAACATTTAAAAAAAACACCCATTACCAATGTTTGAAATATCCTGCCAAAAATGAAGAATAAAAAATATAATAAAAATAATAATATTACAATTATAAAAGTGGTGTTTTTTTTTGCATTCAGTATTCTATAGAATAAAGAAGTTATTCATGGGGCCATTCCATCCTCATATTTTATAATAACAAGAGGCCCACATGGGCATGTAGACGCTCTTCTTGTATGATGTGATTCAAAAGCATAAACATGATAGAGGCCAACCGAAGAAACATGTCTCCTATATATTTTTGAATATCTGACGACAACGAAAAACACACAATTGATAGAGACCAACAACTGGAACATGTATATGATATTTTAACTAGAATGGAATAAGTGGTAATATGTTGTTTGATAAATGTCCTTAAAATTGACCTAAGTTTAGACGTGGAAGCAATCATGGATGACTGGAGGCCCCCCAAAACACAAATCTTAGGGACTAACCGAAAGTTCATTGTAATTAAGTTTCATCAAAATCCTTCAAGCAGTTTCAGAGAAGATGTCTTTTTTAACGTTTTCCTATGTATCTCTATGTAAACTTTGGATCGCCGTGCGGCCATTATGATTATGAAAAACTCAAACTTGATAGAGGCTAACCCAAGGAACATGTTTATGATATTTCACAAGAATGGAATAGGTGGTTTCGGAAATGTTTGAAATTTCCTTAAATTTGACCTAGTTTTACCCATGGCGGCCATCTTGGGCAACTGGCGCCTGCGAAAAACACAAATTGAGGCGCACTATCCCAAAGATCATTGTGACAAGTCAACCCTATGCAAATCACAGCTTAAAATGCTTTCTTTTTTTGTTCAGTATATATGATATTTCACTGGAATGGATGAAGTGGTTTCGGAAATCTCTTTAAATTTGACCTAATTTTAGCCATGGTGGCCATCTTGGATGACTGACGGCCGCGAAAAACAAAAATCTGAGGAGGACTATCCCAAAGATCATTGTGATTAAGTTTCATCAAAATCCTTCAAGCGGTTTCAGAGAAGATGTCATTTTTAGCCTTTTCCTATATAACTCTATGTAAACTTTGGATCGACGTGGTGGCCATTTTAATTATTCGACAATAACGAAAAACACAAACTTGATAGAGGCCAACCCAAGGAACATGTATATGATATTTTACTAGAATGGAACAAGTGGTTTCGGAGATGTTGTTTGAAATTTCCCTAAATTTGACCTAATTTTAGCCATGGTGGCCATCTTGGATGACTGGCGGCAATGAAAAACATATATCTGAGAGGGGGCCTCCTAAGTAACATTATGATAAAGTTTCATCAAAATCCTTTAAGCGGTTTCAGAGAAGATGTCGATTTTATAAAATTGATATCAGATGGACAGACAGACAGACGGACGAAAAGCGATCGCTTAAGCTCGCCTGGTCTTTGGCCAGTAGAGCTAAAAATGTAAGGGGCAACGAGTATTTCTTCTTTAACCTTATTTTTGCTCATATATTTTGCACACATCACACTGACCTTATCTTCAATACGATGAAATTGATAACGACCTATACTTTTTAACAACCAAGTAAGTAACAAATTATGATCATTTTAAGATACACAACTGTACAAAGTTTAAATCTGAATCCACTTCAACAATGTGATTTATTTTAATAAGCGGACAAGGATCAATTCATAGCCTGACATGCAGATGGACGGACACAGGGATAAGACAGACGGACGGACGCAGGGATGGCAGATGGACGGACGCAGGGATAACAGATGGACTGACGCAGGGATAACAGATGGACAAATGGATGGACACAGTGATGACAGATGGACGGACGCACAGATGATCACTAAAACGCGTCAGCACAATCTGAATGCCATGCTTATAATGAGAAGGTATATTTGACAACACACTGACTGATATAGCCTCATCCGTCAGATGGGGACATGGCCGTCTGTGTAACGGATTATACTGTTTGAGCACGTCATAGAAATCTACTAGAATAATCGATATATGAGCATGTCAAAGATAGGTGTCTATTCACTGTAGTAGGTATTCGCGGTTCCTGAATTTCTATATATCCTCCCACTCTCTCCGAGCATATTCCTATGTGTCCTCCCCCTCTCCTTGGGGATGCTCAAAGATAGGTGTCTATTTGCTGTAGTAGATATTCACGGTTCCTGAATTCCTATGTATCCCCACTCTCTCTGGGCCTCCCCCTCTCTCTGGGGATATTCCTATGTATCATCCCCCTCTCTCTCGGGCCTCCCACTCTTTCTGGGGATGCTCAAAGATAGGTGTCTATTCACTGTAGTAGGTATTCACAGTTCCTGAATTCCTATGCATCCTCCCGCTCTCTCTGAGGGATATTCCTATGTATCCTCCCCCTCTCTCTGGGGCCTCCCCCTCTCTCTGGGGATGCTCAAAGATAGGTGTTTATTGACTGTAGTAGATATTCACGGTTCCTGAATTCCTATGTATCCCCTCTCTCTGGGGTCCTGAATTCTTAAGTATCCTCCCCTCTCTCTGGGGTCCTGAATTCCTATGTATCCTCCCCTCTCTCTGGGGTCCTGAATTCTTAAATATCCTCCCCCTTTCTCTGGGGACCTGAATTCCTATGTATCGCCCCCCCCCCCCCCCCCCCCCCCCCCCCCCCTCTCTCTGGGGTCCTGAATTCCTATGTATCCTCCCCCTCTCGCTGGTGTCCTGAATTCCTACATGTACGTATCCCACCCCTTTCTCTGGGTCCTGAATTCCTATGTATCCCCTCTCTCTGGGGTCCTGAATTCCTACGTATCCTTCCCTCTCTCTGGGGTCCTGAATTCCTACATATCCTACCCCCTTTCTCTGGGGTCCTGAATTCCTATATATCATCCTCCTCTCGCTGATGTCCTGAATTCCTATGTATCCTCCCCTCTGTCTGGGGTCCTGAATTCCTACGTATCCTCCTGCTCTCTCTTGGGTCCTGAATTCCTATGTATCCTCCCCTCTCTCTGGTGTCCTGAATTCCTATGTATCCTCCCCCTCTCTCTGGGGTCCTAAATTCCTATGTATCCTCCCCCCTCTCGCTGGGAATGCTCAAAGATAACCTAAGATAATGTGTTGATGGTCCGTTTAACACAATTTAATACAAATCAACTGACATACATTGGATAATAATTAAGAAACATGAGGACAAGGGTCCTCAAGGTACTCACCTCAGTTTTAGAAAGGGGTAAATACTTTACATGGCAACATTTTGTGTTATGTTTTCGTATGTAGTGTGTTTAGTAGATCAACAGACTAGTTGAATAATGAATAACTAGAACTATCACTGAAGGTGATGAATAGCTCCAATTAAATTCTAAGTCAAACAATTTGTCAAAGAAAGGGCCATAATATTATGTAATAAATTTGGCAGTCAACAATGGATGATGCAGAGTGACATAAGGTCATCAGTTGTTATGTGTATATGAAGTTTGAGAACAACCCATTCAAAACTGTATGAGGAATGCAAGTACCGGTAGTTAAAATGTGTTACGTGACAGGACGGGATGTGTAAACAAGAGGCCCTACGTGACAGGACGGGATGTGTAAACAAGAGGCCCAAGAGGGCCTGTGGACGCTCTACTTGCTAAAGATAAAGTTTATGCACAAGGGGCCATAACTCTTTCAAATATCGTTCAACCAGAACATGGTGATGATATAGGCAACTAGGCTTGGTACTGACAAGTTTCTTTGAAATCCAGCCAGAGGTTCAGGAGAACTAGTCTGTACAAAGTTAGTGTATTAAAACTTTTAAGGGGCCATAACTCTGCCAAAATTCATTCAACCAGAACACGGCAATGATAGGTAACTAGGCTTGGTACTGATCATCCCCATCAAGATTCGTTGAAATCCAGCAAGGAGTTCAGAACAGACTAATCTGGACGTTTCTCTATTAAAACCTTTAAAGGGCCATAACTCTGCCAAAAATAATTCAACCCGAATATGGCGATGATATGCACAACTAGGCTTGATACTGATCATCCTTGTCAAGTTTCGTTAAAATCCAGCCAGGGGTTCAGGAAAACTAGCCCGGAAAATATTTGTGTATCAAAAACCTTTAAAGGGCCAAAGCTCCACCAAAAATCTGTTAACCGGAATGCGACGATGATATGCACAACTAAGCTTGGTGCTGATCATCCCTGTAAATTTTCGTTGAAATGTGGGGAGAACGTTCAGGAGAATAGTCCAGACAAAGTTTGTGTATTAAAACCCTTAAAGGGCCATAAACTCTGCCAAAAATCATTCAACCGGAACACGGCAAAGATTTGCACAACTAGACCTGGAACTGATCATCCCTAAAAGTTTTGTTTAAATCCGGCCAGGGGTTCAGAAAAACTAGTCAGGACAAAGTTTGTGTATTAAAACCTTTAAAAGGACATAACTCCGCCAAAATCATTCAACTGGAACACAGTGACGATATGTACAACTAGGCTTGTACTGATCATCCCTGAACAATTTCAATGAAATTTGGCCAAATGAAGGCCCTTTCTTCTTAATGAGGCCAAAATATAGCATATTTCAGAAAGAAAATCAAGGGCCATAACTCCGGTGTAAATGGTCCAATCTGGCTGGTTTTCAAACTTGTTGAAGCTTTCATTGATAGTAACAATCTGGTAAAGTTTGGTAAAGATCGGATGAAAAATGAAGACCCCTAACATATTAACAAGGCAAAATATAGCACTTTTAACTAAATCAAGGGCCATAACTCCGCTGTTACTGGTCCAATCTGGCTGGTTTTCGAACTTGTCTGAGCTTTCATTTATATTAACAATCTGGTAAAGTAAAGGTAAAGATCTGCCAAAAAATTATTAACGAGGCAAAATATATCATTTTTAACTAAATCAAGGGCCATAACTCCGCTGTTGCTGGTCCGAACTGGCTGGTTTTCGAACTTATCCGAGCTTGCATTGATATTAACAAGATGGTAAAGTTTGGTAAAGATCGGATGAACAATAAAGCCCCTATCGTCTTAACGAGGCAAAATATAGCGTTTTTAACTAAATCAAGGGCCATAACTCCGCTGTTACTAGTCCAATATAAATGGTTTTCAAACTTGTCCAAGCTTTCATTGATATTAACAATCTGATAAAATTTGGTAAAGATCGGATGAACAATGAAGCCCCTATCGTCTTAACGAGGCAAAATATAGCATTTTTAATTAAATCAAGGGTCACAACTCCGCTGTTACTCGTCCGATATGGCTGGTTTTCGAACTTGTTCGAGCTTTCAATGACATTAACAATGTGGTAAAGTTTGGTAAAGATAGGATGAAAAATGAAGGCCCTATCGTCTTAACGAGGCAAAATATAGCATTTTGAACTAAATCAAGGGCCATAACTCCGCTGTTACTAGTCCAATATAAATGGTTTTCAAACTTGTCCAAGCTTTCATTGATATTAACAATCTGATAAAATTTGGTAAAGATCGGATGAACAATGAAGCCCCTATCGTCTTAACGAGGCAAAATATAGCATTTTTAATTAAATCAAGGGTCACAACTCCGCTGTTACTCGTCCGATATGGCTGGTTTTCGAACTTGTTCGAGCTTTCAATGACATTAACAATGTGGTAAAGTTTGGTAAAGATAGGATGAAAAATGAAGGCCCTATCGTCTTAACGAGGCAAAATATAGCATTTTGAACTAAATCAAGGGCCATAACTCTGCCGATACTGGTCCGATCTGGCTGGTTTTCGAACTTTTCCGAGCTTTCATTGATTTTAACAATCTGGTAAAGTTTGGTAAAGATCGAGTGAAAGATGAAGGCCCTATCGTCTTAACGAGGCAACATTTAGCATTTTTAACTAAATCTCCGCCGATACTGGTCCAATCTGGCTGGTTTTCAAACTTGTCCGAGCTTTAATTGATATTAACAATCTGGTAAAGTTTGGTAAAGATCGGATGAACAATGAAGCCCCTATCGTCTTAACGAGGCAAAATATATCATTTTTAACTAAATCGAGTGCAATAACTCCGCTGTTAATAGTCCGATCTAGCTTGTTTTCGAACTTGTCCGAGCTTTCATTGATATTAACAATCTTTGCAAGTTTGGTAAAGATCAAATGATAAATGAAGGTGCTAAAGTGTTCACAAGGCTTAATATGGCATTTTTCAGCAAAACAAGGGCCATAACTCCATTGATATTATTTCCATCTTGCCGGTTTTCAAACTTGTTTGAGCTTTCATTGATATAAAGACACTGGCAAAGTTAAGTAAAGATCCGATTAATATTGAAGGCCCTAGAGTGTTCACAAGGCAGAAAATAGCATTTTTCAGAGAAAAAAAGAGCCATAACTCCGGTGTTACTGATCCGATTTAGCTGGTTTTCGAACTTGTTCGAGCTTTCATTGATATTAACAATCTGTGCAAGTTTGGTAAAGATCAAATAATAAATGAAGGTGCTAGAGTGTTCACAAGGCAGAAAATGGCATCTTTCAGAAAAAACAAGGGCCATAACTCTAGTGTTACTGACCCAATTCAGCTGATTTTCGAACATGTCCAAGCTATAATTAGTATTAACAATCTGTGCAAGTTTGGTAAAGATCAAATAATAAATGAAGGTGCTAGAGTGTTCACAAAGCTTAATATGGCATTTTCAGCAAAACAAGGACCACAACTCCGGTGAAATTATTCCGATCTGGCTGGTTTTCGAACTTGTTCGAGCTTTCAACATTATTAACAATGTGGTAAAGTTTGGTAAAGATAGGATGAACAATGAAGGCCCTATTGTCTTAATGAGGCAAAATATAGCATTTTGAAATAAATCAAGGGCCATAACTCCGCCGATACTGTTCCGATCTGGCTGGTTTTCAAACTTTTCCGAGCTTTCATTGATAGTAACAATCTGGTAAAGTTTGGTAAAGATCGAGTGAAAGATGAAGGCCCTATCGTCTTAACGAGGCAACATTTAGCATTTTTAACTAAATCAAGGGCTGTAACTCCGCCGATACTGGTCCAATCTGGCTGGTTGAGCTTTCATTGATATTAACAATCTGATAAAGTTTGGTAAAGATCGGATGAACAATGAAGCCCCTGTCGTCTTAACGAGGCAAAATATATCATTTTTAACTAAATCAAGTGCAATAACTCCGCTGTTAATAGTCCGATCTAGCTGGTTTTCGAACTTGTCCGAGCTTTCATTGATATTAACAATCTTTGCAAGTTTGGTAAAGATCAAATGATAAATGAAGGTGCTAAAGTGTTCACAAGGCTTAATATGGCATTTTTCAGCAAAACAAGGGCCATAACTCCATTGATATTATTTCCATCTTGCCGGTTTTCAAACTTGTTTGAGCTTTCATTAATATAAAGACACTGGCAAAGTTAAGTAAAGATCCGATTAATATTGAAGGCCCTAGAGTGTTCCCAAGGCAGAAAATAGCATTTTTCAGAGAAAAAAAGAGCCATAACTCCGGTGTTACTGATCCGATTTAGCTGGTTTTCGAACTTGTTCGAGCTTTCATTGATATTAACAATCTGTGCAAGTTTGATAAAGATCAAATAATAAATGAAGGTGCTAGAGTGTTCACAAGGCAGAAAATGGCATTTTTCAGAAAAAACAAGGGCCATAACTCTAGTGTTACTGACCCAATTCAGCTGATTTTCGAACTTGTCCAAGCTATAATTAGTATTAACAATCTGTGCAAGGTTGGTAACAATCAAATAATAAATGAAGGTGCTACAGCGTTCACATGGTAAAAAAATAGCAATTTTTAGACAAAAAAACAAGGGCCATAACTCCGGTGTTACCGATCCGATTTGGCTGTTTTTTATACTTGTCCGAGCTTTCATTGATATTAACCATCTGTGCAAGTTTGGTAAAGATCAAATAATAAATGAAGGTGCTAGAGTGTTCACAAAGCTTAATATGGCATTTTTCAGCAAAACAAGGACCATAACTCCGGTGAAATTATTCCGATCTGGCTGGTTTTCGAACTTGTCCAAGCTTTTATTGATATTAACAACCTGTTAAAGTTTGGTAAAGATCGGATGAAAAATGAAGGCCCAAGAGTGGTCACAAGACAAAAGTTAACAACGGACAGACGACGGACGACGGACAACTCGCCATCCCATAAGCTCCGCTGGCCCGTGGCCAGTAGAGCTAAAAATGTGTTACGGGACAGGACGTGTCATTACGGACAACAAGATTTCTATATAGCCCCCACTTCACTTTGTGAAAGCAGGGGTATAATTACTCGGTAGATTCACAAAGGTATTTATGACTGTTTAATTTGGTGAATAAAGAGAGACTGCATTTTGGTGTAAATAAACTTTATTAGTAGCTGCAATCTTGGCATTAAAAAACATCTGCTAATAAAACTGCAAAATATGATAGCTTTAGGCTTCAAAGAAATATGTTCTAAGTTTGTCCCTATAAACATATGTAAAACGTGTGACTCTTGGAAAGAATCACCATTTGAACAAACTTTGAAGAGAACCATACGGTTATGCAGCTACATATATATAATCTATGCCCTACCCTTTTAGATAAGATTTTTTCTAAGTTTTTCCTAATAGAAGTCCAAGAAAAACATGTTAAAAGGTTTGGAACAAGGGACAGGGCCATTTATTAACCACAAAGTTCATTTAAACAAACTGATACTGAAGTACATATATACTAAAGTACATATAGCTAAAATACATTTACAGTTGTTAAACAGCTGTATTCAAATAACAGAAGCAACAGTGATATAAATTCAATTAAAGACACATTTCCCAGCTGATTGTAGTCGTTGAAAAATCATGGATAGCATGCTTTTTGACTGCTTACTTCTCGCTGACTGATTACCACAGAGACATTATATTGAGGCCCCATCACAGTTTTTTCTTTTCATTTACTATTACCTTAGTTTTTGATATGAAATATTTTTTAATTAAAAACACTACATTGTTTATTATGGGGGAGCCTATAGTCGCCGCTTTTTCCGTCCGTCCGTGTGTGTGTCCGTGCGTCACACTTTTTGTCCGGAGCATTACTCAGAAAATATGCTTGATTAAAGTTCGTGTGAATGATTAGGACAATGAGACGGAGTGCAGTTCATAGGAATCATAACTCTAGCTTCACTACTTTTTAATTATCTCCCTTTTTTGAAAAATCTTATCCGGAGCATAATAGAGTTCCGTACGGATTCATTTTGAATAAGGAAGCACTCACACTAAACATTACTTTTTTCTATGTAACTTTTGGGATGCATCCATCGATTTTACCGATTCTCTTGTTGTTATTATTAATATCAGAAAACAAACAACACACAAACTAGAAGTGATAATTTTACTGCACCATATATAGTTCCACCTATGGCCCATATGAGGTTGTCCATACGGATTTGGTAACCACTGTCTGCACATTTATTTTGCAGAAGATTTTTTAAAGATTTGTTAAATGAAACTGATAAGCCCCATTGCGGGGGCATTTATGACCTCAGATGCACCATTCAAACAAACATTTAATGATGCTTCACATAAACTTCGGGTCGTCCGTGGTCGAGTGGTCTCAGACTTGAAATCACATGTCCCTCACCGCTGTGGGTTCGATTCCCCAGGGGGAAAAATGCCCGGGTTTGCACCTGGGGTCTTCCTCCACCAATAAAAAGCTGGAATGTCGCCAAATGACCTTAGCTTTGGTGCAACTATAAAATCCAGAACATCACATTGAGCCTTCGGCTCAGGTGATCAAAAACACCGACAGATGACAACGATTTTTAAATTTTGAAGTCCCGATGAGTTTCTTGCATTTGAGATTTACTAAAACATGGCAGAGAAGTAACTGATAATAGAGTATATTGTGCTAAAAATACAAAAACTATTAATTGTTAACACGGGTCTTTTAAGAAAATCCATCTATACATAGTTGTTTTAACATATAAACGGTTATAATTTTTACTACATTATTATACACTCTTTATGGGACGGGCCTCATCCTTTGACAAAAAACTAATAATCTCAATTTCCTTGTGCAAATGTATTTCTAACAGCGATTTACAGTTACCTATAGAAATTCTCTCCCCCCCAAATACAATAGGCTCGAAATGTGTCTTTAAGTTACAACATCTAAACATGATAAAACAAAATATGTTTCAAAGATCTAAATAAACACTTCAGGATTGAAAAGAATAACTATATTTACATTACAAATCTTAATTTCCATTTATGACTTGAATAATTCTACACAAATTGTTCTAAATTTTTAATTAATCACCTAGTTAATGAGATATTTTTGACAATCAACAGAACGTTATTCATTATTTCAGACGACATAAAGATTCAAAATCTGTAAAACTAGCTGAAACTTCAATTATTTATTGATCTATAAATTCACTGTTTTAAATGAACACACGACAATCTTTTTTAAAAACACCCGGCATCCCATTAATTTTCCTACATAACTTCTATTTGTTCAATCATTCATTTGAATTATTAGAATAGTTCAAAGCAAATTGTTTTTACACATTACTGACTATATTGCACCAATATTTAAACTTTGACAGAATAACAAAGACATGCAATCCATATTATTATTTAAATATATGTAAGCAGTTTTCAAGTCAAAATGATACAGGATGAATAAATCGAGGTGCTAATTTTAATGCTCGATATAAAACTCAAGACTGCCATGTGTCCCTTTAAACTAATTTACTTCAGTTAGTACAGAAATACATAACTAAGTAAGATATCTTATTATGACACAAATACATAACTAAATTTACAGCATTTTTTGTTTTGTATTTGTTTTATGGACATGATTGTCATAGTTTGTCAAGGAATTAGAGAAAACTGTTTTCGATTTTACCGGTCTATAAATACATATATTCTGTATGTCATTTTGATGTTTAATGTGATTGCAACGTAACATAGCATTTTTTATTAAAGCAATATATATAGATTTATTTAACTGCTGAATTTAATAAATGAAATTCTTCACGAGGTGTTTGGCATGTGTTTTTTTCCACTCTCTCTGTGGTGAAAAACAAAACATGTATATCACTGAGTGAAGCATTTCCTTGTAATCAAAGCCAGCAGTTAATCATTTTATTACAGTTTAAATCAGTTTGTGCATGACTTAAGATATGTTCACTTTGTTTGAGATTCTCGGGAAATGATGTCAACATCCTCCACACTTCATTGCTGTCATTATTCAACATCACAGTTAATTTTGCGTTATTAATAAGTTATTAATATTTAGTGATTATGGATTTTCTTTCACTGAGAAATCCTGTTCTTTCACGCATAGATATGTTATAAACACTTTTATAAACATTTATTAAAATAAAGAATCAGATCATGTAGTGGTGTAGATGAATTCAAACTTATCAAACTTTGATGAAGCAATTTGCATTAATGAACTTGTTTTCCAACTAAATGTATATCTACATTAAATGAAGAATGTTGGTGCATAATCTTGTTTTGTTATCAAAATATATTGAACACGCAATTAGAAAGTGATCCATGTGTCAGTCGCATCCTATATTTCATGATTTTCTTATTCTTTCAGGGCAATGAAAATATTCAAAACAAAATAATGTAACCGATGAAAACAGATGGTGTCTTGGTTGGGTTGTTTTTCAGGTCTTATAAATACCGAGGATAAAAACAATTAAAAACAATTGAAAACAACCATCCTCACAAATACACATTAGATCTAAATATATACATATTTATTTATTCAATTTAAATTGAAAAAGTGAGAACACACGTTTCTTTTGATTAAAATTTATAAAGTGCATGTTTTGTTTTATATTACCATGATATCCACAAATCATGTACTATGTTGTCTAAAAATCTTAGATTTTCATATCTAGAGACAAATTACTTAAATGTTTACCGTAAATATAAACATTGCAATCCAGACTTTATCTTTAATGATAGAGGTATCAGCAACATACCATCTCATTATATAAAGATACAACCTCTAGGCGTGTACCTACACTTAGGCAGGGTAGGGCCGAGACAAACCATCTTCTGATTAGGCGTCTACCTACATTTAGGCAGGGTAGGGCCGAGACACACCATCATCTGACTAGGCGTGTACCTACACTTAGGCAGGGTAGGGCTGAGACACACCATCATCTGACTAGGCATGTACCTACACTACACTTAGGCAGGGTAGGACCGAGACACACCATCATCTGACTAGGCGTGTATCTACACTTAGGCAGGGTAGGGCCGAGACACACCATCATCTGACTAGGCATGTACCTACACTAAGGCAGGGTAGGGCCGAGACACACCATCATCTGACTAGGCATGTACCTACACTTAGGCAGGGTAGGGCCGAGACACACCATCTTCTGACTAGGCGTGTACCTACACTAAGGCAGGGTAGGGCCGAGACACACCATCTTCTGACTAGGCGTGTATCTACACTTAGGCAGGGTAGGGCCGAGACACACCATCATCTGACTAGGCATGTACCTACACTTAGGCAGGGTAGGGCCGAGACACACCATCTTCTGACTAGGCGTGTATCTACACTTAGGCAGGGTAGGGCCGAGACACACCATCATCTGACTAGGCATGTACCTACACTACACTTAGGCAGGGTAGGGCCGAGACACAACATCATCTGACTTGGCGTGTACCTACACTAAGGCAGGGTAGGGCCGAGACACACCATCTTCTGACTAGGCGTGTACCTACACTAAGGCAGGGTAGGGCCGAGACACACCATCTTCTGACTAGACGTGTATCTACACTACACTTAGGCAGGGTAGGACCGAGACACACCATCATCTGACTAGGCGTGTATCTACACTTAGGCAGGGTAGGGCCGAGACACACCATCATCTGACTAGGCATGTACCTACACTAAGGCAGGGTAGGGCCGAGACACACCATCATCTGACTAGGCATGTACCTACACTTAGGCAGGGTAGGGCCGAGACACACCATCTTCTGACTAGGCGTGTACCTACACTAAGGCAGGGTAGGGCCGAGACACACCATCTTCTGACTAGGCGTGTATCTACACTTAGGCAGGGTAGGGCCGAGACACACCATCATCTGACTAGGCATGTACCTACACTTAGGCAGGGTAGGGCCGAGACACACCATCTTCTGACTAGACGTGTATCTACACTTAGGCAGGGTAGGGCCGAGACACACCATCATCTGACTAGGCATGTACCTACACTACACTTAGGCAGGGTAGGGCCGAGACACAACATCATCTGACTTGGCGTGTACCTACACTAAGGCAGGGTAGGGCCGAGACACACCATCTTCTGACTAGGCGTGTACCTACACTAAGGCAGGGTAGGGCCGAGACACACCATCTTCTGACTAGGCGTGTATCTACACTTAGGCAGGGTAGGGCCGAGACACACCATCTTCTGACTAGGCGTGTATCTACACTTAGGCAGGGTAGGACCGAGACACACCATCTTCTGACTAGGCGTGTATCTACACATAGGCAGGGTAGGACCGAGACACACCATCTTCTGACTAGGCGTGTATCTACACTTAGGCAGGGTAGGGCCGAGACTCACCATCTTCTGACTAGGCGTGTATCTACACTTAGGCAGGGTAGGGCCGAGACACACCATCTTCTGACTAGGCGTGTATCTAAACTTAGGCAGGGTAGGGCCGAGACACACCATCTTCTGACTAGGCGTGTATCTACACTTAGGCAGGGTAGGGCCGAGACACACCATCTTCTGACTAGGCGTGTATCTACACTTAGGCAGGGTAGGGCCGAGACACACCATCTTCTGACTAGGCGTGTATCTACACTTAGGCAGGGTAGGACCGAGACACACCATCTTCTGACTAGGCGTGTATCTACACTTAGGCAGGGTAGGACCGAGACACACCATCTTCTGATTAGGCGTGTATCTACACTTAGGCAGGGTAGGACCGAGACACACCATCTTCTGACTAGGCATGTACCTACACTAAGGCAGGGTAGGGCCGAGACACAACATCTTCTGACTAGGCGTGTACCTACACTTAGGCAGGGTAGGGCCGAGACACACCATCTTCTGACTAAGCGTGTATCTACACTTAGGCCGGGTAGGACCGAGACACACCATCTTCTGATTAGGCATGTATCTACACTTAGGCAGGGTAGGACCGAGACACACCATCTTCTGACTAGGCATGTACCTACACTAAGGCAGGGTAGGACCGAGACACACCATCTTCTGACTAGGCGTGTACCTACACTTAGGCAGGGTAGGGCCGAGACACACCATCTTCTGACTAGGCATGTATCTACACTTAGGCAGGGTAGGGCCGAGACACACCATCATCTGACTAGGCATGTACCTACACTACACTTAGGCAGGGTAGGGCCGAGACACACCATCTTCTGACTAGGCGTGTACCTACACTTAGGCAGGGTAGGGCCGAGACACACCATCTTCTGACTAGGCATGTATCTACACTTAGGCAGGGTAGGGCCGAGACACACCATCTTCTGACTAGGCATGTACCTACACTACACTTAGGCAGGGTAGGGCCGAGACACACCATCTTCTGACTAGGCGTGTATCTACACTTAGGCAGGGTAGGGCCGAGACACACCATCTTCTGACTAGGCGTGTATCTACACTTAGGCAGGGTAGGGCCGAGACACACCATCTTCTGACTAGGCATGTACCTACACTTAGGCAGGGTAGGGCCGAGACACACCATCTTCTGACTAGGCGTGTACCTACACTTAGGCAGGGTAGGGCCGAGACACACCATCTTCTGACTAGGCGTGTACCTACACTTAGGCAGGGTAGGGCCGAGACACACCATCTTCTGACTAGGCATGTACCTACACTAACGCAGGGTAGGGCCGAGACACACCATCTTCTGACTAGGCGTGTACCTACACTAAGGCAGGGTAGGGCCGAGACACACCATCTTCTGACTAGGCATGTATCTACACTTAGGCAGGGTAGGGCCGAGACTCACTATCTTCTGACTAGGCGTGTATCTACACTTAGGCAGGGTAGGGCCGAGACACACCATCTTCTGACTAGGCGTGTATCTAAACTTAGGCAGGGTAGGGCCGAGACACACCATCATCTGACTAGGCGTGTATCTACACTTAGGCAGGGTAGGGCCGAGACACACCATCTTCTGATTAGGCGTGTACCTACACTTAGGCATGGTAGGGCCGAGACACACCATCATCTGACTAGGCATGTACCTACACTACACTTAGGCAGGGTAGGGCCGAGACACAACATCATCTGACTTGGCGTGTACATACACTTAGGCAGGGTAGGGCCGAGACACACCATCTTCTGATTAGGCGTGTACCTACACTTAGGCAGGGTAGGGCCGAGACACACCATCTTCTGATTAGGCGTGTACCTACACTTAGGCATGGTAGGGCCGAGACACACCATCATCTGACTAGGCATGTACCTACACTACACTTAGGCAGGGTAGGGCCGAGACACAACATCATCTGACTTGGCGTGTACCTACACTAAGGCAGGGTAGGGCCGAGACACACGATCTTCTGACTAGGCGTGTATCTACACTTAGGCAGGGTAGGGTCGAGACACACCATCTTCTGACTTTTGTATGTACTTCCAGTCATTATATACACACCATATTATCTTCCTTTTATTATATATTATATACGGATACAACCTCTGGGTGCGTAGCTACACAGGCTGTATAGGCTACCTATAGGCAGTATAGGCTACATGCTTTTCTCAGAACATGAACACTTTAAATATGCAAAAATGCAACACAAACTGAAGATGGTGGGAGTTGTAATTTGTTAGATTTCGTTGAATTTCAATATTTCGTGTTTATCGTGTTCGGCCGTTTCCAAAGGTCCACTTTCATACTCTTTTAAGTAGAAATATCATCTAAAGTTTCTTGATATTAGAAAAGCATAAACTCCCGAAAATGCAGAGAAATGCACCATTAACCGTCTTATTTTCTTAAAGTATAAAACAACAACTTGAGTTGGAAAATGCTAAAACTACTCCAAATACATATATATTTTATTACGCAAGTCACTAGTATGGGGTCAACATTCTGCATTTATTTATACAAAAGCCAAAATGAACCAGTTCTCTAACAAGGAAGCATAATTACATTATATGTATTAGTTGCATAGACATAATTATTCACACATCTACAATATTTACACCGTATCTTATACAACCAAGTCTTCCATGTGATATATACAGGCATACCCATATATACACGCATACCCATATTCATATCCATGTGATATATACAGGCATACCCATATATACATGCATACCCATATTCATATCCATGTGATATATACAGGCATACCCATATATACACGCATACCCATATTCATATCCATGTGATATATACAGACATACCCATATATACACGCATACCCATATTCATATCCATGTGATATATACAGGCATACCCATATATACACGCATACCCATATTCATATCCATGTGATATATACAGACATACCCATATTCATTTAAACCCAATACAATCAAAGTGTATTAATAAATGACTTGTTTACAGTAAGTTATAGGTTACACAAATAATACTGTCTCTCATTCTTAACTCTTAAACCGCTAAGCACGACTATAATAGCCATTGTATAAACTTATTTTCAAAACAAATATTCATTTAATAATTTACAATACTTGATTGCAGATGTATTTATTATTTATACTCCCTCAACACCAAAACAAATATTTATTTAATAATTTACAATACTTGATTGCAGATGTATTTATTATTTATACTCCCTCAACACCAAAACAAATATTTATTTAATAATTTACAATACTTGATTGCAGATGTATTTATTATTTATACTCCCTCAACACCAAAACAAATATTTATTTAATAATTTACAATACTTGATTGCAGATCTATTAATTACTTATACTCATTCAACAGCAAAACGAAACAAAGCCAACAAACGAGATAAAAATGACAAAAATCGCATTATCTTAAAATCAAGATCAACTTTGCCAGATATAAAGCAGTAACAAATGTGACTAGAATGCAACATATATTATTTAAAAAAACACAACTCAATATAGCATACTTAAAACTACTGCAGTTTATGCACATGTATTTACTATGCACCAGTTTCCAAGTTTATCTCAGCAAATCAAAGACAAAGTGGCACAGATAGGATTAGACATTATTATTATTAGCCATCATGGCATAATTAATGTTTCTATGGAAAATATAACTGTTGATGAAGTATATGTTCAAGCCACCCTTTTCTTTACAAACGGCACTGGTTCAAAACAGTTTCTCAGCCAGGCCATAAATAATTACATATTTATTTAGTTGAAGTTTCCTTTAATATGTGTAATAAATAGAGGATCTTACACCTCTGCTTGTTTATTATTGAAACAAGTTGGCAAACAAATTATATGATGCACTGGCTGACTGACAATCATAATATTTAACAAGTGGCCCAAGAGGGCCTGTGGACGCTCTACTGGCTAAAGCAGCTCTTATAGATTTAGATAGATATAGCTAGATATAGCTATCTTCTCCTATAGATTTAACAAAGGAAAATACAATATAGCATTTTTCAACAAATCAAGGGCCATAACTCTGTTATTATTAACAAGATCTAACTGGTTTTCAAAATTGTCCAAGATTTCATTGATATACCGCGCTTTGCACAACTAGACATCATACTGAGGCTTCCTGCCAAATTTCGTAGAAATCCAACAAGCCGTTTAAGAGGAGTAGCGCCGACAAGAACTTTAAAATAAAAATGTCAAAGGGCCGTAACTCCGTCAAAAAACAGCGAACTGGAACAAAAGCGTGACATGCACAACTAGACATCTTACCTATGCTTCCTGCCAAGTTTCGTCGAAATTCAACAAGGCATTTAGGATGAGTAGCGCCGACAAGAAATTTTAAAGTAATTGTCAAGTAATTAAAAAAAGAAAAAAAAAAAAAGAAGATCAAATCGATCAAAAAAACAACAAGAGGGCTATAGTGGCCCTGAATCGCTCACCTGAGTTCAGTGCAGGTATTGTGCTAAGGCTAGCTAGGAATTGTAACCCAAGAGGAACTCAACTAGGGCCTTATTGTTGGATGGAGGGCATATATCGCTAGACAATTTGTTTATTGAAGACACTTACCAAGCAATTACTGGTACCAGGGGCATAATTAGAACTAATTCTTGTTACAGGTCCACTAGATGGTACTATATACCAAATATGAAAGCTATAGGCCTTGTTTGTGACATATAGATTTTTGAAGTATTGCTTACATAACTGTATGTTAACATGTGACCCCCAGGGTAAGGCTCCCGATGAACAGGGCAGAATTGTTACAGGTCCATCACATGCTGCAAAGCAATAAATGTTCTAGGGCTAGGCATTTTAGTTTTTGAAAAGATTGTTCAAGTTTACTCCATCCGGTACCGTGCTCTGGTGAGCTGAATAGGGGTCAAAATTGTGGCCTCTGGAGTGCCCACAAGCAAATTCCAATATTGACCTAGTGACATAGTTTTTTGATCCCATGTGACCCATTTTGAAACTTGATCAAGATATAATTCAGATAAACAATCTGAGAAAGTTTCATCAAGATCTGGTCAAAAATATGGCGTCTAGAGTGTACACAAGGTTTTTCAAGTATTTGACCTAGTGACCTAGGTTTTGACCCCATGGGACCAATTTTCGAACTTGACCAAATTATAATTAAGACAACATTTCGACAAAGTTTCATCAAGATCGGGTCAGAAATATGGCCTCTAGAGTGTACACAAGGTTTTTCAAGTATTTGACCTAGTGACCTAGTTTGTGACCCTGTGTGACCCATTTTCGAACTTTAGCAAGCTATAATTGGGACAAATATTCTGACAAAATTGCATCAAGATCGGGTCAAAAACATGGCCTCTAGAGTGTACACACGGTTTTCCAAAGTTTGACCTAGTGACCTAGTTTTTAAAACCATGTGACCCATTTTTGAACTTGACCAAGATATAATTAAGACAAACATTTTGACAAAGTTTCATCAAGATTGGGTCAGAAATACGGCTTCTAGAGTGTACACAAGGTTTTTCAAGTATTTGACCTAGTGACCTAGTTTTTAACCCCATGTGACCCATTTTCAAACTTGACCAAGATATAATTAAGACAAACATTCTGACAAAGTTGCATCAAGCTCGGGTCAAAAATATGGCCTCTAGAGTGTACACAAGGTTTTTCCAATATTTGACCTAGTGACCTAGTTTTTAACTTCATGTGACCCATTTCCAAACTTGATCAAGATATAATTAAGATAAACAATTTGACAAAGTTTCATCAAGATTGGATAACAAATATGACCTCTAGAGTGTACACAAGTTTTTTCAAGTATTTGACCTAGTGACCTAGTTTTTGACCCCACATGACCCATTTTTGAACTTGACCAAGATTTCATTGAGACAAACATTCTGACAAGGTTTCATGATGATTGCATCAGAAATGTGGCCTCTAGAGTGTACACAAGCAAAAGTTAACGGACGGACGACGGACAACACACCATCTCATAAGCTCTGCTGGCCCTTGGCCAGTAGAGCTAATGAAAGAGTTAAGTTTTTTTCAAAATAAATCGGCATAACGTTACGTCACATAATGTCAGAAAGCGCACCTTAACATGACGTCATACCACGACTCGGTGGTAATATTTAGCCTCGGTCACCCGGCCTGCTTCCGACTTCTTCGTTACGCTATGCTAGCCAGATCCAGAACCAGGGCCTGGGTAAAATAGGACGGTTAGTTTTGGGCGATTTTGGCGAGATTTTGGGAGATTCTATGAGACTTTCCAAAAACATATTTTCAAGTTAAATAAATGCTAATTTCTTACTTTTATCTTGTGAGAAACAGCAAGAGATGTCAAAAGTGTAACTGATGCATCAACAATTGATGTTGTACGTTTATTTACAACATGTTGTGCAAACGTCGCCTTTATGCGCGTGAAAAAAAATGCGCCAGTAAATTGGGCTAATTGCTAGTGGGCGCTTTAATTGGCCAAATCTGCCGATAACTGCAATTAAGACATATGCATGATACGATCTTGGCAGATCGAGACTATGTAATATTTATGTCATAAACTTATTACACTCCGAGAAGCCATTTTATGTGAGGAATATAAATGCAGGTATACAGGTACATGTATAACAAATGTTGATGGTATGTGAAGACATATTAATTTACTATCAAATTAAAGTTTACATATCGAGAAATAGTAACGCGCATTTGCTTGAATAAACATCAGTTCCCTTTAAAATCTTCAATAACACAAAACTGATAAAAAAATAATAAAATCTATAAATTATGTCAAAATGCAATAGAGGAAATAAAATGCAGTTGTAGGAACTATCCAATGTTCTCAACACAATAGGGAATGTAAAAACACACATGGAGGGGGGGAAAATCAGCTATGTTTGGGGTGGGTTGGGCGGGTGGGATAATTCAGTGAAATACGTTACTCTTGCTACAACTGTCACTACACATTTCTGAAGACAAATTAACAAATACATATCAATGCTGCATGTTTAGCTTCCACATATTGTTTGCCCATGTCTGTTTCTGTTGTCAAAAGCACTACCATTGTAACTAATATGCACACAACTAAATTAATCTCTTGAGTTTTCCTTTGGCAAAATGGAAGAGGTTATTGATCACTTTCTTTCCCAATTTCATTAGTATATTTGAGAGAAAGATTATTTAAAAAACACAGCAGACGTCAAAAATCAGAACTGGCAGACATACAAAAATCTATACTTCTGCTCCTTTTTTTCAATTTGCTTTGGCAAATCCTTTTACCCAAATCTCAAATATTCTTTCAGCTAGTTAATCTCGAATAATATGCACTTTGAAGTCTATAAAAACACTCAAACACATTACATTTTGTATTACCTACAACACTCCTTTGCATCAGTCATTCATTTCTTAGTAATATTTTCACACTGGGTTTTTTAAACATTTAAAGAACACGTTTGCTGACTAGGGAGCATATGTATATATTACTAATTTTATTGTTTTACAAAACAGATTCTTAAGGAGAATATATATTACCTATATCAGTGTTTTACAAAACAGATTTTTATCTACTGGACATTTTGACTTGGACAGGTATATATTTTTTTTTGGTATTTTCCTTTTTTTTAATGTATTTTCTGTCTTTTTATTCATCCTTTGGATAAATATGTCCCGATCGTAAGACTGATGCATGCTGTATGTAGCGTAACATGATAATAGACATAATGCACATGTCTACATCATTCCGGTAATGTCATTACATGATTAGATGAATAAATCCTTTAATTTACATAGATTTCAGTGGAGATAATTATGGAACAGAAACCCACCTGAAGTGTGCACAGAAACCCATCTGAAGTGTGCACTAGTATCACCCTTAGGTGCTTGGGACAGAAAGGATATTTCTATGTCACACAATCAATGTTATATACAGGTCATATTTTACTGTGTTTGTAATTATAAGGTTTAAAGTCCCTCAGACTATTTTAATGGCAGGTAAGTACAGCATTTTAAGTAACAAAAGGTAGGCATTTTATAATACATTGTATATATAAACTAACTTACTACTGTGAAGCCCCCTGAACCCTGTTTAATCTACTACTGTGAATCCCTCTGAACCCTGTTTAACCTACTACTGTGAATCCCCCTGAACCCTGTTTAACCAGTTATTTGAAAATAAATATCATGACACTGAAGACGGTAGTCTTGAACTCAAAACTTATTCAGTTTTACTACATAACATTACTAACGAGTTTATGAAGGCTTCAACGCAGATTGTTGCCTATGAATATATGTTGATTATGTAGCACCAATAATATATTAAACCTATGGTTGAATTATGAGGAAAACTTGAAAACTGCCGAATTGTTCTACCGTTTATTATCATTTGTAAGCAGGTTTCAAGTAAACATAATACTTGATTAATAAATCAATGTGTATTTTAACGCTTGACTTTAATATTGACGTGTATCCCTTTAAAGAGTGTGTGTGCGTGCGCGTGTGTATTATGTGTGTGTGTGTGTGTGTGTATTATGTGTGTGTTGGGGTGGGATGGGTCGGGAGGGAATGGAGTATTGCTGAGCACTGGAACAAAATAGAGACCAGTTGGTGATATTTCTGACAAAGTACAGTCATGATTATTTTCACTCATCCATAATTATTAATCTTAAAGATAAATATTGGCAAACATTGAAATATTTAATCACACAGTTATATAAGGTTCAAGAATTTCTAATACATTTAAATTGAATCAATTATTTCATTTACTGTAGTAAATCAGTTTCATCAACCACTTTCATTTTACCATAACCACATTTAAAAAATAATTTTTCCAATGATTGGTAATGGATACATATAGCAACACTCGGTGCTCACACACTACGTAAGACAGAGGAATGAAATCATTTTCTCACCATCACCATACTTAATTTTGGAGATTCATACAAATGTTCTTAAATAAATGATAAAACTCACATGCTGTTTGAGTACTTGGTAGACATTATTCTGTCCTTCCTAATAAAAAAATGGATCATTCAAACATCCCATTGACAAGTGATTTGCATCAGGTTGTTTTTTTGGCTGTTTTTATAGCCGAAATTCGGTCATATTCCCAATGCCAAAACATATCTTTTTTTCCCAATTAAGAGGAAAAAATTCCCAATTTAAAATAAATAAATTAACAAATGATTCTGTTTATCTTGGTCTACAGAAAACAGTATTAAAGATATAATTATGAAAGGAATGCTTTACTTTATATTTTTCCAAATTTTATTAAAAATCACGCTGAAATTCCCATTTTATGAAAAATCGCGCTAAAATTCCCAGCTGAGAAGGAAGGTATGGGTTACGTTTTGGGTTATGTTCCCAAAAAATAGAAAAAAAACACTGCACATAAACACACATTTACAAATGACTTCTTTTTTTAATGTGGAGCAATTCTAATTCCAGTTAAACCATCACCTTATAAATGTATCAGAAACATTCACATACAAATGATTTGCATAAAGGACCAATCATAAGTGATTTATATCAAGGACTATGGACACCTGAGTTAATTCACACGCTATACAAGCTTTAGAATTTGATAGACGTTATTCTCGAACACTTTCTTGAAGTGTGGACCTGGATCTGTCCTCAGTTTTGTACATGCCGGTTCTCCCGCACCACGGTTCACTTCATCCTCGATGTCCCAAATCTCCGCCATGCCACACCCTGGCCTGAAACAGAATCAATTTGTTTTAAATTCGCATTTATGCCAGTACCAATTTTTTCTGCGGTTTCTGTTGTTTTATGCCTGTGACATATTCTTGTTTTCCTCATATATCCATATATGGAGTGTCTACAACAGAATTCGCAGCAAATCTGCAGTTCTAGGCCCCTTTTCCACATTTTATCTTGATGTAAATGGAGGATGAGCCTTGCATGTTCATTCCTGTTAGGCGCCATATAACCCGGCACGTGTTGGTGCACAGTAAAACCAAATTCCGTTCAATTATATATACTAGTATACATATATATATATAAATACCAAAGTTGGGCATTAAATGGATTGCACCATCATGCCTGTCATTATTATTTTGCCCTATGCCTTGCCATATGCGTGCGTTTCTATGTATCCAAACTCTGAATACTTGACAGTAAAACTAAGTTTATAGAGCATAACTATTACTATAGTTGAAGTACAGATATAAATGGTCCCTGCTGTTTCAAACGATAAACTTAAAGTAGCTATCCCGCCAACAACAGACAAATTTAAAAACAGATGTACACCGTTTCTAAACCTAGTGACGACGAGGTGTATATAATATATATATAATAACTTACTACATATTTTGAAAATCCAAACTCTATAAACACAATATAAACGGCTTTAACCAGCCAGGGCGAGAAGATGAAATGAAATCGCGTTCATTTGTGAATTGTAAATCAAAGTAAAGAATTTAAGAAATTAACTTGGGATCAAAGTTGTTTCCATAAAACAGGTCCCAGGGATTTTTCTTAAGTGTAATTGTTCCGTTATTTGCCGGGTTTGTTTCTTTAATGATCACAAGAAGTTGTAATAAGCCAGACTATGATGTTTGACAGGGGGGATGAGTGGAGAACTAGTGTTGTAATAAGCCAGACTATGATGTTTGACAGGGGGGATGAGTGGAGAACTAGTGTTGTAATAAGCCAGACTATGATGTTTGACAGGGGGGATGAGTGGAGAACTAGTGTTGTAATAAGCCAGACTATGATGTTTGACAGGGGGGATGAGTGGAGAACTAGTGTTGTAATAAGCCAGACTATGATGTTTGACAGGGGGGATGAGTGGAGAACTAGTGTTGTAATAAGCCAGACTATGATGTTTGACAGGGGGGATGAGTGGAGAACTAGTGTTGTAATAAGCCAGACTATGATGTTTGACAGGGGGGATGAGTGGAGAACTAGTGTTGTAATAAGCCAGACTATGATGTTTGACAGGGGGGATGAGTGGAGAACTAGTGTTGTAATAAGCCAGACTATGATGTTTGACAGGGGGGATGAGTGGAGAACTAGTGTTGTAATAAATGTATTTCCATGTATCTATTAAAATCGGTGTACACTCATTTAAACATTGCAGAAAACAATATTTTTCAATACTTTGCCAATATACATGAACACATATATCTGTCAATCATTAGATTACCACCTACATAAATGATTTCATGCCCTTATTTGTTTGTTGCATTTCCCATCAAGTGAAATTAGCAAACCTTACTAGAATATTCAAGGTATCCTGGTAATCTTAAGGGAATAAATTCATGTTAAACTAGTATACATGTACACAAAGACACTTACTTAGAACGTCTCGTGCACCACGAGTCTTCCAGAACAGCATACTCCACTTGTAGATCTCGTAAGGTTTTCTTTATTTCAGCAATGGGTTTGCGGCTGTACATTGTATATACTTTTTTCGTTCGTTCTCTGAATTTTAAAATAAACACAGTGGTGTTCAACGTGTTAATTCCAAACTAGAACTATCACTGAAGGTGATGAATACCTCGGCTTTTTGACATAGCCGATGCATTAGAATGGGCAAAATTAATAATAATAAGTGTCTAAAATATTTGCTGTTTTTTTAGTAAGTAAAACATAGGTCCATAATTCTGTAAAAAATAAAAATGTAGAATTGAAAACCATTACTGCAGAGACACATCATATCAGTGTGAACTGTATGTCACGTGTTATAACAACCCATGAAATGTTTTAAAGTGAAAGCCACATGAAGTTTATTATAGAGTGGAAAATTATATGTCAAACAAAGGGCGATAATACTATAATAAATTAGGCATTAACAATGTTTGATGTAAAGGGGTTTGTTCGCTTGTATGGTGTTTTACGTCATTTTCAACACATGTAAGGTTATAAATGACAGTCAGTTTTTTTGTGGTGGAGGCAAACCACCCACTTTTCCTGGGTAGAAACAGTACTGTACACCTCCTGTCATCCGTAAGAATCGACACTTCCCCACTTGCAACCCCTCGGCCACTTTGATGTAAAGGGGCATAAAGTCATCAGTTGTTATTTGTATGTAAAGTCTGGGAACAATAAATACGAAAATGTTTCAGAATAAATGTGTTTCAGGACCATTAAACAATAAAATAGAAAATTCTAAGTGAAACAAAGGGCCATAATTCTGTAATAAATCAGGAAATCAACAATCATGGGTGATGTAGAGGGACATAAGGTCATTAGTTGTTATGTGTATATGAAGTTTGTAAATCAATTTGAAAATGTTTGAGAAAAAATGTGTTACAGGACATTATACAATAATACAGTCAAAATTCTAAGTCAAACAAATGTGCCATAACTCTGTAATAAATTAGGCAATCAACAATGGGTGATGTAAAGGGGCATAAGGTTATCAGTTGTTATGAATATATGAAGTTTGGGAACAACCCATTCAAAATTGTTAGAAAAATGCAAGTAATAACAAGAGGTCAATGACCTTGAAGCTCTACTGATTGATTTTGATTTCAGGAAGTAGTCGCTACAAACTGGTTTTTTGAAAATCTATTTTTAGCCGTGGTGGCCATCTTGAATTTCCGGCCGACCTGAAATTTTGCTAGGATCAATTAGACATCAAGAGCAACATTCCTGTGAAGTTTTATGAAAATCCGTCAAGTAGTTTCAGAGGAGTAGTCGCTACAAGTTTTCATTATATAACTCTATGTAAACAAACATGGCCACTGGCAGCCATGTTTAACGTCGAATCAAAATAATGTTCGACTTGAATAACCATCATGTCATGCTGATCATTTTAGAAAAAGTCCCATATCAATATCACTTATAGTTTTCAAGAAGTAGTCGCTACAAACTTGTATTTTGAAAATCTATTTTTAGCCATGGCGGCCATCTTGAATTTCCGGCCGACCTAAAATTTTGCAAGGATCAATTAGACATCAAGAGCAACATTCCTGTGAAGTTTTATGAAAATCCGTCAAGTAGTTTCAGAGGAGTAGTCGCTACAAGTTTTCATTATATAACTCTATGTAAACAAACATGGCCACTGGCAGCCATGTTTAACGTCGAATCAAAATAATGTTCGACTTGAATAACCATCATGTCATGCTGATCATTTTAGAAAAAGTCCCATATCAATATCACTTATAGTTTTCAAGAAGTAGTCGCTACAAACTTGTATTTTGAAAATCTATTTTTAGCCATGGCGGCCATCTTGAATTTCCGGTCGACCTGAAATTTTGCTAGGATCAATGAGACATCAAGAGCAACATTTCTGTGAAGTTTCATGAAAATCCATCAAGTAGTTTCAGAGGAGTAGTCGCTACAAGTTTTCATTATATAACTCTATGTAAACAAAGATGGCCACTGGCAGCCATGTTAAATGTCGAATCAAAATAATGTTCGACTCGGATAACCATCATGTCATGCTGATCATTTTAGAAAAAGTCCCATATCAATATCACTTATAGTTTTCAAGAAGTAGTCGCTACAAACTTATTTTTTAAAAATCTATTTTTAACTGTGGCAGCCATCTTGAATTTCTGGCCGATCTGAAATTTTGCTAGGATCAATTAGACATTAAGAGCAACATTCCTGTAAAGTTTCATGAAAATCCGCCACGTAGTTTCAGAGGAGTAGTCGCTACAAGTTTTTACTATATAACTCTTATGTAAACAAAGATGGCCGCTGGCAGCCACGTTTAACGTCAAATCAAAACGATTTTTGATAAGGACCAACATCATGTCATGCTGATCATTTTAGAAAAAGTCCCATATCAATATCACTTATAGTTTTCAAGAAGTAGTCGCTACAAACTTGTATTTTGAAAATTTATTTTTAGCCGTGGCGGCCATCTTGAATTTCCGGCCGACCTGAAATTTTGCTAGGATCAATTAGACATCAAGAGCAACATTCCTGTGAAGTTTTATGAAAATCCGTCAAGTAGTTTCAGAGGAGTAGTCGCTACAAGTTTTCATTATATAACTCTATGTAAACAAAGATGGCCGCTGGCAGCCATGTTTAACGTCAAATCAAAACGATTTTCGACAAGGACCAACATCATGTCATGCTGATCATTTTAGAAAAAGTCCCATATCAATATCACTTATAGTTTTCAAGAAGTAGTCGCTACAAACTTGAATTTAAAAAATCTATTTTTAGCTTTGGCGGCCATCTTGGATTTCACATCAACATGAATTTTTGCTAGGATCAACTAGACTTCATGGGCAACATTTCTGTAAAGTTTTATGAATATCCATCCAGTAGTTTCAGAGGAGTAGTCGCTACAAATAAAAGTTAACGGACAGACGGACAGACGGACGGACGACGGACGCTGCACCATGGCATAAGCTCTGCTGATAGAGATCAGTAGAGCTAAAAATGTGTTACGCGATGCGACAAAAAAGTGTTACGTGATGGGACGTTACGGACGCGATTCCTATATAGCACTTCAAAACAGTTCAAAACAGGGATATAATAATACCAAAGATTTTAGGTACAGTAAAATGATGTTTAGATTGCATGGATATTTTAGTCACTTGAAGTACTTGTTGAATATGTCATGAAGGTGATACAATAGGGGTGTTGGCCACACAAGGTATGCACGAGAGCATCACTGGAATCTGAGAATGACTAAGACTTAAGTTGAAAAAAGTCAATAGCTTATCTAAAAATAATGAAACCAAAATTATTATTTATGGGCATCCTCATATATAATGTAAAATCACCACTTTAAATTTTAAAACAATCCACTTTAAGATAAATGAGGAGTTACCTATATTAGGTACACATCTCACTACCAAATGACTCTGAGATTGACTAAGCTGAAAAAGGGCCATTACCCTTTCAAAAAAATTGAATCAAAATTTGTCTTCTGTATGACCATGCTCATATCGTACCAATTCACCATGGCATATTTGAAAACAATCCACTTTAGATAAATGAGGAGTTAGACACACAATGTACCGCAATACCAAATGAATCTCAGAATTACTAAGCTGAAAAAGGACCTTAATTCTCATAAATATAATCGAAAAAGGGCCATTACTCTTTTAAAAATAATCAAATCAAATTATTTTTTCTGTATGACCATGCTCATATCATACCCATTCACCATGGCATATTTGAAAACAATCCACTTAAGATAAATGTGGAGTTAGACACACAATGTACCTCAATGCCAAATGAATCTGAGATGTCAAAAGGGACACAACTCTTACACAAATAATCAAATCAAAATTATTTCTTTATCAGCATCCTAATATTAGTCATAATTTCAAATTTGAAAACAACCCACTCTAAATGAGAAGCAAGGCTCACCTGATTTGCAAGGACAGACGCACAGACAGACGGACAAGCTCAAACCAGTATAATCCCTACACTTCATTATCAGTTGGGTATAACTAATAGATATATAAATACTGCCAAATGCATGGGTGTAACATTAAATACTGCCAAATATTGATCTACTCGTTATAAACACTAAATATTGCCAACGATAAGGTGTACCCAAAGTATGACCCCTAAATACTGCAAAATGTAATTGTATTCCCAAAAATCCCAATGTATGACCCCTAATTACTTCAACATTTATTTGTGTACCCAATATATGACCCCTTATTACTGCAAAATTCATTTGTGTACCCAATGTATCACTCCTAAATACAGACAAATAAATGGCTTGGCTTACGAACCTAAATTCTGCCAAAGTTTTTTTGGTCAATAATGTGATTCACAATTTATAGGTGGCCTTAATCCGTGAAAAAAGTATCAAAAGATCATGACCCATATAACGTAATCTTATAGAACACTAGAACAGATTGTTAATAATGAAAACATATAATACCTGAGCCCGGCATCTTCATAATGTGGATGATTGATAATGGGTCGACCAGTAACCAGCTTAATTGTAGCCATAGTTGGCATAGGGCCAGCAAATACAGCATCTGATAAAACATATTATTAATATGATGTTATTAATTAAGTGGTTTCATATTGGCCAAGTTATTGGTCCAAGGACTGTCATATGCCAGTCCGAGGACCAATAACTCGGACAATATGAAACCACTTACTTAATGACAATTTTATTAATTAACAGCCACTACGGTATAATTTGTTTTTAATCAAATTATTTTGACATACTTTGTGTTTATTTATAGTAGCGTTAATTTCATTTATATGTCACAAAGCGAGCGCGAATGACCTTACTTAACATGAATGACGTCACTTAAATCTCGTATTGGCGAGTTTCTTCATATTGGCCTTGTTTTTTCATATTGGCTGACTTCCGGTTCATATTGGCCTAGTTTGCGTGGTATTGTGAGTAGAGTTTCTAGTAAAACAAGGCTAATATAGTTAAGTTAATTAATAATTAACTATATTAGCCGTGTTATACTAGAAACTCTACACACAATACGGCGCAAACTCGGTTAATATGAACCGGAAGTCGGCCAATATGAAAAAAACAAGGCCAATATGAAGAAGCTCGCCAATACGAGATTTAAGTGACGTCATTCACGTTAAGTAATGTCATTCGCGCTCGCTTTTTTACCTATATAATGAAATTAATGCTACTATAAACAAACGAAAATTAAGTCAAAATATTTGATTAAAAACAAATTATACTGTAGTGGAAGTTAATTAATATAATTGTCATTAATTAAGTGTTTTCATATTGTCTGAGTTATCGGTCCTCGGACTGACATATTGGAATTGAATTGAATTAGGGTTTTAAGGCGCACCAACACACGAAAAGGTTATATGGCGCCTAAAAGGCATGAACATGCCAGGCTCATCTTCCATGTACATCGAGATAAAATATGGAAAATGGGCCTAGAACCTTCTCACCCTGAACTGCAGAGTTGCTGCAAATTCTATTGTAGAAACTCCATTTACGCTGGAGCCACGTTATTGTTTTTCTGCCACTGCTCTTTTGATGCGAGCGAGATAGAACCTGAAACAATGCAGGGATTATGATGAAGACCTTTAATGAACATGAACAAAAAATGATAAAATGAACATGAATTTTGGGGGATTCTACCCCTCTGCCTACCCCTCCAAAGGGATCTGCAGTGGCCGTATTCTTTGCCCCGTGACCAAACGGGGCCCCCGGCAACCACACGGGGCATATTGGCTCGTGGCCTTCGTCCTTGGGCCAATATGACAGTCCTCAGACCAAAAACTGGGCCAATATGAAAGCACTTAATTAATAACATCATAGTATAATGTATCACTGAACTAATTCAATTCATTTCAGTTTATTGGTATAAATTTCAACAAGTGGCTTATCACCAAACAAAATACAAGTTTTACATAATATAATCATTAATGCAAGATTTTTATACTTAGAAAACAGAAGTTTAACAAAGTAATTAATGCTTTCAGAACTAATTACTCAACCCATGTGCTTATCCTTTGTAAAACAATTGAAATGAAATATGTTCAAACCAATCAAATAACAAATGTAATGACCAACTTGCAAAAGACAATGAAAGTTGATATAAAGTCGAACAGGAAATGCAGCATTCAAGGACCACAGTCATCCAAAAACACGTACAGTAACAAACAATAATTACAAAGATGTATAAAGGCAAGATATGAAATCACAAACATAAAAGGGCTAGAGCCTTCGAACAGCCAGTGGCAAAAAAGACTGCTGAGGGTTTAAACCAGGTTTTAGGGTGCACCAAATCTCATTCTTACCCTATTGTCATCCCAGTAAAAAGGGACAGTGTAAATAAAGAAACTTTGCTTCCTTTTAAAACAACAATGCTGTTTAACACAATGCTGCTCTAGGTAGGTTGGCTGCCGGTCTTGTTAGTCTAACTGTAGTAAATGATATGTTTCCAGTAACTAGCAAATGTAATGACCTACTTTTAGGTGTATTTGCCATTACCCACTCCACCATTTGCTCCTGCGGAACATTACTGAACTCTCCCATAATGCCCCACTGATGTTGAAGATTGGCTAGACCCTGGTAACTCATACACGCCAATAGGACGGTCAGTATTGCATAGTGTTTCTCTCTCGCTCCCAGCCAACTGAAGAACTGTAAAAAAAGAAATAAAGATGCTATGAACTTTCACATAATGCCCCACTGATGTCAGTATTTCAATGTTTCACTTACAGCCAAATGAAGAACTGTTAAGAAAGAAATAATGAGGCTTTGAACTCTCACATATGCACCACTGATGTGAGTATTTCATAGTTTCTCCCTCACTCGCAGCCAACTGAAAAACTGTAAAGGAAGAATTAATGCTGCTATGAACTAGAAATAAGCCAAAGTGGATTTATGGGCCATCATTAGGTATTAAAAGATACTTGTATTATTTAGAGGTTAATATACGGCCGTGGTGTGCCTTTTGTGGCACACCTTATGCACTAGGTGTGCCATTATCGACATAAGGCACACCACGGCCGTATATTTGCCTTTTTATTACATACCTTACTAGAAATGGAGAAGAAGAACAAAACGGTACGATTTAAGCATATAAGTAGTCTTAAGGTGATAACAAATGTTTTGCAAATAAATAAATTACTATGTTAAATTAATAAACTACTTTAAAATCAGTTTTGCCTGTTTTTAAAAACCACGTCTGTCACTCGATCTATAATGATTTATTTTGACGTTTCAATGGAACTGGGCTGTGAAAACTGCAGTCGAGATTTGTCCGCTCCTGCGCTCTATAGCTTTCCCCTATGATGTTTTTTGGTGCTTGATGTCGTTGAAGTCATGTTGCTTGATGACGTCGACGTCATCGCATGCGGACAGTCTGTTGCTACTGTGCCGATTTTCCATAATCCATAATGGCACAGTGTGCCGATTATGGATTTCGAAAAAGGACTGATAATCATAGTTTTTCTACTGAAATGTGTTACTATTTATAGTAAGGTATGTAATAATTGGGTATAGTTAACACATTTCTATAATATATTCCCTCATGCTAGTGACTGTATGATATACTTTTGAAATCTGTGATATAAGAAATATTGTGATAATATGTGGTACATTCAATGTTATATCATCTTGGTAATTAATGCTTAATATAAAACTGTGATTACTGTAACTAATGTATATATACTGAAAGGAAAAAGAAATGCATAATGGGTATTTCCGCTATATACTGAATGCTAATGGAATGGTACAGGGCGACATTATGTAGGCCTGTCCTTCCAGAATGAAGGTTTAAACAGCACCGAATACAACAATGGTTACCCCTTTAAAGTTTCATTATCGACAGAATGTGTATTTGGCTCAAGCAGGTGAGCAAATTTAGGTTTTTAACGTGCAATCTCTTAACATTAATATCTATAAATCTTAACATTAAACGCAATACTGAAATGGCTTGACATTTTCAAGCGAAACTTCAACATTTATGAATTTCGTGTAACAAAGTATACTTTGATTGAAATGTATACTACATGACAGAGTTGTCCTTTCTGTAATTAGTTGTAGCCCCTTTTGTACAAAGCATGTTGAATAATATCTGGAATATTATGTGGAATTAGGTGTTGATAACAGTACAGTATGAGCTCTCTCGTAATGCACCACTGATGTCAGTATTGCAAAGTGTACCTCTCTCACCCTCAGCCAACTGAAGAACTGTAAAGGCCGAATTAATGCTGCATCAAGCTCTCCCATAATGCCACAATGAAGCCACCAGACACAGGTGAGGTGTCCAGAATATCCCTGGTGTCACTATTGTGACATACAGACAGACAGACAGACAGACATGTCACTATTGTGACATACAGACAGACAGACAGACAGACAGAGACAGACAGATGGCTTACCTGTCTAGAAGCCAATAATGAAGCCACCAGACACAGGTGAGGTGTCCAGAATAGCTTTAATCTCATGATTATCACTGCCATTAATGTAAAAGCTGCCAGTTGGAAGAAATGATACACAATCTGAAACACAGGCAATATGTAAACAGGAAATGAGCAAGTTTAATTGTAGTAAAATTAAATGGGACATCTTCAAAATCAGCATTCTGTAAACACTTATTTAGTTCTTAATCGACGAAGAATTTGAAATTCCTTCTAGTTTACATACTAATTTTAAACTTAATTTAATTTAGCATTATTTGACAATTAAAATCGAGCTTACTGAAATCATTGGTACAAATAATTTACGTTGAAATTAAGTAGTTAGAACACCAAACGGATAAAAAAGTTAACTCCGCTTGCACCAACCTCAGCATTTGGTTTATTCCTGTATTTCCTGTCATCCTCTGTTTCCTGTACGACTTCGTTCTCTTTTCCGTTCTTCCAGGACAAATATTCTTCTTTTAATACCTGTATGCAAAGTCACTAATTAAAAATGACCACCTTGTAACACACAATTAATGAGCAGGAAACAAGTTTTTTTTTCAAAATCAACAAACTTTTCTTTTAACTGGACACAGCGCCATCTTGATATATTTTCAATCAATACCTTTTTTTTAAAAATGTTCTTCCCATTCTGTGAATTTCATGTAGGACCAACTACATGCCAATCACACAGGTAAAAGATCCAAAATCAGTATCATTTTAGTTAGCTCAAACACTTAATGTTTTAACTCTATTTTATGTTTTGACGGTCATCTTCGGTTTTGCACAAAGATGAATTTTAGCTTAGATAAACTAAAATCACAATAAATGCTGAAAAATATTGGAGGGAAACAGAACACATTTGAGTTAATCCATCTTATCAATATCACAGCCTAGCCACTATCGCTGTCTGATACCAGCATGTCTGTAATTATCCAGTGATACATGTAACCTGATATGCTATTGCATTCTGTTAATATACTACAGTACCTTAAACTGTACACAGTGTTACACAAGTTAGTGATATAAAATAATGGTACAAAGTGAAAGATAAAAACTTACTAGAAATGTGACTGTAACTAACACAACTAGAACCGATGGAAGTAACAATGTTTTGGATACTTTCCCTGGAGTCTGAAATATAATATGGTTCTCTTTATGTCAAGTGTTTAAAAACACATAAGGTAATGACTATAAGGTAATGGTAATGACTATAAGGTAATGACTATAAGGTAATGGCTATACGGTAATGACTATAAGGTAATGACTATAAGGTAATGGCTGTAAGGGAATGACTGTAAGGCAATGACTGTAAGGCAACGGCTATAAGGTAACAACTATAAGGTTAGGACTGTAAGGTAACGACTGTAAGCTAACGACTGTAAGGTAACATCTGTAAGGTAACGGCTGTAAGGTAACGGCTGTAAGGTAGTAACTGTAAGGTAATGCCTGTAAGGTAATGACTGTAAGGCAATGACTGTAAGGTAATGACTATAAGGTAAAAGGTAATGACTGTAAGGTAGTAAGGTAATGCCTGTAAGGTAATGACTGTAAGGTAATGCCTGTAAGGCAATGACTGTAAGGCAATGACTATAAGGTAATGTCTATAAGGTAATGGCTGTAAGGGAATGACTGTAAGGCAATGACTGTAAGGCAACGGCTATAAGGTAACGACTATAAGGTTAGGACTGTAAGGTAACGAATGTAAGCTAACGACTGTAAGGTAACGTCTGTAAGGTAACGACTGTAAGGTAAGGGCTGTAAGGTAACGGCTGTAATGTAACGGCTGTAAGGTAATGACTGTAAGGTAATGACTGTAAGGTAAAAGGTAATGACTGTAACGTAATGACTGTAAGGTAATGGATGTAAGGTAATTAATGACTGTAAGGTAATGACTGTAAGGTAATGACTGTAAGGTAATGACTATAAGGTAATGGCTGTAAGGTAATGAATGTAAGGTAATGACTGTAAGGTAATGGTTGTACGGTAATGACTGTAAGGTAATGACTGTAAGGTAATGACTATAAGGTAATGGCTGTAAGGTAATGACTGTAAAGTAATGACTGTAAGGTAATGATTGTACGGTAATGACTGTAAGGTAATGACTGTAACTATAAGGTAATGACTGCAAGGTAATGCCTGTAAGGTAATGACTGAAACTATAAGGTAATGATGATAAGGTAATGTCTATAAGGTAATGACCATAAGGTAACGTCTATAAGGTAATGTCTTTAAGGTAATGACTGTAAGGTAATGGATGTAAGGTAATGACTGTAAGGTTACGAATGTAAGGTAACGCCTGTAAGGTAACGACTGTAAGGTAATGTCTGTAAGGTAACGACTGTAATGTAATGAGTGTAAGGTAACGTCTGTAAGGTAACAACTGTAATGTAACAAATGTAAGGTAACGACTGTAAGGTAACGTCTGTAAGGTAACGACTTAAGGTAACGACTGTAAGGTAACGTCTGTAATGTAACGACTGTAAGGTAATGATGTAAGGTAACGATTGTAATGTAACGTCTGTTAGGTAACGACTTAAGGTAACGACTGTAAGGTTATGATGTAAGGTAATCACTGTAAAGTAATCACTGTAATGTAATGACTATAAGGTAATGACTGTAAGGTAATGACTGTAAGGTAATGACTGTAATGTAATGACTATAACGTAATGAATATAAGGTAATGACTATAAGGTAATGACGATAAGGTAATGTCTGTATGGTAATGACTATAAGGTAATGACTTTACGGTAATGACTGTAAGATAATGACTAACTATAAGGTAATGACTGTAAGGTAATGACTGTAATGTAATGACTATAAGGTAATGACTGTTAGGTAATGGCTGTAAGGTAATGACTGTAATGTAATGACTATAAGGTAATGACTGTAAGATAATGACTAACTATAAGGTAATGACCGTAATGTAATGACTATAAGGTAATGACTACAAGGTAATGACTAAGATAATGACTAACTATAAGGTAATGACTATAAGGTAATGACTGTAAGGTAATGAATATAGGGTAATGACGATAAGGTAATGTCTGTAAGGTAATGACTGTAAGGTAATGACTGTAATGTAATGACTATAAGGTAATGATTATAAGGTAATGACTGTAATGTAATGACTGTAAGGTAATGACTATAACTATAAGGTAATGACAGTAATGTAATGACTATAAGGTAATGACTATAAGGTAATGTCTATAAGATAATGACTGTAAGGTAATGACTAAGCTATAAAGTAATGTCTATAAGGTAATGAATATAAGGTAATGTCTATAAGGTAATGACTGTAAGGCAATGCCTGCAATGTTATGACTGTAAGGTAATGACTGTAAGGTAATGCCTGTAAGGTAATGTCTGTAAGGTAATGACTGTAAGGTAATGACTATAAGGTAATGACTGTAAGGTAATGTCTGTAAGGTAATGACTATAAGGTAATCACTGTAATGTTATGACTGTAAGGTAATGACTATAAGGTAATGCCTGTAAGGTAATGTCTGTAAGGTAATGTCTGTAAGGTAATGACTGTAAGGTAATGACTATAAGGGAATGACTATGAGGTAATCACTGTAATGTTAGGACTGTTAGGTAATGACTATAAGGTAATGCCTGTTAGGTAACGACTTAAGGTAACAACTGTAAGGTAATGATGTAAGGTAATCACTGTAAGGCAATGACTATAAGGTAATCACTGTAATGTTAGGACTGTTAGGTAATGACTATAAGGTAATGCCTGTAAGGTAATGTCTGTAAGGTAATGTCTGTAAGGTAATGACTGTAAGGTAATGACTATAAGGTAATGTCTGTAAGGTAATGACTGTAAGGTAATGACTATAAGGTAATGACTATAAGGTAATCACTGCAATGTTATGACTGTTAGGTAATGACTATAAGGTAATGCCTGTAAGGTAATGTCTGTAAGGTAATGTCTGTAAGGTAATGTCTGAAAGGTAATGACTGTAAGGTAATGACTATAAGGTAATGACTGTAAGGTAATGACTATAAGGTAATGACTGTAAGATAATGACTAACTATAAGGTAATGACTGTAATGTAATGACTATAAGGTAATGACTACAAGGTAATGACTGTAAGATAATGACTAACTATAAGGTAATGACTATAAGGTAATGACTATAAGGTAATGTCTGTAAGGTAATGTCTGTAAGGTAATGTCTGTAAGGTAATGTCTGTAAGGTAATGACTGTAAGATAATGACTATAAGGTAATGACTGTAAGGTAATGACTATAAAGTAATGACTGTAAGGTAATGACGTAAGGTAATCACTGTAAGATAATGACTGTAAGGTAGTAAGGTAACGACTATAAGGTAATGACTGTAAGGTAATGATGTAAGGTAATGACTGTAAGGTAATGACTGTAAGGTAATGACTATAAGGTAATGACTGTAAGGTAACGACTGTAATGTAATGAATATAAGGTTATGACTATAAGGTAATGACTGTAAGGTAATGTCTGTAAGGTAATGACTGTAAGGAAATGACTGTAAGGTAATGACTGTAAGGTAATGGCTGTAATGTAATATAAGGTAATGGCTGTAAGGTAATGACTGTAAGGTAATGACTGTAAGGTAATATAAGGTAATGGCTGTAAGGTAATGACTGTAAGGTAATGACTGTAAGGTAATATAAGGTAATGGCTGTAAGGTAATGGCTGTAAGGTAATGTCTGTAAGGTAATGACTGTATGGTAATGACAGTAATGTAAAGACTATAAGGTAATGACTATAAGGTAACGACTGTAACATAATGACTGTAACATAATGACTCTAAGGTAATGACTATAAAGCAATGGCTATAAAGTAATGACTATAAGGCAATGACTGTAAGGTAATGACTGTAAGGTAATGACTATAAGGTAATGACTGTAAGGTAATGTCTATAAGGTAATGACTGTAAGGTAACGACTATAAGGTAATGTCTTTAAGGTAATGGCTATAAGGTAACGACTATAAGGTAATGACTATAAGGTAATGACTGTAAGGTAATGGCTGTAAGGTAATGACTGTAAGGTAATGACTATAAGGTAATGGCTATAAGGTAATGACTGTAAGGTAATGACTGTAAGGTAATGACTATAAGGTAATGGCTATCAGGTAATGACTGTAAGGTAATGACTATAAGGTAATGACTATAAGGAGATTATCAACACGAAGATGATGAAGCTTCTTCTGATATGATTGATGAATAAGCAAAGATTGGCATTATTTCCTCTCCAACCACCCATCGACACCTCTGCAAACGCTACCAGCCCAGGCCTTTTTCTACTATTCTCACGGGTCCGACTATCGGACCCGTTCCCAATGCCAAATATGGTTGTTTTTTTCCCAATTCTGAAATAAAATTCCCCTTTTGTAAAAAAAACACAAAAAATGTCAGGTCAAATATACAAATGTTTACAAGGAAATACTATAAAAATTACAATATTTAAATCATGTATCATGTATTGAAACCAGGCAATTGAAACAACCTGATATATATGTACCACTAACTTATGAAAATTCCCAGTTTGAGGCGTAAAGCGATTAAATTTTTTCCCAATTCGGCAAAATTTACGGCGTAAATTTTCCCAATTTGTCCAGGGTCTTTTTCCCAAAATGGGCAGAAAAAGGCCTGCAGCCCATTTTTCTCACTGCTTTTCTTACCTCATCAATGTCTCCCATACCATCCATGCTCCACATTGTTTCTCTAACACTATGTAACCTATCCATCACAGTCCATCATTCCATCTCCAACAACACATCGTCACATCTACAAACACTACTGGTCCAATTACACACTGCATCTTACCTTTATGACTGATCCCCATACCATTCTAAGTCCTTTTTTGTTTCTCTAACACTATGTAACCCATCCATCACAGTCCATCATTCTGTCTCCAACAACCCAATGTCACATCTACATATGCTATTATACCTAATGCCAATCCCCCATGTTAAATTCCCATAGAGTGCTATTTAATATTTCGCTCTGTCGTACGCTGTTGTAATGTCGCACTCTGGAGTGATGTCACGGTAGGGCAGCATTTTTTTTAATGTTACCCTTCCAATCGCATCATCTCGTAATCATTTTATTTCTAATGATAAAATACAACATCACAGCAAGTTTATAAACAGATTTTTTTCCCCATGACCAACAGGTTACGCGTAAATAAATCAGTGAACACTTAATTAGAATATGTATTTTTTATGTTTTTAAAATGTTGATGTAATGTGCATTTTTTTTAAAGATATGAATAATTTTTTTGTTGACCATAACATGTTATTTAAATCAAAACTGCTCACAAAATTGCAGATTTTTTTTCCTCAGAATAACAAACAGTGGATAATGTCAACCTTTGGAAAAATAGGGTCAACAATGCAATATTTATATACTAGCACACTTCTCACTGCTCAGATTACTGACCCCCATATCTTTCAAGGTCCACTTTTGCTTCTTCAGCACTCCCTAGCCCATCAAGGTCATTCCTTTTTTAACCACCCACTGTGACTTCTACAACTTTCTAAATGATCCTTGCTCTCTCCCTTATCCACATCATTACTCCATTTGCACTGCTACACCAAAGCAGTGCTATATACATACAGAGACATATACATGACCTAGGGTAAAACTCCTTCATGGTTGACCAATCCAACGTCATATTAGTTACCTCTGCTTCCATGAAGTCAAACTCAGTAGCACATGTATACAGCATGGTGTGAAAGTTTTTGTAGTCACTGAACTTGCTCCTAAATATATCCCCAATATGCGCCTGGAAATAAAACAGATTCATTTAGATTACTGAAATTCAGAAGCATGTCTGCCAGGGAAAGCAGAAAATATGCCTTTTTTTTAATTGAAGATGAAAGTGTTGTACACAAATAAATTCAAAAGCCACCCCCAGGCCAAACGTCTGTGTACTAAGATCTATGACATATATTGACATTCCAACAACAAAAAACGTGTGTAATAAGATCTACAGTGTAATAAGATCTAAGACATTAGTTTATGCCAACAACAAAAATAGGTTGATATGATACATGAGACAATTTGCATAAGGACATCTTGACCAGTATTTACATAAGGCTCCTGAAATGAAAATAAGCTGACTTAGAGGGATTGTAGGCATCTAGCCAAACAATCGTCATAATTGACAGTTCTGGACTATAATAACCTTTGCATCCATTGTAAACCCTGATCAGCTTGCAAGTTACCGTCCATTGTAAACCCAGATCAGCCTGCTGATCAGGGTTTACAATGTCTGACTGCTGATCAGTCATTTTCCCCACAATACCCCTTTGTCACATAAATGGAATGGTCTTAATTCAAAGATAGAACAGTCCATTATATATATGTAGTGGGTTAAGGGTTAAAACAGCCACTTCTTTACTAAATACACACACTACACAAGCACAGTAAATAAAAGGTACTCACATCATCAGAAGTACTGAAGATTTTCGAGATAACAAATTTGAATCCCACCGTTCCCACAATAAGGAGAGCGCCTTGAATCAGCTGAAAGTACAACAACCAGAGACATTATGTCACAGTCAACACAGTATATAAGGTGTAACATGCCCATTCATTTTTGCATTGAGTTGTGTGTGAATTAAAATGTAAATGCCATGTTGTCATTCGTGTCTAGGCCCAAATTAAAAATGAATAACTTACATTCTCATCGCAAATGACACATATGCTGCCAAAAAATCAACAGAAAAGTGGGGGTCATGTATCTTCTAATAAGCAAAATAAATTCAAAACTCACAATTTTAACAGGACAATGCTTGAAAAATGTAACAAATATATCAACAATGTGATATAAACCAAACATGGCACTTTAAATTAGTGAAAATGCCTTTTTTTTCCAAAAAGAAACGAGAATTATTTACAGATCGCCATTATGTGACTACCCCAGGCAGACACATACCCTAGGCAGACACCTACCCCAGGCAGACACTTACCCCAGGCAGACACCTACACCAGGCAGACACCTACCCCAGGCAGACACCTACCCCAGGCAGACACATACCCCAGGCAGACACCTACCCCAGACAGACACCTACCCCAGGCAGACACATACCCCAGGCAGACACCTACCCCAGGCAGACACATACCCCATGCAGACACACCCCCGGCAGACACATATCTCAGGCAGACACATACCCCAGGCAGACACATACCCCAGGCAGACACATACCCCAGACAGACACCTACCCCAGGCAGACACCTACCCCAGGCAGACACATACCCCATGCAGACACATACCCCAGGCAGACACATATCTCAGGCACACATACCCCAGGCAGACACATACCCCAGGCAGACACCTACCCCAGGCAGACACCTACCCCAGGCAGACACATACCCCATGCAGACACATACCCCAGGCAGACACATACCCCGGGCAGACACCTACCCCAGGCAGACACATACCCCAGGCAGACACATACCCCAGGCAGACACATACCCCAGGCAGGCAGACACATACCCCAGGCAGACGCCTACCCCAGGCAGACACATACCCCAGGCAGACACCTACCCCAGGCAGACACATACCCCAGGCAGACACATACCCCAGGCAGACACAAACCCCAGACAGACACATACCCCAGGCAGACACCTACCCCAGGCAGACACCTACCCCAGGCAGACACATACCCCAGGCAGACACCTACCCCAGGCAGACACATACCCCAGGCAGACACCTACCCCATGCAGACACCTACCCCAGGCAGACACCTACCCCAGGCAGACACATACCCCAGGCAGACACATACCCCATGCAGACACATACCCCAGGCAGACACCTACCCCAGGCAGACACATACCCCAGACAGACACATACCCAGGCAGACACATACCCCACACAGACACTTCCTGTGATGCAATGGGTGTGCTACACTATACGTCATATGCTCACAGTATGGATACTCAGCTGATAGTACAAACCATAGACCAAGAGGCACAAGATGGCCTGATCATGCTCTGCTAGTTAACATGGTTCTTATAACAAATAAGAGGAAGTTCTGCAAGCTATGTTTTCTGTTCATTGGTATAAACCAGCCATTATTGTAATATACAAACAAATATCGAAGAAGTATTTATTTCTATTTTCCTTTATTTCCTGTCATACTTAGCTTTGCAAACTTGAATTCACGTCCTCATGGAGACCATTTTGAATATTAGTATTTGCTCTGTTTCTTCATTGCATAAAACTATATTAGTTATAATTCCCTTTTTTTTCATTCTGAGAATGGTGATCATATTGAATTATCACAGGCCATATAAAAATATTAATAAGCACCTACTCAAGGGCCTTAAATCTGTACAGTGTAGCATCAAAATTATTTTCAATATGGACCACACCCAAATTGAACATCTTCCAAATCAATATTGTTATTTTTCATCCCACACGGATTGTTTGAGTTTGTTGTTGACTGTGGTCTTTGACTGATACATTTTCTGTTCGACTTTTATATGCTACAAACAAGTGTAACTAGAGGTTGTTTTTATGAAGAATAGATGTCTCCCCCACTGGGGAAAGGACCATAAATCCAAAGGGCCATAAATCGGCAATAAAATCATTCAACTGGAACACGAAGACAATATGCGCAACTAGGCTTGGTACTGATCAACCTTGACAGTTTCGTTCTGGCCTGGGGTTAAGGAGAACTAGTCCGGACAAAGTTTGTGTATTAAAGCTTTAAAGGGCCATAACTCCACCAAAAATCATTTAACTGGAACACGGCAGACGTGCATAACTAGGCTTGGTACAGCTCATCCCTGCCAAGGTTCATTGAAATCAGGCCAGGGGTTCAGGAGAACAATTCCGGACAAAGTTTGTGTATTAAAACTTTAAAGGGCCAGAACTCCACTAAAAATCATTCAACCGGAACATGGCGACGGTATGTACAACTAGGCCTGGTACTGATCATCTCTGCAAGGTTTCGTTGAAATCTAGCTAGTTCTGAAGAACTTGTCCGGACAAAGTTTGTGACATACAGATGACAGAGAGACAGTACATAATTAACAGTTTACCAAATATGGTGAAAGCCACTCTTTGCTGAAATCACTTAATAAACAAACTGGTGCATTCTCCATGCTGCTCATTGTCAAATCATTCTAGAACTTATTGCAGTAATTCTTTAAAGTAAGCTTCGTACAAGTTAACTTTAATAGTTAAGTCATATTGTTAACTACAGTTCACCACCAATTTTGTCATAATCAAAGATTATGGTACAAATATTCTACCAAGTAACTTTTAAGTTCTTCCATAAACAAACTATAACATTTGATATTTTACTTAAGGGAAAACATTTTGCAATGCAAAAGCTGATTTTGCTGAGAAAAAAAAGATGTCAGTCATTGACAAAATTTGTTCCAAGTAAAAACAGAATACTGATTTTCTATACAGGCAACAATACTTCTTCAAACAATGTAGATACAGATACACCGGAAATGAACTCAGTCATCAAACTAGAAATGTGTCCGTAGGACACAGATGCCCCCCACATGGGTCGTCACTATACCATAACATTTTGATAATGAACATAAACACATTCAACTTAGGTGCGCATCTTCACAACATTCTTGTAAAGTTTCAATGACCATGGGTTAAATAGTTATGGAGGATCACGCAAAGTTTTTCAGCCCCTATTTTGACTAAGTCAAGGGCCATAACTCTGTGGGTCTTTGTCCAAAATAAAAATGAAAACCCATGTGCGCGTCTTCACTTGCTGGTAAACATTCCTGTAAAGTTTGGCAACCGTGAGTTAAATAGTAACGGAGGAGGTCGCAACACAAGTGTTTCAGCCCCTATTTTGACTAAGTCAAGGGCCATAACTCTGTGGTTCTTGGTCCAAAATAAAATGAAAACCCAGGTGCACATCTTCACTTGCTGGTAAACATTCCTGTAAAGTTTGGCGACCGTGATTAAATAGTAACGGAGGAGGGCGCGACACAAGTGTTTCAGCCCCTATTTTGACTAAGTCAAGGGCCATAACTCTGTAGTTCTTGGTCCAAATAAAAATGAAAACCCAGGTGCACATCTTCACTTGCTGGTCAACATTCCTGTAAAGTTTGGCGACCGTGAGTTAAATAGTAACGGAGGAGGGCGCGACACAAGTGTTTCAGCCCCTATTTTGACTAAGTCAAGGGCCATAACTCTGTGGTTCTTGGTCCAAAATAAAAATGAAAACCCAGGTGCACATCTTCACTTGCTGGTCAACATTCCTGTAAAGTTTGGCGACCGTTATGGAGGATCACGCGACACAAGTTTTTGGGATGTACGTACGAACAGATGGACAAGTGCCTCCCCACCCCCTCCACCGCCACCCCCCGCACAAGTGGGGGCATAAAAACATGCATTACGACAAACAACAAATACATGCTTCATTAAGTTTCTTTATCTTCCATAATGTAATATGCTGCACACTTCGTATATTCCATTATGTAATATGCAGCATGCTTCGTTAAGTTTCCTTATATTCAATAATGTAATATGCAGCACGCTTCGTTAAGTTTCCTTATATTCAATAATGTAATATGCAGCATGCTTCGTTAAGTTTTCTTATATTCCATAATGTAATACGCTGCACGCTTCGTTTAGTTTCCTTATATTCAATAATGTAATATGCAGCATGATTTGTTAAGTTTCCTTATATTCAATAATGTGATATGCAGCATGCTTCGTTAAGTTTCCTTATATTCAATAATGTAATATGCAGCATGCTTCGTTAAGTTTCCTTATATTCAATAATGTAATATGCAGCACGCTTCGTTAAGTTTCCTTATATTTCATAATGTAATAATATGCTACATCTACATTTAAGTGTATAGTATGTATATAATGCCACAATAAGCTACCGGCAGCAAATAGTGATCAATAGTCAAATAATAGAGGATCTTACGTGAGTGCTTGTTTAATATTGAATTTCATAAAATTATGCAAGGCTGGGCTGAGCATCATATCAGTTTTATCCAACAAGATTAATAAATTCAATATTAAATAAGCATGAATATGAGGTTCTATTTATCACAAAACTCAAAAAAACAAACTCATAAGCAACATTTTTTAGTGTAGCTGTCTACGTTGTCAAACGATGACACTGTGTGTTTGTATGAGGATGTCATATGTTGACTCGGTCTTCTCCATACGACGCCGAACAACGGAACCATTTCGTCCATTTCCGCTATTTTAATGATTACAAAAATGGACGAAACAATTCCAAGGTACTCCGAGCTGAACAGAAAAGACCGAACGACGATTCTGATTTAATTTGCATATTTATTTCACTAGTGTAATATGATAAATATATCATGGCTTTATTACACTCGCACACCGCAAGTTATGTGATAAAGTACTAACACTTACCCACATCAATGGTCTAATTCTTAACTTTTCTATCACAGATTCCATGAGAACTATACCCTGAAACAGAAATGTAACTACATCATTAGTGATTATATAGTCATAGTTATCTTCTCCTGAATGTCATTACTATAGATGAATAGAAGTGATCTCCCTTTGAGCAATCAAGTTAAACCAACATTTATTTGAAAGAGATATATTACATTCCAGTATTTATTTTTAAGAACAATATTTCATTGCTTTGATGTTTGTCTGTAAATATGTATCATGTGGAATAGACAACAGAGATGAAACTATAGAATCTGCAAATGATTCAATGTTGCCACCACCCGGGTTAAATAAAATTCACTGACTATTCCCTGACCAAATGTAATTTTTCATTGACCAAAATGACACAATTTTGTCGGCCTCCTCCAGATACATGATTTCCCAAAAACAAAATACACAATTTTTCGACAAAAAAAACAAACTTTCCCCCGACTTTTCACTGACTTTTCAGAAAATTCAAATTTCCCTGACCATATTTCAAAATTCCCTGACAATTCCCTGAACTTGAAAGAAAAATCTCCCCGACTTTTCAAGGTCGCTGGCAACCCTGATGATTGTGCTGTGGTGTCCTAGTGGGTAGCATGTTCCACCCTGAATCCGGAGATCGACCTGTCCTTAGGCAAGACACTTCCCCTAGCCGGGAAGGGGTGGGGATAGACCCCAGGGTTGATGCTGGTTGGATGGCTGTATCTGTACGTTCATGCTCAGTAAGTGTATATATGGTTATAGGGTGGGGATCTCAATGGTTTCCAAGTTATGACCCAGGGGCTGAGTCCCGATGGGTGGGGATGGATCCTGAGGTGATGATGGTTGTAGACGTCTGTTCGATGCTCAGTAAGTGTATAACTGGTTTCAAAGAAGACATTTTTTTTCAGTTTTTTTCCCTAGGTAAGTCGGTGTTAAACATGTGGCTCATGGGGTGGGGCCAAATTTTACCCCATGGTCTCGCTTTGAATAAATCTGATAGAGGACAATAAGCTTATGGTACAGGCAAACTATTAGATCTCTAGCTCATGTAATTTCAGAGAAGAAGATATTTTAAAGATTTTCCTTTATTAGTCTAGTATGTAAAACTGTCCCACTATCCACAGTACTTACAGATATGGTTAACAGCCCAGAGAAGAAGAAGGAAGTCAGCAACATTTCATTACCAAACAGCAGAATGTAGCTGAGAACAAATCCTGCCTGAAATGAGAAATTAGGCAACAATAAACCTCCAAGTAACTGTTAACAATTGCCTTTTTACAGAAAATTATGATCTAAGTCATCCCCATTTATGTTGATGATTGTTTGTTACATATGTCATACATACATGCACGCTTATTAACAGCTGACATTGAACATAAAAATTACAGAACACTTGCAGTCTGCCTTTTGGTCATAGACCAGAATTCAAAACCGAGATTTCAAGGAAGATGAAGTGTTCACACATATTCAAGATCCTCATAAATGTCTTATATCATAAAAGGCTTTGCTTATACAAAATGTTATAATCTTAATATACAAACTTACCCCCTGACCAAGAAGGAATATCTTCATTTTTTGAGATCCAATGTAGCATAACACATACGTGGCAAACACAGCAATGGTTTGTGTTAACAAAGCAAACTGGGCAAACTGAAAAATATAGTTTGTTATTTTTGGGTACAATCAATGCATCAGAAAATAATGATTAAATATTAAATGATAAACATTTGCTTATACAGTTGATGATAAAATTTGAAGTGTTCCATTTCATAATTAGTCATGTGGTAATGTGTTTACTTCATAACCTTCAGATTTCAGGTTGTAGATGCCGCAATGGAACGAAACTTGTGACACTCAGGAAGTCACTTACACTGCGTTCCGTAAAGGAAATTAACCAAGTGATCTAACCATCCGATTACAGGTTGTAGATGCTGCAGTGGAACAAAGTTTGTGACGTTGAGCAAGTCACTTACTCTCACTGTTTTGTCCTTTGACAATGGACATTATCAAGCGATCCCACATTCTAGAGTCAATCTTCCGGCCATTTAAAATCAGCAGAGAAGAATCTTGTGAGAGTAGAATGATCCTGGATTTATCTGTATCCTCTCCTTCTGTGGAGGGAATCTAAATAGCCTAAACTAGGACTATCACTGAAGGTGATGGATACCACCACTTTTTTGCTATAGCCAATGAGAATGGGCAAAATTAATAATAATAAATGTCTAAAATATTTGTTAATTTTTTAATATAAATATTTTTTTTAAAGTAAAACATAGATCCATAATTTTGTAAAAAAAGTGTAGAATCGAAAACCATTGATGCAAAGACACATCATATCATCATGTGTGAACTGTATGTCAAGTGTAATAACACATGAAAACTTTTGAAGTGAAAGCCACATGAAGTTCATGATAGAGAGGAAGATTCTAGTCAAACAAAGGGCCGTAATACTGTAATAAATTAGACACCAACAATGTATGATGTAGAGGGACATAACGTAATCAGTTGTTATATGTATTATGAAGTTTGGGAACAATTTAATTCGAAAATGTTTGAGAAAAACTGTGATACAGGACATTATATGACATAAGAGTGAACATTTCTAAATGAAACAAACGGCCATACTTCTGTAATGAATTAGGCAATCAACAATGGGAGAGGGACATAAGGTCATCACTTGTTATGTATACATGAAGTCTGGGAACAAATTAATTCGAAAATGTTTGAGACAAGAGGCCCAAGTGGGCCTGTAGACGCTCTACTGGTATGATGTGATTTAAAAACATAAACGTGATAGAGGCCAACCCAAAAACCATGTTTCCTATATATTACTCTATGTAAACTTTGGGTTATCGTGGCGGCCATTTTGAATATTTGACGACAACGAAAAACTTGACAGAGGCCAACAACAGGAACATGTATGATATTTAACTAGAATGGAATAAGTGGTAATATGTCGTTTGATAAATGTCCTTAAATCTGAACTAAGTTTAGCCATGGTGGCCATCATGGATGACTGGAGGCCCCAAAAACATAAATCTGAGGGGGACTAACCCAAAGATCTTTGTGATTAAGTTTCATCAAAATCCTTCAAGCGGTTTCAGAGAAGATGTCATTTTTAACATTTTCCTATATAACTCTATGTAAACTTTGGGTCGCTGTGGTGCCCATTTTGATTATTCGACGATAATTAAAAACACAAACTTGATAGAGGCCAACCCAAGAAACATGTTTATGAGATTTCACAAGAATGGAATAAGTGGTTTCGGAGGAGATGTCGTTTGAAATTACCTTAAATTTGACCTAATTTTAGCCATGGTGGCCATCTTGGATGACTGGCGGCCGCGAAAAACACAAATCTGAGGGGGACTATCCTAAAGATCATTGTAATGAAGTTTCATCAAAATCCTTCAAGCGGTTTCAGAGGAGATGTCGATTTTATAAAATTGCTAACAGACAGACGGACGACGGACGAAAAGCGATCCCATAAGCTCGCCTGGCCTTTGGCCAGTAGAGCTAAAAAAATGTTTACAGGACATTATACAATATTAGAGTGAACATTTCTAAGTGAAACAAAGGGTCGTTTATCTATAATGAACTAGACAATCAACAATGAGTGATGTAGAGGGACATACGGTCATCAGTTGTTATGAGTATATGAAGTTTGGGAACAGCCCATTTAAAACTGTTGAGATATGCAAGTATTAAAAATGTGTTACTTTGTGAGAGTGGGGGTATAATAATCTGCTAATAATAGCTAAAAACATAATATACTCACAGACCAAAAGTTCTGTGATAAAATTGTTCTGGAATTCACATTTGCATTTATTACAATATTTTCAAATATGGCATGGTTGACCTCCCAAAGAGTATGATAATTAAGGTTATGTTCCTTCAGGCTTTATACAAGCTGGATTCTAACCAGTATGCAAGATATAAATTGTGTAATCTGCATACATACAGTGTAGCATAGCAGACACAAGGAGTATCCTTGGTGAAAGGAAAAATAAATATTTTAAATGTGAAAATAAAACAAAATATTTCCACATTACCTGCCATGGAAGCATAAAGCTTATGGTAGCCAAGGCTATGAACACACTGTGTTTGTATGTAGGTTTGGCACATCTGGAAAATAAAAACAAGAAAATCAAGATGACATTTTAGTTTTAAATGAAGACTGCTTGTAAAACAATTGAATCCAGGGAAATCCCTGAAACCTGCAGGACACTCAGTGATAAATATATATATAGGACGTTAAACGAGTTACCATTTCATATAAGATTCATGTAATGAGTTACGAATTATTTTAAAGTTGAAATTAAAAATAATTCTTAATGAGTTTCGTAAATCTTAAATGGGATGGGATGAGTTTAAGATCCTTTTTATCACATTACATTACAGTAAAATATGTAAAAACAAGAGGTCAATGACCTTGAAGCTCTACTGATTGATTTTGATTTCAGGAAGTAGTCGCTACAAACTGTTTTTTTGAAAATCTATTTTTAGCCGTGGTGGCCATCTTGAATTTCCGGCCGACCTGAAATTTTGCTAGGATCAATTAGACATCAAGAGCAACATTCCTGTGAAGTTTTATGAAAATCCGTCGAGCAGTTTCAGAGGAGTAGTCGCTACAAGTTTTCATTATATAACTCTATGTTAACAAACATGGCCACTGGCAGCCATGTTTAACGTCGAATCAAAATAATGTTCGACTTGAATAACCATCATGTCATGCTGATCATTTTAGAAAAAGTCCCATATCAATATCACTTATAGTTTTCAAGAAGTAGTTGCTACAAACTTGTATTTTGAAAATCTATTTTTAGCCATGGCGGCCATCTTGAATTTCCAGCCGACCTGAAATTTTGCTAGGATCAATTAGACATCAAGAGCAACATTACTGTGAAGTTTTATGAAAATCCGTCAAGTAGTTTCAGAGGAGTAGTTGCTACAAGTTTCATTATATAACTCTATGTAAACAAACATGGCCACTGGCAGCCATGTTTAACGTCGAATCAAAATAATGTTCGAATTGATAAACCATCATGTCATGCTGATCATTTTAGAAAAAGTCCCATATCAATATCACTTATAGTTTTCAAGAAGTAGTCGCTACAAACTTGTATTTTGAAAATCTATTTTTAGCCATGGCGGCCATCTTGAATTTCCGGCCGACCTGAAATTTTGCTAGGATCAATAAGACATCAAGAGCAACATTTCTGTGAAGTTTCTTGAAAATCCGTAAAGTAGTTTCAGAGGAGTAGTCGCTACAAGTTTTCATTATATAACTCTATGTAAACAAAGATGGCCACTGGCAGCCATGTTAAATGTCGAATCAAAATAATGTTCGACTCGGATAACCATCATGTCATGCTGATCATTTTAGAAAAAGTCCCATATCAATATCACTTATAGTTTTCAAGAAGTAGTCGCTACAAACTTATTTTTTAAAAATCTATTTTTGACTGTGGCAGCCATCTTGAATTTCTGGCCGATCTGAAATTTTGCTAGGATCAATTAGACATTAAGAGCAACATTCCTGTAAAGTTTCATGAAAATCCGCCAAGTAGTTTCAGAGGAGTAGTCGCTACAAGTTTTTACTATATAACTCTATGTAAACAAAGATGGACGCTGGCAGCCACGTTTAACGTCGAATCAAAACGATTTTTGATAAGGACCAACATCATGTCATGCTGATCATTTTAGAAAAAGTCCCATATCAATATCACTTATAGTTTTCAAGAAGTAGTCGCTACAAACTTGTATTTCGAAAATTTATTTTTAGCCGTGGCGGCCATCTTGAATTTCCGGCCGACCTGAAATTTTGCTAGGATCATTTAGACATCAAGAGCAACATTCCTGTGAAGTTTTATGAAAATCCGTCAAGTAGTTTCAGAGGAGTAGTCGCTACAAGTTTTCATTATATAACTCTATGTAAAAAAAGATGGCCGCTGGGCAGCCATGTTTAACGTCAAATCAAAACGATTTTCGACAAGGACCAACATCATGTCATGCTGATCATTTTAGAAAAAGTCCCATATCAATATCACTTATAGTTTTCAAGAAGTAGTCGCTACAAACTTGAATTTAAAAAATCTATTTTTAGCTTTGGCGGCCATCTTGGATTTCACATCAACATGAATTTTTGCTAGGATCAACTAGACTTCATGGGCAACATTTCTGTAAAGTTTTATGAATATCCATCCAGTAGTTTCAGAGGAGTAGTCGCTACAAATAAAAGTTAACGGACAGACGGACGGACAGACAGACGGACGGACGGCGGACGCCGCACCACGGCATAAGCTCTGCTGATCTCTGATAAGTAGAGCTAATTATTTCAGATGAACATAAAACGCCACGAAGTCAGACACACTTTAGCGCCTAAACAACATAAAATCCCGTCCTTTTGCAGCATAACGTTATGTGACGTCATAACATCATGTCATACACAACGTTGGGTATGAAAGAGTTTGTGTTTTATCTCTTTACAAAAGGGCATTTTAATTTAAGTTGTTGGTAAATAATAAGTTAATGACTTATATCCGAATAAATTTACAATAAATAAAATAGTTTCAGTTAACAAAATTTACACAGTGTTATGTATTTAATGTAGTTCATGCTCAACCAATCAAAATCGTTCCAGGTTGTATTATATGTGTATATATACTGAACAAAAAAAGAAACTTCCACATTTTAAGCTGTGATTTGCATAGGGTTGACTTTCTTACACTTTGTACACCAATCTAGATACAATTTCATCATTATATACTTATCACTCAATCATTCTGATCAATATAAATAATCATCAAAAACCAGAGTTAGTGTGTTGCTGCTAAAACATATTTTATTCAAATTGCGAAATCAATATATTTGTATTATAAAGGGAGGTAATCTGAAAATATTCATTCTTGAAAGCTGTATGGCGCAAAAATGAGTGAACAGGTCAGCTTACTTTCACCGTCTTTTTGGTGCTGGGGTTATCTTCCGTTTATTTCAATAGAACAAAACTGTGTTAAATCAAAGTTTAAACCACAAGACCCGGAAATGCTGTTTAAACCAAAACAAGGGGAATAAGTTTGATTCAAGGAAAAAATTTTTCATGACAGTGCTGGCCTTTTAACAAAGGTATTAACATATAAGACCAAACAAAATATATTTTCTTTGTGTCTACATGTATGTGTAAAGTTGCGGAAGTTTCTTTTTTTGTTGAGTATACAATACAATATGAAACCGCTAACAAGGGAAGTTATTCGCTGCCAGAACGGCAGCGACTCTTATATAACTTTAGTAATTGCACAAGGTAAGGTAGTAATGAATAGTTTCTTTGAGTTTTTCAGCTATAAACATGCTTTACAACTTGAATTCCTAGAGAACTCGTCTGAAAAAGCTGAAATGACGTTTTCGTAAACCAGTCTACTGAAATCATTACTATTATATGTATATTAGCGACGAAACATTCAGAAGCCTCAGGAAGGTAGGGTTCAAGCCTGCTGATTTCCCTTTTTTTTTTTTAATTTTCATTGGTTTTTATTATTAAATCAAATTATTCAATGAATACAATTGGTTAAAAGTTGATCACATGATTAAAAATAAATAGAGGATATTTGTTGTTTTGGAGTGAATAATATATTTTATTTCATCGAGAAGTGAGAAAACTTTATATTTTCACGAATGCGAAGCATGAGTGAAAATATAAAAGTTTTCTAACTTCGAGATGAAATAAAATATGTTATTCACGACAAAACAACAAATTTTCTTTTTATTGTATGATTTTACAAACAATTATTTAAGCAATTTCAGTAACTAAACCGTTTCACACACCTGGCTATGCGCCCTGTTCACGATGACGTAACGAAACGTTACATGACATCCCTTTTTTGAAAGAAAGAAAGTAATTAAATAAACAGTGGATGTAACAGTATAACAGTTGGAATATCTTGTGAGTCGTGTTACTGTGCATTTGTGTTGGTTGTACATTAAAAAAGTAGTCCCGGCAGCTACTGTGGAATATAACTCTATATTCCACAGTGTGGAATAACACTTTTGATTTCACTGATAAAATACAGTATTTCATTGCTTATCATAAAATAAAAAGGTTTATTATATAACCTATAAATAGACGCGTTTTCATTGGCTAAAAAGTAATTTTTTAGAAAAAATATCTAGCGATATTGACCTGTTTTTTTGATATTGACCTGTTTTTTTGATATTGACCTGTTTTATATAATTGTTTTTTTGATATTGACCTGTTTTATATAATTGTAAATTGAGGGTTATATAATAAAACAGTTATGGACTTTTCAGCTGTTATACATGATGTTGATATGTACCAAAAAATCATTATTGACCTCGGCTATCGCCTCGGTCAATAATGATTTTTTTGGTGCATATCACATCATGTATAACAGCTGAAAAGTCCATAATTGTATAATATTGACTTTTGTATATTGACCTGTGAAAAATAAGTATGAAAAATTCAATTTCCATGAATATTCAAAATTCAAAATATATTCAAAATTTCAAAATTCAAAATTTCAAAATTTCAAAAATTCCAAATTCAGAATTTCAAAATTCATTATTTCAAAATTCAGAATTTCAAAATTCAAAATTTCAAAATTCAAAAATTTCAAAATTCAAAATTTCAAAATTTCAAAATTTCAAAATTCAAAATTCAAAATTTCAGAATTACAAAATTTCAAATTTCAAAATTCCATGAATAATTTGATTTAATAATAAAATAATTGTTGCCTTTTAGGTTCGGTCGATATCGGGGCCATTTATCTAGCGAGGGAGATATTTTCAGTATCTCAAAAACAATGGTTATTAAACTATATATTACATAATTTAAAATGATATTTTATTAATATTTCTAATGATTCACACCTTTTTACACCAGTTTGCACGAGAACGCCAAGACGACGTTACATCATCCAAGACGACGTTACGTCATACAAACAAAACAAGTGGAACCGGAACTCTTTGTTAATTTCTGTAATCGTTATTTCCTAGTGACGGAATCTAACGAAGACGTCCGTAAAACAATCGGAACGTCATTTGGCATTTCCGCCAGTGACGGAAAAGGCCGAGCAATGTTCCGTACTGGGATATTAGAGCAAACGAGTAGATATAGCTTTTCTATTCCCAGTATTTCCTATATAAATAAGAGACAATTATGTAATATGTGTATTTATCGACCTGAGAAAAGTGATAGAAAAGTGATATCGATCTCGGCTATCGCCTCGGTCGATATCACTTTTCTCAGGTCGATAAATACACATATCGACCTCACTAAAAGGCAATAATTTTATAATATTATTCCTTTACATTTCTCACTTTGATAACGCAATCTTAATAATAACACATGGTAACAGTGAACCGTTTATATGTATTGTAATAATGTACACTCTAACGCACAGGTGAACAATTGTATTTCTGTGGTGATGTGTACTTCTAGCATGTCGTATTACAAGGTAATTGTAATCAATATGTAAGGCATGTCAAGGTTTTTGGACAGAAAGAAGCGAGGTCGCCCACATTGATTTAAAATGCCTGGTAGGAAGAACTGGTGGTAAAAATCGGAAAGAATGTAAGAAAAACGGTCGTGGCGTGTTTATGTCTCCGTGACAACATTTATTTTTTTCAATATTGTTTTAACACCCGTGACTTGATATATTATTATGTTAACTTCTTGTCTCTCGGCAGCTATTTTACGCTTGCGTAAAACCTTGCTTGTAATTTATGTGATAAATGCAAGTGTTTGACTTTCCTTTTTTCCCCACAAGTACTAAGTTATGATTAAGGAAGCTTTTTGACTGTGCCATGTATCCAGGCAGCACATGGATGGGGTGACATAGGGGTATTATCTCTCTACTTCCCCAATAGTAAGTTGACTGTGCCATGTATTCAGGAAGCATGAAGATACAGAGCATGGACGGGGTGACATAGGGGTATGGTCTCTCTACTTCCCCAATAGTAAGTTGACTGTGCCACGTATTCAGGAAGCATGCGGGTACACAGAATGAACGGGGTGACATAGGGATATGGTCTCTCTACTTCCCCAATACTAAGTTGACTGTGCCACGTATTCAGGAAGCATGCAGATACAGAGCATGGAAGGGGTGACATAGGGGTATGGTCTCTCTACTTCTCCAATAGTAAGTTGACTGTGCCATGTATTCAGGAAGCATGCAGATACAGAGCATGGATGGGGTGACATAGGGGTATGGTCTCTCTACTTCCCCAATAGTAAGTTGACTGTGCCACGTATTCAGGAAGCATGCGGGTACACAGCATGGACGGGGTGACATAGGGGTATGGTCTCTCTACTTCCCCAATAGTAAGTTGACTGTGCCACGTATTCAGGAAGCATGCAGATACAGAGCATGGATGGGGTGACATAGGGGTATGGTCTCTCTACTTCTCCAATAGTAAGTTGACTGTGCCATGTATTTAGGAAGCATGCAGATACAGAGCATGGATGGGGTGACATAGGGGTATGGTCTCTTTACTTCCCCAATAGTAAGTTGACTGTGCCGTGTATTCAGAGAGCATGATGATACAGAGAATGGATGGGGCGACATAGGGGTATGGTCTCTCTACTTCCCCAATAGTAAGTTGACTGTGCCATGTATTCAAGAAGCATATACAGAGCATGGATGGGGTGACATAGGGGTATGGTCTCTTTACTTCCCCAATAGTAAGTTGACTGTGCCATGTATTCAAGAAGCATGAAGATACAGAGCATGGATGGGGTGACATAGGGGTATGGTCTCTCTTCTTCTCCAATAGTAAGTTGACTGTGCCATGTATTCAGGAAGCATGCAGATACAGAGCATGGATGGGGTGACATAGGGGTACGGTCTCTCTACTTCCCCAATAGTAAGATGACTGTGCCATGTATTCAGGAAGCATGCAGATACAGAGCATGGATGGGGTGACATAGGGGTATGGTCTCTCTACTTCCCCAATAGTAAGTTGACTGTGCCACGTATTCAGGAAGCATGTGGATACAGAGCATGGATGGGGTGACATAGGGGTACGGTCTCTCTACTTCCCCAATAGTAAGATGACTGTGCCGTGTATTCAGGAAGCATGCAGATACAGAGCATGGATGGGGTGACATAGGGGTACGGTCTCTCTACTTCCCCAATAGTAAGTTGACTGTGCCATGTATTCAGGAAGCATGTGGATACAGAGCATGGATGGGGTGACATAGGGATATGGTCTCTCTACTTCCCCAATAGTAAGTTGACTGTGCCACGTATTCAGGAAGCATGCGGGTACACAGCATGGACGGGGTGACATAGGGGTATGGTCTCTCTACTTCCCCAATAGTAAGATGACTGTGCCATGTATTCAGGAAGCATGCAGATACAGAGCATGGATGGGGTGACATAGGGGTATGGTCTCTCTACTTTCCCAATAGTAAGATGACTGTGCCATGTATTCAGGAAGCATGCAGATACAGAGCATGGATGGGGTGACATAGGGGTACGGTCTCTCTACTTCCCCAATAGTAAGTTGACTGTGCCATGTATTCAGAAAGCACGACGATACAGAGAATGGATGGGGTGACATAGGGGTATGGTCTCTCTACTTCCCCAAATAGTAAGTTGACTGTGCCATGTATTCAAGAAGCATATACAGAGCATGGATGGGTGACATAGGGGTATGGTCTCTCTACTTCCCCAATAGTAAGTTGACTGTGCCACGTATTCAGGAAGCATGTGTATACAGAGCATGGATGGGGTGACATAGGGGTATGGTCTCTCTACTTCCCCAATAGTAAGATGACTGTGCCATGTATTCAGGAAGCATGTGTATACAGAGCATGGATGGGGTGACATAGGGGTACGGTCTCTCTACTTCCCCAATAGTAAGATGACTGTGCCATGTATTCAGGAAGCATGCAGATACAGAGCATGGATGGGGTGACATAGGGGTACGGTCTCACTACTTCCCCAATAGTAAGTTGACTGTGCCAAGTATTCAAGAAGCATGAAGATACAGAGTATGGATGGGGTGACATAGGGGTATGGTCTCTCTACTTCCCAAATAGTAAGTTGACTGTGCCATCTATTCAAGAAGCATGACGATACAGAGTATGGATGGGGTGACATAGGGGTACGGTCTCTCTACTTCCCCAATAGTAAGTTGACTGCGCCATGTATTCAGGAAGCATGCAGATACAGAGCATGGATGGGGTGACATAGGGGTATTATCTCTCTACTTCCACAATAGTAAGTTGACTGTGCCATGTATTCAGGAAGCATGAAGATACAGAGAATGGATAGGGTGATATAGGGGTATGATCTCTCTACTTCCCCAATAGTAAGTTGACTCACAGTGCCATGTATTCAGGAACCATACATTGGCTGAATGGTGTTTTACATCATTTTTAGTCGATATATGACAGACACTTTTTCCTGGGTAGAACCAATACTGTATACCTCCCGCCACCATAAGAATCGACACTTTCTCAGAAGTTCTGCACCCAGTGGCATTCGACCTGCAGCAGTGAGGAGAGAAGTTTTCAAATGCAGCATCTTTACCATCCTGGCCAACTAAATGTTCACTTTAAATTATGGTCTCACTCAATTTTCCATTTCCCAAAAACTGGTATCACACTCTCGGAGCAAATTTAATCACTTTATCACATTTTGCAAGTAAACAAAGTTATCTTGAACAAAAATTCACTTACTGTATTACATGTTTAATCCTTGTCAATTATTGAATTTATAACCCGGCCATGTTTGAATCAAATAACCAGGCAACATATTTCTTCTTTTAGTACAAAACCTGAGGGTCAAAAGCAAATTTCAAATTCAAAGTTGTAAAACTCTATTGTACATTTTACTGTTTTTTATATCAAACGTATGTTGAAACTGCACCATGACCTCTTAATAGATTATACGAAAGATAAATGCATTTTAACTTTATGTTTACGACAGTTGATGTAACTGAAAATGATTTCAACTGACACTTAATAGTTAGTTTCTCCATGAAATTAAGCTTTATCAACTTTATCTAGTGTTCAAGGCAACATTGTTGTATCTTCTTCTTTTTTATGTAATTATAATAGTGTTGTGTTGAACCCTTGTTATTCAATAATAGCATGGATCAAGATTGCTTAAAATTGCTAAAAATAGATTTCATTCGTACAAATATGTATGATTTTGTCCGAAAACAGATCAGGAATCCATTGAATTTGATTGTGCTTCTATTGTTCAATAGCATGATATTTTCGTGAAATTTAATCTTATTGTGTGACTTCAATATCGATCTGTGCTATTGAGATTTTACATTGATACTTTGATTATTTATAGACCATTTCAAAGAATTAAAGTAGGACATCCAGGTATGTGTTTGCTTTGGTGAATGTATAATATCATGTATTTGTTTGTCATTGGAAGAAGGAAGTTATTGTGAAATTGAGGATCGATATCCTACCTTACAGTGAACTTCTGTACTTATTCAGTTATTTCAGACGAGAATTACTGATGTATACTAACCATCAAGTGCTACTTCAATACATGGAACAGACAGTGTGGATGTGTTAAGCTAGACTTGGACAAAACAAAATGGCCACAGCTAGAAACTTCTCTAGGTCAGTTCAAGGAGCGTCTGAAGAAGCCTTTGACTATATATGTAACTCCTGTGAAAGTAGGGATAACACCAGTGTTGAAGCAAACAATTACTGTGCTGACTGTGGCGATTTTTATTGTGTAAAATGTCTGGACCACCATAAAGCTTTACCTGCGCTGAAAAATCATGTTGTCTTGGGACGAGCGGAAGTGAAAAAGTGGGGTCAACAGAAGAAGAGTGTGTCTGTACCCACGGAGCCATGTCCCAGACACAGCGGTAAAGTCCTGGAACTGCACTGCGGAAATCATGACGCTCTGTGCTGCTCTGTGTGTGTGCCTCTTGATCACAGGTAATCTATATGTTTACACATTATCTTGTTGTTGTTTTTTAAATATTTGTTTTCTTGACTTTCTTACATGAGCAGGTAGGTTACTGTAGTTTCTTTAGGTAATAAGCTTTAAGTTGATCAACTTTTATAAATTATACAGTGTATTCTAAATCCCCCCCATCCTTGAGATGATCTATCAGATTTTACCAACCCTATTACATGACCCCAAGTTATGATCGTTACTTTTACTGCTCATATAACAACCCTTATACCGTACATGACCTTTCACCCAAAATTTAAGAGGTTCTACCCATAAACAAAAAGCCTTTTTGAATCCTTCTGGAGATCTTCCATAGACAAACCGGGAAATTGGTCATAAACTAAGAACATATTGCGATGAAACAATAAATATGAGTGTGAAGATTATTAATTAACAAGAGGTCAATGACCTTGAAGCTCTACCGATAGGTTTTTGATAACTAGATCAGCATTCCTGTGAAGTTTCATGAAAATCCGTCAAGTAGTTTCGGAGGAGTAGTTGCTACAAGTTTTCATTATATAACTCTATGTAAACAAAGATGGCCGCTGCTGGCCATGTTTAACGTCGAATCAAAACGATTTTCGACAAGGACCAACATCATGTCATGCTGATCATTTTAGAAAAAGTCCCATATCAATATCACTTATAGTTTTCAAGAAGTAGTTGCTTCAAACTTGTATTTTGAAAATCTATTTTTAGCCATGGCAGCCATCTTCAATTTCCGGCCGACCTGAAGTTTTGCTAGGATCAATTAGACATCAAGAGCAACATTCGTTGAAGTTTCATGAAAATCCGCCCAGTAGTTTCAGAGGAGTAGTCGCTACAAGTTTTCATTATTTAACTCTATGTAAACAAAGATGGCCGCAGGCGGTCATGTTTAAGGTCGCATCAAAATAATTTTCGACAAGGATCAACATCATTCCATACTGATCATTTTAGAAAAAGTCCCATATCAATATCACATATAGTTTTCAAGAAGTACTCGATACAAACTTGTTTTTTGAAAATCTATTTTTAGCTGTGGCGGCCATCTTGAATTTCCGACCAACCTGAAATGTTGCTAGGATCATTTAGACATCAAGAGCAACATTCCTGTGAAGTTTCATGGAAATCCGTCAAGTAGTTTTAGAGGAGTAGTTGCTACAAGTTTTTACTAAATAACTCTATGTAAACAAAGATGGCCGATGGCAGCCATGTTTAACGTCGAATCAAAATGATTTTCGACAAGGACCAACATCATGTCATGCTGACCATTTTAGAAAAAGTCCCATATCAATATTAAGTAGAGTTTTCAATAAGTAGTCGCTACAAACTTGTTTTTTAAAAATCTATTTTTAGATTTGGTGGCCATCTTGGATTTCACATCAACCTGAATTTTTGCTAGGATCAACTAGACTTCATGGGCAACATTTCTGTAAAGTTTCATGAACATCCATTCAGTAGTTTCAGAGGAGTAGTCGCTACAAAAAAAGTTTACGGACGGACAGATGGACGGACGGATGAACGACGGACACCGCATCAGTAGAGCTAAAAATGACCCTGCCAGACTTAAAAGTTTTCTCTTTTGTAAAATACAACTTGTACTCATAAGTTAACTGTTGAAGATGGTAGATATAAGACTAGACGAGTGTTCAGCAAGTACACTTTTTTTAAAGTGTTAAAGTTTATGAAAACGGGTATAAATCTGCAGTGGATATTTACGGTAGTAAGGAAAAACTGAAGTTTCATGACCATACATCAATATTATTAAGTTATGAGCTAGGTTAATAGGTTGCAGGTTAAAGTTTCATGAAAAGGGGCATAACTCTGCCACAAAGAAAGTCAGAGTTATTGGACATGTGTAACAACATTCCTTCGGTCAAGATGAAGATGTGTGTGAAGTTTCAGGAACATAGGTCAAATACTTTTGAAGTTATGGCCAGCAAGGTTAGGTTGCAGGTTAAGTTTTATGAAAAGGGCATAACTCCGCTGAAATGAAAGTCAGAGTTATTGGTCATGGGTAACAATATTCTGTGTGGTAAGACGAATATGTGTGAAGTTTCATGAACAAAAGACAAAGACTTTTTAAGTTATGGCCAGCTTGGTTAGGTTGCAGGTTAAAGTTTTGTGAAAGGAGGCAATATAACTCTGCCAAAATGCAAGTCAGCAGTCTTCGAAATTAGCTGGTAGCCCGAAGCCCGCGTAAGTAGAAATCAAGTCGGGCATATACATTTTGCAAGCTGATATGCCCATGTTAAAATTAGACGAAAATGAATTGTCAAAATGAATCAGAACGAAAACTGACCCAAAAATTAATGACTTCGCGTGTGAACTAATTTAAAAGTCAATTTATTTTGTTTATACATCGCCGGAAACGACTCACAGTTTCAGAACAGACTGGTTTTCAGTTCTATTTGCCATTTTCAAATGAGGTTGGGGACGACGGTGCAATATTTAGTTTGTATCAATACCACGATGTAAACTGACTGATAATGAACTGAAGGTCTATTCCGGTCTAATTTGTAACCTACGATGAGCATTCTTCGTTTTTTGAAGGAGCGAAACAGGGCAGAAAAAGACTGACGGATGAGGTTTACTACTCAGATTATGATGATGATGGCAATTATAATAAAATGGCAGGAAATCTAAGTTTTCATTTCTAAATCTGGAGAATTAAGTCGCAAAACATGGCAGAAAGTCTAACTCTTCATTGCTAAATTTTAAGAATAAAGTCTCAAAACAATCAAGTTCTTTATTTAATTATTTTTGATAATATTCTATAGAGAATGTAACTTTCTGTGACATATTTGTCTAATATAACACTCAAATTATGCTTGTTGTTTAGTATAAACATGTTCGGGCTAGTAAATTTTAGCAAGTCACATGCCAAACGGGCTAGTAGCTCAAAAAGTTTTTGTTAAGGCGGAGTCAGAGTTATTGGACATGCGTAACAACATTTCTTAGGTTACGCTGAAGATGTGTGTGAAGTTTCATGAACACATGTCACATACTTTTATAGTTATGGCCAAGGTAAGGTTGCAGGTTAAAGTGTGACGGACAATGACAGACAACAGATGACGGACGACAAAGTGATCCCTAAGTGTCCCTAAGGCATTACAACAATTTCTCATGATGGTAGAATATGTTTGTTATGCAATTTAGAGGTTGAAAATGAATTTCACTTTTTAGTGAAAATGACATTTTCATTCATTAAGAAAAACTTTCTTTCAGGAATTGAATGATACTGAAAAGTTTAAATACATTCTTTAAGTAAAGACTATGACGTTAAAGAATTACTTTTTAAAATACAATAATGTATTAATTTAATTTTAACACAACAAATGGTATTGTTTTTCAAACTTACCTGAGCTTTAACTAAAATCAGCATATTCGTAAAGAACAGATAAAAATGTAGAAGCTCAATATAGCTAGAGTGTTAACAAAACGAAGTTTAATATTTTTAAATAATTCAAAGGCCATAATCCGGCTAGGCCTATATTAAAATAGTATGTGTTTGCCCATTAGCTACCTAACCATTTTATTTTGCCCCTACCCTAAATTTTTTATTGAGTTTTAAATTTCATATATATACCACTCAAAGTTGCTAAGGCCAGAAAGAAAAATACCTATGTTTCTGGTTACCCGACCGTCCCTATTTTTTGGCGCCGACCCTACAGTTTTACATCATAAAAAAAAAAAAAGTATGAAACAAATGGGTACGAATCGGTAATGTACGAAAAGATTGAGTACGAAACATGCGCTAAAACATGGCCGCATTCATGGTGCACTACGCGTCCGTTTTGGCTATTATAATTGGAAAATGCAGCCATGGGTCAGAGCAGAAGTTTATGAAAAACATTAATCATGACATGCTGCCAGCAGATTTGTTTTTTTCAATACCACCCAGCCTCAGGAAATGATAAAATTCAATCTTTCACAGCACATGTAAGATGGAACTCTCAGGGTCGGAGCTATTGTGATCACTTTTTGCCGTCCGTCAACAAATGAACTCATAATGGCAGAAAATATTTGTTTGCAATTTATATTTTATTCAAAACAAACAAGTTAGATATCATGAGGTTATTTTCCTTCTCTCCTTACAAAATCACTACAAATTAACTACTTGACAAAGTTAAAGATACCTTTAACATCGTCCAAACCACATGGGCAAAAAAAAATAAAAAAATAAAAATACCGACCTACCTACCCTAATTTTTTCAGCTGAGTAACAGAAACACAGGTATTTTTTTGTCTGGCCTAAGCACCAACTGATTTCAATTCAATATTTAAAAATGGTGGCTGGTTTTACCAACAGTCTAAAACACAAGAATTAATTTTGTTTTACGATCATGTGAAATTCATTGTCAAAAAATGATTATAAAACGATTTTCATGTGTATTTTTTTAATGTATTGATTACAAAATACAGTTAAGTATTTGGGATGAAAGACGAGCAAACTTTGAGTAGTATTTTTTTTTTGTCTAAATGGCACAAAATCAAACCAGATGATGACTAGAACTGAACAAACTGTTACTTGTAGTAACTGTTATTTATTTTAACTTAAAATTAACAGAACATAAAACAAGAGGCCCAAGAGGGCCTGTGAACGCTCTACTGGCTGTTATACCATTGATGAATCGAGTCGTACTACATGGTGTCTAGAGTGTACACAAGGTTTTTCAAGTATTTGACCTAGTGACCTAGTTGTTGACCCCATGAGACCCATTTTCGAACTTGACCAAGATTTCATTGAGACAAACATTCTGACAAAGTTTCATCAAGATCGGGTCAAAGATATGGCCTCTAGAGTGTACACACGGTTTTTCCAAAGTTTGACCTAGTGACCTAGTTTTTAACACCATGTGACCCATTTTTGAACTTGACCAAGATATAATTAAGACAACATTTCGACAAAGTTTCATCAAGATCGGGTCAGAAATATGGCCTCTAGAGTGTACACAAGGTTTTTCAAGTATTTGACCTAGTGACCTAGTTTTTGACCCTGTGTGACCCATTTTCGAACTTTAGCAAGCTATAATTGAGACAAATATTCTGACAAAATTGCATCAAGATCGGGTCAAAAATATGGCCTCTAGAGTGTACACACGGTTTTTCCAAAGTTTGACCTAGTGACCTAGTTTTTAACACCATGTGACCCATTTTTGAACTTGACCAAGATATAATTAAGACAAACATTTTGACAAAGTTTCATCAAGATTGGGTCAGAAATACGGCTTCTAGAGTGTACACAAGGTTTTTCAAGTATTTGACCTAGTGACCTAGTTTTTAACCCCATGTGACCCATTTTCAAACTTGACCAAGATATAATTAAGACAAACATTCTGACAAAGTTGCATCAAGCTCGGGTCAAAAATATGGCCTCTAGAGTGTACACAAGGTTTTTCCAATATTTGACCGAGTGACCTAGTTTTTAACTTCATGTGACCCATTTCCGAACTTGATCAAGATATAATTAAGATAAACAATTTGACAAAGTTTCATCAAGATTGGGTAACAAATATGACCTCTAGAGTGTACACAAGTTTTTTCAAGTATTTGACCTAGTGACCTAGTTTTTGACCCCTCATGACCCATTTTTGAACTTGACCGAGATTTCATTGAGACAAACATTCTGACAAAGTTTCATCAAGATCGGGTAAAAAATATGGCCTCTAGAGTGTACACACGGTTTTTCCAAAGTTTGACCTAGTGACCTAGTTTTTAACACCATGTGACCCATTTTTGAACTTGACCAAGATATAATTAAGACAAACATTTTGACAGTTTCATCAAGATTGGGTCAGAAATACTGCTTCTAGAGTGTACACAAGGTTTTTCAAGTATTTGACCTAGTGACCTAGTTTTTAACCCCATGTGACCCATTTTCAAACTTGACCAAGATATAATTAAGACAAACATTCTGACAAAGTTGCATCAAGCTCGGGTAAAAAATATGGCCTCTAGAGTGTACACAAGGTTTTTCCAATATTTGACCTAGTGACCTAGTTTTTGACCCCACATGACCCATTTTCGAACTTGACCGAGATTTCATTGAGACAAACATTCTGACAAAGTTTCATGATGATTGCATCAGAAATGTGGCTTCTAGAGTGTACACAAGCAAAAGTTAACGGACGGACGGACAACACACCATCCCATAAGCTTGGCCAGTAGAGCTAACTAGCTTTATATATTAAATCATGTTAATAGATATTGATAACTAATGTCAAACATGTTTGCAGGCATGCATGCAATGGTCACCAATGTAATCGATCATCAATCCTATACATCTGAACAGGTCTCGAAATTAGTATTTGTCCGGTAGCCTGAGGCTACCAAAAATGCTGCCGGGCTACGAAATGTTTGTGCCTGGTTAGTCTGATTGTAAAAAATGTGTTCAAGTAAGAAATAGATTATAAATTTATAGGTTGTGTAGTTGTGTAGTGACAGCACTTTCTAAACCTAACCTTTTAAAAACCTGATATTGCCATAGTTTCAATAAATGCCTAAGGACATTAACAATTGCCTCAGTAATCAATACGAGTCTTTTCCGTATTTTTCTTTTAGCAGTCTTGATCGAGATGCGTTCATGTGCTTGGATAACCTTGCCTACATAAGAAATGTGGAGGTACCTCTAAAATGCATTTAAAACTCATGAAAAGAACCGAATCTCGAAATTAAAATAGACTTTTCTGCTGAATATTATATTGGACTAGTAAATTTTGAGCAGGTCTAGTGACCGCCCCCCATTTAAGCAGACTTCTATAGGAGTATTTTTGAGTTTATTTGGCCAATAGACAAATGTCCACAATTTATGATCGTGTCTTTTCTGAAACATTTTAATGGGCTTTTATTAAGCTACATAGGACCTCATTTCTCTACAACTGAAAATCCATAAAGTGACCAGCCACACAATGTAAAATAAACACACAGATCAACTTTGTACTTTGTACTGATAATTAGCCAAATAACCCCCATTTTGTAAACCCAGACGGGCAGATTTAATCTACTATTCAGGGTTTGAAATTAGCAATTTACTTGTCCCCAGTCAAATTTACTTGTCCCCGCACTTCATGTAAAAGTGATAAAAAAACCAAGATCAATCATGAAAGTGAAATTACATTCAGTCAGTTGCATTCCAGCAATGAAAACAAGATGGGTTTTATTTGTCATTTACAATGTGCTCACCAAAGTTTTGACATTTTTTCAGTCACAAGTTTTAAAGATGTAAAATTCATTTCTTTTTATAAAATTTAGTTGTCCGTAGGACAGGTCACCTGGAACAATTAACTTGTCCCCAGTAGAATCTACATGGCACAGGACAAGGGGACAACTGTTAATGTCAAACCCTGCTATTTGGTTGGGGTAAAAACATAGCATTATTATACTTGTTTGTATATGACTAAGATAATATACCAGTTTATTATGCAGTTATGCACTTTTCAAGCTGATAAAGTCAGATATGTGAAGATTTTTGAAATTTGACCACTAAGTGTGAGATTGACCTTACATGTACTAACATGTACCTGCCCTTGACAAACAATCTCATCGTTAATGTCATCAGATTCCATTTAGTACTTTCAAAGTTATGGCTGAGACAATATTTTGACTAATTTGACCTTTAACATCCAAGTGTGACCTTGACCTTTGAGGTAATGACCGGAGTCTTGCAAGTGACACACCTTCTCAAGTGTTGTTTTTTAATTTTGGGGGAAGGGGATCGGGCCCTTTAGAGGGGAAACAACTTGACGTGAATTGAAAAAATACGGAATTTCAACAACATTAAAATAAAGAAGATAGTAGTGTTTTTTTTTTATATATATTAAGTCAGTCTTTCATTTAATACTAAATTTAAATCATGGACATGTTATGGGTGGTCAACTAAGGAACAACATTTAAAAGTGAAAAAAAAAAAAAAAATTCTCAAACAAGAGGTCAATGACCTTGAAGCTCTACTGATTGATTTTGATTTCAGGAAGTAGTCGCTACAGACTTGTTTTTTGAAAAATTATTTTTAGCCGTGGCGGCCATCTTGAATTTCCGGCCGACCTGAAATTTTCCTAGGATCAATTAGACATCAAGAGCAACATTCCTGTGAAGTTTCATGAAAATCCGTCAAGTAGTTTCAGAGGAATAGTCGCTACAAGTTTTCATTATATAACTCTATGTAAACAAAGTTGGCCGCTGACAGCCATGTTTAACATCGAATCAAAACGATTTTTAACAAGGACTAACATCATGTCATGCTGATCATTTTAGAAAAAGTCCCATATCAATATCACTTATAGTTTTCAAGAAGTAGTCGCTACAAACTTGTATTTTGAAAATCTATTTTTAGCCATGGCAGCCATCTTGAATTTCCGGCCGAAGTGAAATATTGCTAGGATCAATAAGACATCAAGAGCAACATTCCTGTGAAGTTTCATGAAAATCCGTCAAGTGGTTTCGGAGGAGTAGTCGCTACAAGTTTTCATCATATAACTCTATGTAAACAAAGATGGCCACTGGCAGCCATGTTTAACGTTGAATCAAAATAATGTTTGACTCTGATAACCATCATGTCATGCTGATCATTTTACAAAAAGTCCCATATCAATATGACTTATAGTTTTCAAGACGTAGTCGCTAGAAACTTCGTTTTTAAAAATCTATTTTTAGCTGTGGCGGCCAACTTGAATTTCTGGCCGATCTGAAATTTTGCTAGGATCAATTAGACATTAAGAGCAACATTCCTGTAAAGTTTCATGAAAATTAGCCAAGTAGTTTCAAAGGAGTAGTCGCTACAAGTTTTTACTATATAACTCTATGTAAACAAAGATGGCCGCTGGCAGCCATGTTTAATTTTATTTTTAGCCGTGGCGGCCATCTTGAATTTCCGATTGACCTGAAATTTTGCTAGGATCAATAAGACATCAAGAGCAACATTCCTGTGAAGTTTCATGAAAATCCGTCAAGTAGTTTCAGAGGAGTAGTCGCTACAAGTTTTCATTATATAACTCTATGTAAACAAAGATGGCCGCTGGCAGCCATGTTTAACGTCGAATCAAAGCGATTTTCGACAAGGACCAACATCATGTCATGCTGATCATTTTAGAAAAAGTCCCATATCAATATCACTTATAGTTTTCAAGAAGTAGTCGCTACAAACTGGTTTTTTAAAAACCTATTTTTAGATCTGGGGGCCATCTTGGATTTCATATCAACATGTATTTTTGCTAGGATCAACTAGACTTCATGGGCAACATTTCTGTAAAGTTTCATGAAAATCCATTCAGTAGTTTCAGAGGAGTAGTCGCTACAAAAAAAAGTTTACGGACAGACAGACGGACGGACAGACAGACGGACAGACAGACAGACGGACGAAGGACGCCGCACCACGGCATAAGCTCTGCTGATCTCTGATCAGTAGAGCTAAAAAGGGGAGAAAATATATTTGGTAAAAAAACACTGCTTCTTACTTTGATTAATGTTTGTGTGTAGTTTTATAACACTCTCTTCAATTCTTTCAAAGTCATGACAGAAACTCTATTTCGACTTATTTGTTTACCTTTGACCTCCAAATGTGACCTTGACCTTTTAAGTACAGACCTGATTTTTTTGCACTACACACCTCATTGTGATTACAATGTGTGTGATGTTTCATGAAATTCCCTTCAGTACATTTGTAAAATTATGGCCGAGACATGATTGTTTCGGACATATGGACGAACGGTGAGATTGCTGTATGCTCCCTCCCTTCGGAGGCTTAAACACATATGACTGTGTCCATGTCAAACATAACATTTTGTTTAATAGATAAAACTAGTTAACAATACAGAAAATATGGATAATAGCCTTGGTATGTATAGAGGTGTCTTTATATTACCATGATCTGCCCGTATCTTTATATTACCATGATCTGCCTTCCAATATACTTAAGTGGAAACAATTTTTTTTTTCAGGGCATGTGTGGACATGCAGTTCATACCAGATGTGGCTAAAGGAATCAACCAAAGTCCAGAACTAAAGAAGGTGAATCAGAATATTGATAGCCTCACGACTGACCTGGTAAATATGAAGAGGACCAAGGAACAGAACAAAGCCACTCTTGACAAATCTAGGAAAGAGGTCCTGGAATGCATCAAAGATTGTCGTAAGCGAGCCAACAACATATTTGACCATCTGGAGAAAGAGGCCACTGCCGATATGGACAAGCATCACAGAAATAGTAACAACAAAATCCAAGAGGACATTAAAGCATGTGATGACATATTATCCAGGCTTCATCAAGTTAGACAGAAACTCCAAACTACCAGCCCAGATAACGAGTCTCAAGTATTCATTAATGTTAAAACCTGCCAACAACACATTAACGAAGGTGTTCAGATGATGCAAACTGTTTCTACAGCTCCTAGAAACACGAGCTGCAAGTTTATCATTGATCCAACACTAGAGAGCACTCTTTCCAAATTAAAAAGTCTGGGCAAACTTGAAGTGAAGATGACCAGTCCAGAGGTGAAGGTCAAGAAGCAACAGAAGATCCAACTTTTTACAGCTAAAAATGAAAGAGAATATAATGTTAAAATAAAAGAAGATAAAGGTAACTGTTATATATCAGGAAGCTGCCAAATGCCAGACGGCACCATACTTTTGGCTGATAGAAAGAACAGCAAACTGAAACAACTCATCTCCTCATTACAGGTGGCAAATCACTGTGATTTTCCTGTCTGCCCAAACGCTGTATGCTGTGTCAGCGGCCAAGAAGCAGCTGTATCTGCAGACGAGAACAACATATACTTTGTGTGTGTGGGCAGTGGCAACATGGCTGTAACCCGGTCTTTCAAGACAAATCACAAGTGTTGGGGTCTGGCATACAACAACGGTCAGCTGTACGTCTCAGATACCAGTAACAAAGTATACATATACAACCTATCAGGCACGTGCCTTCGTACACTCTACAAGGACAGTAACGGCGTGGAGATGTTCTACCGTACCAAACATATTGCTGCCAGTCCTGATGGAACCAAGATCTATGTGGCAGACAGCAACAAAGGGCTGGTGACGCTGACTACTGATGGACAACTACTGTCAACATTCCGCGACGAGGAACTGAACAACGCATGGGCAGTATGGGCAGGGCAGTGTGTTAGTGAGTAACGAGTACCCACAACTTGTGATACAGCTGAATGAGAAAGGCAAGAGGAAACTTGGTACAGTAGTATCAATAATAACAGATAAACAGGCATTTCCCGCATCAATATGTGTTGATCGTCAGAACTCTAGGCTTATGGTTACAATGTTTAAAGGGTCTGGTTATAACAATGTGAGACATTTTGACCTGCAGTAAAGCACAGAAAATAAATACAAAAATAATATGTGACTTATCATGATTGAAGATGAATTATATAACTTGTTATTAATATTTCAAAGACAATATATATGATGGCATGTTACTGACCAGGGCCTTCCCCAGGAATTTTTTTAAGGGATAGTGGCATTTAATGCGTGAGGGTGGGGTGGGTGCGTGAGGGGGTCCCCTCCTGCAAGATGATTTTTTTTAATGTTTTGAAGTAAAATATGGGTTTTGGCATACACCTGACACATTAAAAACATCTTTTAAATATATCTACCAGTCTGCCATAGATAGTACATGTATGACCATTTTTTTACTGTTTTTTTTTTTTTTTGGAAAAAGATGATACCTCAACTTTATACATCGTTTCCCTTGCTGTTCTAGAATTTTTTTTATCTTGTAAACACTTCATTTGAAGTTAAGCAGGAGTAATTATGTTATTTTTAAGTGAATAACATTTGAAAAAGAAACACTTGAAAACGCAGTGTCATGTTTTTTAAGCATCCAAAATAAGGACTATCCGGCTTTACATCAACTTTTTACGCTGACATTGTCTTACAATAACTTAACGTCTAAGTCATGTTTACTGCATCAAGTCATTAGCGTTTTCGGAAAAAAAAGGTAGGAAACGGTTATAAGTTCATTTAAATGTTATAAAATTGCTGTCTTTATTCATAATTAATCGTTTTAGTTTGAAACGCGAAAACACGGAAGCAAATTCAAAACCGGAAGTAACCTAAATTTATAATCTACAACCCCGAGATTCTTATAATTTTATGTGGTTATCGAATAATTTGCGTTTGTGAGATTATTTTCTCATCATTATCTATTTAAAATCGATATAAAATGGATGGAGGCACGTTAATTCAACGCTACAATAAAATATAACATAAGTAAATTGTTTTCACATTTAATGATGTAATAAGTTTACAGGTCATGTACGCATGGTTGAATTCTTGAATTAGACCCTTATCGCGGAGGTAATTAACACCTCTGCCCCTCTAATCCTTATGAAAACACTCCAATCAGGAGCTAAGGACGTATGCTTGTCAGGAGTTTATGCCTCAAGGCGTTATTTGGTCAGTTATGTCATTAATTAACACTGGGAAATGAATGTTTTGACCCACTTTTAAGGGATCGCGGCACGGTTTTAAAGGGTCGTGGTCAGATTAAGGATCGCGGCATGTCTGTTTCAAAAGTTAAGGGATCGCGGCGCCGCTACGCCATAAATGGCTGGGGAAGGCCCTGCTGACTTTCAATACGATACCCAACATTGATCTATAAAGTCTACGTGTGACCTTGTCAACAGGAACTTGGGATTTAACGTGGTCTCTCATCATGATGCAATAAGCATTAATTTCAAAAGGAAATACAAATCTGCACTGGTTTTGAAGTTGTGAATGAGACACGAAACGTAGACAGATGAATCTTAGTGAAACTAACAGTCATTTTCTGTTAAAATGACATGCAGGGACAGATTCAAGGGAAGGGGCCCCAAGTGTGCTTCTTCCATAAATTCTTAAGTGTATGAAAAGATATGTGATTGAACAAGAATGTTTTGTTTTGACTTTGTCAAAGGATTCTGAATAATTTGTAGAGGGAATGGGATTAGATAGGAGTACGTGAAAACTGTAGTGTGTTGGAATACCCGATGAATTCTCTTTTTCAATTTTTCTTATTTTGCAAGCCAAATTTAATGTCAGAATATATTAAAACAAGACCTCGGTCTGAGGGTGTCTCGCCCACCATGGCAAACGGCATATGAAATATTTTATTAAATTTGTGCTTAAATGATGTCCATGAAAGACAACATTTCAAATGACCAAGTATCAAACAAATAAAAGCGAGGTAATCATAAGAAGTAAAGTTACTGAGGTTAAGTGGTTTAACCAGGGTGTAGTTTTGGGAAAATAATGCAAAATATCACCTTGACCTTGGTATTTTTTGTCGTTCAGCAATGTCCACCAATGTCAACAATACATAAAGTGAGGCAAAATCACATAAAGTTAATTGAGGTTAAATTACCATACCAAGGTTATGTTACCTAACCAAGGTTAAGTTTGGGGAAAATAACGCAAACTATGACCTTGACCTTGGTAATTTTTGTCGTTCAGTGATGTCCACCAATGCCAGCAATACATATGACCAAGTATCAAACAAAGAAATTAAGTTATCAGAAAAAGTTAACTGAGGTTAACTTACCTAACCAAATTGATGTTTAGGGTAAATAACACAACACATGACCTTGACTTTGGTATTTTTTGTCGTTCAGCGATGTCCATCAATGCCAACAATACATATGACCAAGTATCAAAACAAAGAAAATGAGGCAATCACATACAGTTTACCGAGGTTAACTTACCTAACCAAGGTTGTTACCTAACCAAGGTTAAGTTTTGGAAAAATAACGCAAAATATGACCTTGACCTTGGTAATTTTGGCATTAGTTGATGTCCCTTCACCCAACAAAGCATCTGACAAAGTTTCAGAAAAATTCGAGCAGCGGTTGTAGAGATATAGTTGATTTAAAATGTGGCCGCCGCCGTGGCCGCTGCCGCCGAAAAAGTGACTGCTATGTCACACTACCCACTAACACGGGCGAGACAAAAAGATGCATAAGAGCCAATTTATTAGGCTAGTGAAGACTGGTAACAGGACTCTGAATTATATACAGACAGAACGGAATGAAAACTGGTACCAGGAGTTTGAATACTATATAGATGGAATGGAATAACAAGAGGCCCAAGAGGGCCTGTGGATGCTCTACTGGCTAACATGGCTCTTATAAAATCAATGAAGCGAGTGACTGCCATTTATGTTTTATTGGAAGTTTCGGGCAAAAAACAGCTTTTTGACTAAATCAAGGGCCATAATTAAAGAATCTGGTAAAGCTTGGTAAAGATCAGATGAAAAAAAAGGCCCTACCGTATTAATGAGGCAAAATATAGCATTTTTAACCAAATCAAGAGCCATAACTCCTCTGTTACTGGTCCGACTGGTCCAACATAGAAAAAAAAAAAAAAAAATAAAAATAAAAAAAAAAATAAAAATAAAAAAAAAATGAAAATAAAAAAAATAAAAAATAAAAAAAATAAAATAAAAAAAAGGTACTGGTTGTGTACCAGTTATCGTCATTCACCAGATTTCGTCATTATCAATTAAACACTCGTTGTTGTGCTTATTTTTCGACCCCCCTTTACAAATCACTACACACTATCATCAGACGATTGGAGAGGAAAAAATAGTTTAGAACTGTTAACACACACTCTCAAACCAACTCGTTTACCTATATAAATACCGTTATAAACAAAACACAATCGGGGGAATCACGCGCTAATGCGCATGCGCAGGAAAATTTCCTTTTAAAATAGCTGACCTTTTACGTCGAACCCATTGAATCAATTTGACATGCACAAAAAACTAAAAGTATGTGGTAAACAAAAACAACTAGTTCCCGTCAATCAATTTAAATTTGAAGACAGTTATTTCCCTTTAAATTATTAACGTCGAAGTCAAGTAAATTACATCCGATACCTACAGTTGAAAAAACATTTTAAATTGTAGATATATTTTTTTTCTAGATATTTTTTTTGTGTATTCATATGCAATGGTATATTTATGTTTCAATTAATAACTACACACGTTTTCATCATCCCTAACATGGATTATTCGGTATTAAACAGAACATGACGATAACTACTACATTCAGCTCAAACGACCGGTCCAATTCAGTCTATATTTAGTAACGGTCACGTGACACTTGTTACTGAGAATAGGAACAATGTAAACACGGAATATTTACGGCAAAGGGCTAACCTTCTCTACCGGCAAAAATATTTATGAGATTACTAGTTTTGATTTAGATATATTAAAAAATCAACATAAAATGACGATATCTGGTATACAGCCAGTAAACAAATTTTAAAAAAAAAAAGAAAAAAAAAGAAAGAGAAAGCCATAAAAACTGCTTAAGTTTGGCTAAGATCAGATGCAAAATAATACATGAGAGCTCTGTGCCATGTGGTTCCAGAGAAGAAGATTTTTTTCAGTTTTTGCCTATACAAGCCTAAGTAAAACTATGACCCCCAGGGTGGGGCCAAATGTGACCAATGGGTCACCATTTGAACAAACTTGGTAGAAGACCATAAGCTAATAGCAAATGCAAAATATTAAACCTCTGGCTCTTGCAGTTTCAGAGAAGAAGATATTTTAAGTTTTTCCCTATACATGTCTATGTAAAACGTGACCCTTGGGGCGGGGTCAAATGTGACCCGAGGTACACCATTTGAACAAACTTGGTCAAGGACCATAAGCTTATAGCAAATGCAAAATATTAAACCTTTGGCTGTTGCAGTTCCAGAGAAGAAGATTTTTTTCAGTTTTTCCCTATACAAGCATTTATGTAAAACTGTGACCCCGGGGCGGGGCAAGATGTGACACCAGGGTCACCATTTGAACAAACTTGGTAAAGGACCATAAGATTATAATAAATGTCAAATATCAAACCACTGGCTCTTGTAGTTTCCGAGAAGAAGATTTTTAAAAAAAAGATCCTATATAAGTCTATGTAAAACTGTGACCCTTGGGGCGGGGACAAATTTGACCCCAGGGTCAGCATTTGAACAAACTTAGTAGAGGACCATAAGCTGATGCTACATGTAATACATGAGAGCTCTGTGCCATGTGGTTCCAGAGAAGACGATTTTTTTTCATTTTTGCCTATACAAGCCTATGTAAAACTGTGACCCCCGGGGTGGGGCCAAATGTGACCCCTGGGTCACCATTTGAACAAACTTGGTAGAGGACCACAAGCTTATAGCAAATACAAAATATTAAACCTCTGGCTCTTGCAGTTTCAGAGAAGAAGATTTTTTAAGTTTTTCCCTAAACATGTCTATGTAAAACATGTGACCCTTGGGGCGGGGCCAAAATGCAAAATATCAAACCTCTTGCTGTTGTAGTTTCCGAGAAGAAGATGAAGAAAAAAATCCTATATAAGTCTATGTAAAATTGTGACCCCCGGGGCGGGGACTAATTTGACCACAGGGTCACCATTTGAACAAACTTAGAAGAGGACCATAAGCTGATGCTACATGTAATACATGAGAGCTCTGTGCCTTGTGGTTTCAGAGAAGAAGATTTTTTAAAGTTTTTTCCTATATGTCTATATGAAAAACATGCAAAACCTCAATATACAAACTTTGGACCCCCGGGGCACGGCCATTTTCGACCCAGGGGACTTTATTTGAACAAACTTGATAGTCTAGGCGTTGGCAATCATTTTAAAAGAAAAACTGTTGAAATCTGTCCAGCGGTTCTGGAGAAGAAGATTTTTTAAGGTTTCGACCATATATGGTAATGGCAGCCATCTTGGATGTAGCGCTGACCTAATTTTAACAAATCTAAAAAGCATTCATCTAAGGATCACCCATGTGAAGTTTGGTCAAAATTAGCCAAGCAGTTTCTGAGGAGAAGTCGTTTAAAGAAAAGTTAACAGACGGACGACGGACGACGGACGGACGGACGACGGAAGACGGACAACACACCATCCCATAAGCTCTGCTGGCCCCTGGCCAGTAGAGCTAAAAAAGGATTATGTGTAAATCAGTAGTAGGATTTTGAATAAAATAACAAGAGGATGGAGAATGACAAACACAACATTGAGTAAATAACATATTTGCGTACCTTAAAAGATGAGTGACTAGAAACATCTGTAGGACAAGGAATGGATAGGCAAAACTTTCACGTAGTGGTGGCGTCCATTGTACCCGCGTGGCCTGGAAATGTAAATGACAGGATATAACATGATATACATGTAAACTCAGGTCCACTGTAGGATTTTGCTCCCCTTTATTATCAACAGGCATCATATACTCAGTTACAAAAGAAAGTGAACACAGCTGAGTTGCGAAAGAAAGTATGCACTGAGTTTTTATTTTTGTATAATTAATTGTATAAATTCCAAAATGAATATGTCATGTTTGGTACCAACATCTTTAACATTCTATTGCCAATATCATGTTGTCCTTTGTTTTTCAATAGGTTGATTCAATAAATGACTGTCGCTTGATAAAGGGGATAGGGGTGAAAAGTAAAATTTTTAAAGTGTATACTTTCTTTTGCAACTGAGTATATAATGAACATGGTCAAAATGTTGACGGTTTAAGGTTTTGTTTGCACATGCACAATTTGTCAAAATGAATGAACAAAAGCTGGTTGCGAAATGATGACTGGAAAATGTGACTGATTAAGAATAATCTCATAACCATCTTTACCATATCGAGAGGTGAAAGCAAAACTATTATAACTATCAATAAATACAGAACAATAAACAATAGTTTATTTTAGCATTGAGCCTTCAACACAATTTGTTTTTGTTTAACATTTTTAACATTATTACAAATAATCAATAAACATTATGGACTATTAGATAATTATAAATATCTTCTTTATAAATATTGAATAATAGTATTTCTTTGTTTTATCCACCGGAACATTCTGTCTCTTGAATAACAGCAATCGAAGGATACCTGTCCCAATATGTGGAATAACAATAGAGAAGGATACCAGTCCCAATATGTGGAATAACAATAGTGAAGGATACCAGTCCCAATATGTGGAATAACAATAGTGAAGGATACCAGTCCCAATATGTGGAATAACAATAGTGGACCTTTATTAAGAGGTTGTATAATTCTACTAAAACAAGAAAACTCAGATATAAATGCAGTATATTAATTACAATATTGTTTTTGAAAGTTATTTTCATTATGAATAAATTCGATAACATATTTTTTTCTCTCTCAAATAATATTCAAATGACCAAGGGTAAATTACATTGAATTATATAGGAGTTGTGCAGGGACTGAAGTATGTGTTCGAGTTACCGATGGTATTTGAGGAATCAATGTTTGAGTTAACGAAGTTCGACTGTTATGTATATAGAGAATCTTAAACGAGTTCCCATTTCATATAAGATTTATGAAACAAGTTATGAATTATTTTAATTTTAACGAGTTTCATAAATCTTATATGGAATGGGAACGAGTTTAAGATCCTTTTTAATCACATAACATTGCAATCAAATTAGTAAAAATTAATTCAGAGGGACATAGAACCGCCACGACGTCAGACACACTTGAGCGCGAAAACGTCATAAAATATTTGACGTATCGTCGCGTCTCACACATAATGTTGCGTATAAAAGAGTTGTGTTTTACCTCTTTACAAAATAGCATTTACGCCAACTTTTTAACAAAGCAACAAAAATGTTTTGCATAACGTGCATTATTTTTATAAGCTGTCACAAATAATAAGTATATTGATTTGTAATAAATAAAATAATTTCAGTTAATAAACTGCGTAGTGTTACAGGTTTAACTCAACCAATCAAAATCGATCCAGGTTGTATTACACGAGTGTCATACAATAGAATATTAAATGGGTGTTCGACACTGCTAACAAGAGACGTTATGTGATAAATGCATTTTTTTTTTATAACAGTATAAGTATTGGGTTTAATGATATATTGATAGATACATGTAATCCCTTTTTTAAAGTAAGATTTAGCTTTTGAGAAATTGATGTTAAGGCCTTAAAACTATCCAAGTTTGCCCTTTCCCGACCCTAATTTCAAATTTTGGGTAGGTCGGTAGGCAAATATTTTTATTTTATTTTAAAAAGCAAAACTTAACAAAACAAAAGCATTTATCGTTGGCGATATTAACAACAAAAAAAAGATGTTTAATAACTAGGAAAAAATTATTTCGGTAGGGCCCTTTTTGAGGGTCGGTAGGGAATGGGCAAACATAATATTTTTTAAGTGTGGTCATAACAAATCTGATTTAATAAAATTAATTCATGTTTTACGATATTTTGTTAATGCATATACAAGAATTAACATCGAGACACATAGTTTCTCTATATCTGACTTTTATAACAAAGCGTAAATATATATATTACATATTTGTCTGTGATTTGTATAGGAAATACTGGGAATAGAACAGCTATATCTATTCGTTTGCTCTACTGGGAAATATTTCCCAGTACGGAACATTGCTCGTCCTTTTCCGTCAGTGGCGGGAACGCCAAATAACGTTCCATTTGTTTTACGGACTTCATCGTCAGATTCCGCCACTAGGGAATAACGATTACGGAAATTAACGAAGACTTCCAATTCCACTTGTTTTGTTTGTATTGTAACGTCGTCTTGGCGTTCTCGTGCAAACTGGTGTAAAATGGCGTGAATCATCAGAAATATTAATAAAATATCATTTTAAATTATGTAATATATAGTTAAATAACCATTGTTTTTGAGATACTGAAAATATCTCCATCGGTAGAGAAACGGCCTCAATATAAGAACTCGTGCTCCGCATTTCTCTACCTCGGGAGATATTTCCCGTATCTCAAAAACATTGGTTATTAAATTCTATATATTCACATTTTTACTAGGAAATTACAACTTGCATTCTTTAAAGACAGGATTTACACAACTGTCCAACAGGACAGTTTTATTTGGAGTAATCTCTTCTAGGTCCAAACAAAGAAGGAAAATAATCACGTTTTCCGTCAGCGTGTCGTATTATTAGAAATAAAATGTGTATTATATAGTAAATACAGTCAAACCTATATTAAGAGACCACTAAAGGATACAGCAAAATTGGTCTTTTAACACAGGTGATCTCTTAATACAACAGGTGTATTTTAATTTAAAACAATATAACTGAAATTGTGGCAAACCAAATCAAACGTATTTGAAGTTGGCAAGATATGCCACAAGCCAACACAAACTCAGGTAGAGATTTTGCTATTACACGTACACATGGCAATCTTGAGTTGTATATCATGCATTTAAATCAAATTAATTAAAATTTGAGATTCTAATTAGGGCTTTCCACTTTTCAGTGGAAAGACCTTTTGTGTTCGTTCTGTTTATTAGGGCTTTCCACTTTTCAGTGGAAAGACCTTTTGTTTTCGTTCTGTTTCTTCTTATTATTCTTTTCTTCTTCTTCTTCTTCTGTCAGCCACTTTGTATAGTAATACTGGTCGTAGGATCTTAAAATTTTACACAATGTAAGAGCTCAGTCTGGAATAGTGTCCCGAAGCTTTTGGGGTCATGACATCATTCAAGATGGCCGCCAGTGACGTCATCAGACAAATCTTGTTATCGCTAGATCTCAAACACTTATAGTCGGATTTGAATGAAACTTTCACAGATTGTAGGGTTCAGTGACTAGTTGTGCAAGAATGTAAAAACGTGTCTCTATGTAATAACGTCTCGACGTCAGTGACGTCACAAAGTTATGAAAAGTCTTTTTTTTCAGTGATTGCATTTTTCATGTTTTTTTACTGTAAAATCCATCAGTGTCATTGTTTCAGTCGACTCTGAACGTTTCAACGTCATGACGTCATTCAAAATGGCCGCAAATGACGTCATTTAAGAAATCTTGTAATCGCTATATCTCCTTCATTTATGATCGGATTTTGATGCAACTTTCACAGCCTGTAGGGAATTAGGTTGGGTTGTGCAACAGTGTCAAAAATTGTCATGACGTCATCCAAGATGGCCGTCAGTGACGCCATGATACAAATTTTGTTAGCGCTAGATCTCAAATATTTATAGTCGGATTTGAATGAAACTATCCCAGATTGTAGAGTTCAAGGTCTAGTTGTGCAAGAATGTAAAAACTTGTCTCTAGGTAATAACGTCTTGACGTCAGTGACGTCATAATGTTATGAAAATCCTTTTTTTTCACTGATTGCTTTTTTAAAGTTGTTTTACTGCATAATCCATCAATGGCATTGTCTCAGTCGACGCTGACAGTTTTAACGTCATGACGTCATCCAAAATGGCCGCCAATGACGTCGTTTAAGAAATCTTTTATTCGCCATATCTCCTTCATTTATCATCGGAGTTTGATAAAACTTTCTCAGTTTGTAGATATCTATGTCCGGTTGTGCTATAACGTGGAATGGTGTCATGTTGTCATCAAAGATGGCCGCCAGTGACGTCATAAATGAACTCTTTTTTTGTCTATATCTTCTCTATCTTTTATAGGATTTGAATAAAACTTTCACAGATTGTACAGTTCAGGGTTCGGTTGTGCAAGAACGTCATATGGTATCCCGACGTCATGACGTCAGTGACGTCAACATATTCAGAAATTCTTTTTTTTTCACTGATTGCATGTTCGAAGTTATTTTCGTGATAAATCAATCAGTGTCTTCATCATCAACAAAACTGACAGTTGTGAAGTCATGACAGGAAAGCCCGTTTGATCAGGTCTCTGATCAAAATCTAGTTCTTATTATTATTATTCCTCTTCTTCTTCTTCTTCTTCTTCTTCTCGCCTCCACTTTTCATAGTATGACTGGTCGAACGGCCTCAATATTTTACACAGTGATATAGCTCAGGCTGGAATAGTGTCCCGAAAATTTTGGGGTCATGACGTCATCCAAGATGGCCGCCACTGGCATTTGTATGCAAATCTTGTTATCACTGTATCTCGTGCATTTACGATGGAATTTGAATGAAACTTTCACAGATTGTAGAGTTTAGGGTCTAGATGTGCATAAACGTCAAAACGGGTCTCTTTATGTTACAACGTCTTGACGTCAGTGACGTCACAATGTTATGAAAATCCGTTTTTCTTCATTATTGCATTTTTTAAGGTGTTTTATTGGAAAATTCGTCAGTTTTATCATTTCAGTCGACGCTGACAGTTTTAACGTCATGACGTCATCAAAAATGGCCGCTAATGACGTCATTTAAGAAATATTGTAATCGCTATATCTCCTGCATTTATTATCCGATTTTGAGATAACTTTCACAGCCTGTATGGAATACGGTTGAGTTGTGCAAGAATGCCGAAATTTGTCATGACGTCATCAAAGATGACCGCCAGTGACGTCATGATGAAAATCTTGTTATTGCTAGATCTCAAAGATGTAAGGTTGGATTTGAATGAAACTTTCAAATATTGTAGAGTTCAGGGTCTAGTTGTGCAAGAATGTACAAACGTGTCTCTATGAAATAACGTCTTGACGTCAGTGACGTCATAATGTTATGAAAATCCGTTTTTATCACTGATTACATTTTTGAAGTTGTTTCACTGTATAATCCATCAATGTCATTGTCTCAGTCGAAGCTGACAGTTTTAACGTCATGACGTCATCCAAAATGGCCGCCAATGACGTCATTTAAGAAATCTTTTATTCGCCATATCTCCTTCATTTATCATCGGAGTTTGATAAAACTTTCTCAGTTTGTAGATATCAACGTCTAGTTGTGCTATAATGAGGAATGTTGTCATGTCGTCATCAAAGATGGCCGCCAGTGACGTCATAAATGAACTATTGTTTTGTCTATATCTTCTCTATCTATTATCGGATTTGAATAAAACTTTCACAGATTGTAGAGTTCAGGGTCCGATTGTGCAAGAACGTCATACGGAATCCCGACGTCATGACGTCATGACGTCAGTGTCGTCAAAATATTCAGAAAATCGTTTTTTTCACTGATTGCATGTTCAAAGTTATTTTCGTGATAAATCAATCAGTGTCTTCATCTTCGACAACACTGACAGTTTTGACGTCATGACAGGAAAGCCCGTTTGATCAGGTCTCTGATCAAAATCTAGTTGTCTTTGTTATTCTACCAAATTTTTAAATATATTATTTGTGCAATATAATATATAGTTATCAATATGTAAAAACAATTTGCTTTGAACTATTCTAATAATTAATATTAATAACTGAACAAATGCAAGTTATGTAGGAAAACAAATAAGACACCGTGAATTTTCAAAATCAAGATTGCCATGACTGTGTCCCTTTAAAGCATGTGGTATTTTAAATCAGGTGGTCTCTTGTGCAGGGTTGACTGTATTCTTGACATATAATATGTTAGGCATACAGGTGGTATTCAGACAAGTCACATACTGCTGTAAAATTTAGTTGATTTACGTATAATGGCAGACTTTTCTTTCTTTTTCATTTGAGACACTGAGATGGATTAAAATTCCATGAGTGTCCATCTAACTCTGTCAGTTGATTTTGTTCCTTTCAAATATTGTAAATAAAGGCCATGTACCAATGAAGTTTCATGAGTGTGGGCAATATGGTTTCAAAATTATCGCGTGTAATGCGTTAACTGTTTACTGATGGATGGACTAACAATCCCAAACGGTAATAGTAATTGTTGGTATCATTTTGATTGAACCTGTAAACTGTTGCTATCACTCAGATTGAATCTGTAAATTGTTGGTATCATTAAGATTGAATCTGTAAATTGTTGGTATCATTTAGATTGAATCTGTAAACATTTGCTATCACTAAGATTGAATTTGTAAATTGTTGCTATCACTTAGATTGAATCTGTAAATTGTTGGTATCATTTAGATTGATCTGTAAATTGTTGGTATCATTTAGATTGAATCTGTAAATTGTTGGTATTATTTAGATTGAATCTGTTAATTGTTGGTATCATTTAGATTGAATCTGTAATTTTATGTTATTTTTTTATTAAATATGTAAATTGTTGGTATCATTAAGATTGAATATGTAAATTTTTGTTATTTTTTGATTGAATATGTAAATTGTTGCTATCATTAAGATTAAATACTGTATTTGTCGGCAGATATATTGCAAACTTTTTTTACCCAGATTTTGGGGTTGGAGAAGGAGTGTACAGTATCTAATAGATCTAATTGTTTACTCTTTTTTCCCCACTGAAATTCGAGCAAAAAAGTAGGAACAACTTAATGATGTACAAACACTGTTTACTAGTGAGGCCAAAAATAAAATTATGTTTGTTTCCCCTTCCCGACCCATGCAAAAAAGGGTTGGGTAGGTAGGTAGGTAAAATATTTTTTTTATTTCATTTCTTTTATTTGAGATCAAAACTGGAATTGACGGGTTACTTAACACAAAAGCAATCATACATGATTATATAATAACCATACTATACTGTCCATAATTATACAGGGTAGTAAGTAACCGTAATCAACTGTTGTTGGTGATAAAAGCAATCACAAACACATTGTACCACCTTTGTGTACAATATGAATAAAAACAACAACAAACGCAAAACCCTGGGGGTGAGGAAATCCCCCGTGCGTAGTGTGCTAACTGGGCAGGCCGCTACCACGAGGCAATCTGGAATCTCTTCTTTGGTCAGACACTCTTTACCCACCCTATACAAAAAAAAAAAAAAAAAATATATATTTTTTTTTTTTCGCCAGTGTCGAAAAAATAATTCGGGTCGCGGCAATTTCGGTGGGTCGGTCGGGAAGGGGAAACAAACATAATTTTATTTTGGGCCTGAGTATATATCGAAAGTTGGACTGTTCCAAGTTTTTGTATAAAATACGATGCACTGGATATATTTACCTTTATTACACAATAAATTACGATTCCACTTGTGTTTTGTTGATTATTTACGAAGAAATACAATCAAAAAATTGTTGTTTGTTGTGTGCTGAAAATTTGAAATGAAAATGAGACTGGAGATTTTGATATCCAGTGATTGTCAAATCCAGTGATTATCAAATTAAAGAGCATATTTATGAATGCAAAGCATTAACTCATTTAAATTCAGAATAACTAAGGGGGTGTAGCTATACCATGCTCTAACTTCCAATAAATGAAAGTTACAAAACGGTAGTTATTTTGACATGCACACTAAGTACATCATACTACAAGGTATAGAGTTTGGCTCAGCTTGTTGCTTATTTAAAAACCTCTATGGGCTGGCTATGCCTATCTCAGTGTCTAAATTAACCAACTCGCTGAGACCAGACTACATATCACATGTTGTCTCCTGGATAATCATGTTTATTTCTATTTTAGCGCATTATCATATTTTACCGATGATGGATTATAGACATTAATAATCGATCACCATAATCGATTCCATTAGTAACTGATAACCGGTTAAAATCAATTCATTGGTATATCACAAGTTGCTGTATCATTTAGTGTGAATGTATAAAATGATGATATCATTTTGAAAAAATATGTAAATTGCAGGGCTAGAAATTAACATTTTTTGTTTATTAGCTATACTAACAGTCTAGCAGACTTTGCCTAAAATCACTTGACCTGATAAATTTAAACTACCCCAAGATAATATTCAACAGAAAAGTGTTACTTTAATTTGAGTTTCCGTTTCTTTTCATGAGTTTTAAATGCATTTTGAAGTTATCTCTACATTTCTTATGTATGCAAGGTTATCCAAGCACATACAAGCATCTGGATGAAGACTTTCATGTGGAAAACACTCATTTTGATTACTGAGGCAGTTGTTAATAATGCTCTACAGGCATTTATTTAAACATTGGAAATATCAGGTTTTTGTTAGGTTGTCACTACACAACCTATCCATTTATAGTAATTTATTTATTTGAACAATTTGTAAATAGCCCATAGGACTACCCAGACACAAACATCTGGTAGCACAGTAGCATTTTTACTAGCCTTGGGCTATCGGGCTAGTGCTAATTTTGAGCCCTGGATAGCTGGTTTTTGGAAACTATGTAAATTGCAGGTATCATTTTGAAAAATATAAAAATTGCTGTATCATTTGGAAACTATGTAAATTGCTGGAATCATTTTGAATACTATGTAAATTGCTGGTATCATTTGGAAACTATGTAAATTGCTGGTATCATTTTGAAAACTATGTAAATTGCTGGTATCATTTTGGAAACTAAGTAAATTGCTGGCATCATTTTGAAAAATATTTAAATTGCTGGTATCATTTTGGAAACTATGCAAATTGCTGGTATCATTTTGGAAACTAAGTAAATTGCTGGTATCATTTGGAAACTATGTAAATTGCTGGTATCATTTTGAAAACTAAATAAATTGCTGGTATCATTTTGGAAACTATGTAAATTGCTGGTATCATTTTGAAAACTAAGTAAATTGCTGGTATCATTTTGGAAACTATGTAAATTGCTGGTATCATTTTGGAAACTATGTAAATTGCTGGTATCATTTTGAAAACTATGTAAATTGCTGGTATCATTTTGGAAACTATGTAAATTGCTGGTATCATTTTGAAAACTATGTAAATTGCTGGTATCATTTTGGAAACTATGTAAATTGCTGGTATCATTTTGAAAAATAAGTAAATTGCTGGTATCATTTTGGAAACTATGTAAATTGCTGGTATCATTTTGAAAACTATGTAAATTGCTGGTATCATTTTGGAAACTATGTAAATTGCTGGTATCATTTTGGAAACTATGTAAATTGCTGGTATCATTTTGGAAACTATGTAAATTGCTGGTATCATTTTGAAAAATATGCAAGTTGTTGGAATCATTTTCATTGAATCTGTAAATTGTTGGTATCATTTGCATTGAATCTGTAAATTGTTGGTATCATTTGCATTGAATCTGTAAATTGTTGGTATCTGTTGCATTGAATCTGTAAGTTGTTGGTATCATCTCAACTGAATCTGTAAGTTATTGGTATCATTTCAATTGAATCTGTGAAGTGTTGCTATCATTGAGATAGAATATGTAAATGGTTGCAGATATCGATAAATTCTATATTTAAATATTACTAAACAGTTTTACTTCTGTTTTATGTTTTTGTCATACTTTTGTTCCCAGAAAACAATTAAGTATATTATTCATTCTGAGAATTTTAGTTATGAAATAACCTTGTGATTTAATTACTACGCATCCAAACTTCTAACTGTTTTTTATTCCTCGATAAAATACAGGTATGTATTTACTATTTTGATTCTAACACAACAATAAACTCATTGTTTACGCTATTGTGGGGGCACTATATATTATCTCGTAGGTCAAGGTAATCAGGCTGCTATATTTACAGGCTGTTCCATTGGGTGCCCCCGTATGCAAAGTTCTGCGCGGAATACACTGGTAGTCACGTGACAAACAATAAAGTCATTGCATATGTCATATAGCTTGCGCTGTATGACGTCAAACGTTCTCAGCTTGTTTATGATGCTTATTAATGTTATATGTTCTGATGCATATGATGGGTTTATATCGGGTGTGTGCAAGGTTTGGGAGCATGGCAAGTTTGTTGTAATTAACATTTCATTAAAATTACTGTTGAGTTTGTCTTCGTGACGTATATTTACCAAGTGACGTCATGTAACGTGGCGCTTCCAACGGATGAAATATACGCGGGGAATTAATGTAACAGCGGTGTTTTATCGTAGAATAACATACAGCCGTCTCTCTTCTTTGTGTATATGAAAGACTGCGCAGGTCGTGTTAGAATTTTTGTTAATATGTTCAAAAAATAAATCGTACATGGTTAAACTTTATATAAGACATTATTATTATTAATTATTTTTTTGCATTGTTGGAATTAATAAACAAACACAGTGTAACTGTGGCAAAGCTGTATGTGATTAAAACATTTGTACATGAAAATATATTTTTCAGCTCTATTTTAAGCAGAGTTTTACTTAAGCTCTCCGAGTCCCAAAAAAACAAAACAACCAGAATGTCCCGATAATATGTGCTACAAGAAGTCATGCTAACACTTTCTACCAAGTTTCATGAAAACTGGATGTAAACTGTATGAGTTGAGTGGACAAGAAAGCGGGACGGACGACAAATATTTCAGGAAGCAAAATAACCCTACAACAAAGGGCAATCATGTAACATGTTTTTTCAAAACCATTTCATTAAAGATGATTTCTATGTGTACTTAATGAAACGACAGTAATTACAGAATTGTTGGTTAATATATATATTTTGGTTAAATTATTTTAAATTAGTTTATTAGTTAGGCTAATCAAAAACTGTGTTACATGTATTACTGGGAGAAAGAATGTTAGATATAACAATTCTTGTTCTGTAACTATTTGGCAATGAAATTGAATGGGGTTTTACATCCCGTCAACTTATTAGGTTACATTGGGAAGCAACCTCAGTGGGAGATGAGATGAAGCATTTAAGAAGAATAAGACATTATGTGTAATGTTAAAGAGCAGATCCTGCGAAAAGACATTTAAACAAAAATCGTGGACGGCGACATACGAATAGTAGTCACCAGTGAATGCAGGATTTCGGAAGTTTGCGAGTTTTCCACCTAGAATGTGTTAACAGTACGATATGGATAATGAAGGCAACACAATACAACATCTAATAAAGTGTGTAGTCTTCCCATTTAACAAGAATATATCAGCATTCTAAATCTAACAGTCAGATTTATCAATTTATTAAAAAAACAATCCCCTATATAGAATATTCCTTTTTGTTTAGATTTTTTTTTCTGCAGACTTGTTTGTGAGAAATGAATTATTCCTAAACATATTGTTTAGGTTATTTCGAGGTGCACCAGAGAGAGGTAAAGGATACATGGGAATCCAGATTCCTATGGTTCTTTTAACTGCACGAAGGATTGACTCGATAAGCGGTTAGGGGAAGTCTCTTGCCTTAGAACACACCAAAGTAACCCAATGGTGCCATGCCTTACCTATGACCATCCGCCCCCCCCTCATCCCACCCAGCCTCACCCGGGTCCCTGTTTTGTAAGGACTTGCTTAAAATCCTGAGCAGCGTATTAGGAGAGATTACACACTATACAGTAAAGTAGAAGACCCATACCTCTCCATGATTATAGAAATACGACGCCACTGTTAGTATCCCGCCAAACATGCTCCCGCTGCAAACAAACATGTACACGTGAAATCCGATACAAGTGAAAACACATATATACAAGTGAAAACACATACAGCTATAATAACAATGTGAGGACACACACATTTACATGAAAACACATACATGTGAAAACACACATATACACAAAAACACAGATATACATGAAAACACATGATCTCATTAAAACCAGACCCTTTATCACGCTACGATACTCTACACTACTAAGGATCTGACAACATTGCATTGGAGGTCACGTCAGATTGACCTTACAATTAGCCAATCAGATTTCAGCCTACAAAACTGCTTGGTATAGACTGCTTCACTGCGCATGTAGTGTTTCAGTCAAATGCTGTCGAGCAATCTACGCTCGGTATTAAAAGATACAATGTCCGTAACTTTAAGCTTATAAAACACAAAATAACTGCATTGACAAACATAACACACCAACCATTATTGAATATTTACAGAAAACAATATTGACAGAATTCAATAGCGGTACAAAAAAATGTACCGATTCATGGAATTGAACCCACACTAAAATTACACTTGCGGTTCAATAGTCGACTTCGCTATAAACTGAGCTAAGCGCGCCGGATGTGCTATGACTTACTATTTAGAACATCTAATTTCGTAATAATTTCAGTGGAAATTATATTTTCAAAACACATGACAGCAACCATGGTTTTCTTTGTATTCTTGATGTAAAACATGCCATTTAGTGCACTTTGAATTTATCTTGCAATCCACAGCAATAACACACAAAGACTTTATCTTTATTCAGATATAGATCGAACGTCATCTGAAATGCATATGAAGTGCATATGAAATGCACGATTGGTTGAATTTAGTTGATATTCTCATGAATATTGATTAGATAAAAGGTTGATCTGACGTGACCTCCAAGGCAGTGTTGTCAGATCCTATAGCGGAGAGTATCAAAGCCTAATTAGGATGTGGTTTTAATGAGATTGACATACATGTAAATATACATGTGAAAGCACAAAACTATAACAAGAAATGTCACAGTAAGTGAATGCCCCCGAAGTGACCTGTATGTGTGACCTTGACCTTGGAGCACTATGAAACGAACAGATATATTTGAAAAAGAAAAAAATATTTAAAAAAAAATAATATTAAACATTAAAAAAAAAAAGAAAAAAAAGTAAACATTAAAATCACAAAAGATTAAGAAATAAATGAAAAAAAAAAATAATGAAAAAAAAAAATTATTTGAAAATCCGTCCAGGAATGCCAGAGTTATTGTCGGACACAATTTGACCTTTGACCTCTAAGTGTGACCTTGACCTTGGGGCCACAGACCTGGATTTGTGCTCAACACATCGTCTTATTGTGGTGAGCACTTGTGCCAAGTAATTTGAAATCCATCCAGGAATGCCAGAGTTATTGACCGGACACGATTTGACCTTTGACCTATGTGTGACCTTAACCTTGGAGCCACGGACCTGGATTTTGTGCGCGACACATCATGTTGTTGTGGTGAGCACTTGTGCCAAGTTAATTCAAAATCTGTCAAGAAATGACAGAGTTATTGACCGGACATGATTTGACCTTTGACCTCTAAGTGAGACCTTGACCTTGGAGCGACGTACCTGGATTTTGTGTGCGACATGTCATCTGTTTGTGCTGAGCACTTGTGCCAAGTTATTTGAATATCCATTCAGGAATGCTGGAGTTATTGAATGGACACAATTTGACCTTTTACCTCTAAATGTGACCAGAGTTATTAACGGGACACGAAATCACTCTGTTTTGACCTTTGACCTCTAAGTGTGACCTTGACCTTGGAGCCACGGACCTCGATTTTGTGCGTGACACGTCGTCTTGTTGTGGTGAGCAATTGTGCGAAGTTATTTGAAAACCCGTCCATTATTGTCAGAGTTATGAAGCGGACACGATTATACAGACGAACGGACAACCTTTGACCTCTAAGTGTGACCTTGACCTTGGAACCACGGACCTGGATTTTGTGCGCAACAGGTCGTCTAGTTGTGGTGAGCAATTGTGTGAAGTTATTTGAAAATCCGTCCATTATTGTCAGAGTTATGAAGAGGACACGATTGTACAGACAAACGGAGACAAACGGACAGACAGTGCGACTACTATATGCCACCCTTCAGGGGCGTAAAAATAGATACAAAAGGTTTATAGACAAATGAGTTGGATAAAATTATATGATTCGAAGCTTATTCCTTTTTGTCCATTGAGTTTTTAATAAATTCAATATTAACTAGAAATGTCATGCGGAAGGGCCACTTATATATGCCCACTTGTACCATGAAGTTTCACAAGTATGGCTATTATATTAATCCTGATGAGTAACAGAGTGGACACGGGTTTTCATGATCGGGTAATGATGACCTTGACCGTGAACATATTGACCCCAAATTTATAGGGATCATCTCACCATAGACAGTCTAACTGTAAAGTTTCATGCATGGTGATACAAATCTTGGAGAATTATAGAGCGGCAGAGGTTTTCATTATCAGGTCATGCCAACCTTGACCCTACTGACTCCAAAATGTTGAGGCCATCTTCTCAACAAGGACAGTCTAAAATACGTGAGTGTAGATGACACGTCTCAAAGATTTATAGAGCGGGTCTTGAAGAGTTATAGAGTGGACAAGGTTTTTCACAATCGGTCACATTGACCTTGAACCTTGTAAAGAGGTCTTCCACTCATCATGGCCAATCTACCTGTAAAGTTCCATTTCATGAATTTGGCTGTTAACTCTTGAAGAGTTAGGGAACAAGGTTGTGTCTACAGATGGACGGACAGACTGAATCCAGTATACCACACCTAAACTTCCTTCAACTCCAAAACAGTCACATAAAGTATCGATAGCTGCCTATATTTGTAATTGTCGATGATGTTGTATGTTACATCGTTCTTCTCTGAACCACTCCGTACCACAATGCTTCGCCGAGTTCCGTAAACAGTTATATTTATAAGGAATGACTATATATAAAGTTTTATGACCAAAGGCCAATATTTTGCAAACTTAGGTCATGTTGTTTAAGTTTTAAAATGAAAACGGGTATAACTCTGCTGAGATGAAAATCAAACATTCGTTACGACACTCCTTGGGGAAAGATGAAAATGTGTGTGAAGTTTCATGAACATAGATCAAATACAGTTCCAGTTATGGCCAAGGTTAGGTTGCAGGTTAAAGGTGACGGACAGAAGGACGCCGCCAAAGGACAAAGTGATCTCTAAGTGTCTGCCATCCTATGCAGAGGACACAAAAATGCATGTGATTCGGTCCTCATTTACATAGTTAATACAATAGTGAATTATGATATATAAGTCATGACTTTATTACACTCTCAGATCAGTAGAAAATCCAGGGAATAAATAATGATTTACATTAAACAAAAAATAGTTCAGCGATAGAGCAATTGTTTCTGAAAAATAATTTGCCTATATTAACATGATCACAGATTTTTCTGGTATCCAGTAACCTTCTATTCCCAACACACCATGTTACAATTAGTATTTTACTTTTTTATACAACACACTACTCTCTGAAAAGTCTTGCTGTAGATATCTCGATATAAATAAGCATCTGTGTAAATTTCAGCAAGGTTTATACCCTATTTTAAAGGACACCTGGCAATCTGGAAGTAATTGTAATACATTTAATTTACACCTCCTTGTTAATCCAGTATCATTTTGACTTTGTACCTAAGGTTTATTCCAATATCTCCACAATATAATCAACAATTAGTAAAATGCATAAATAATTTGCTTTGAACTATGTAATAATTATGTATAATGATTTGCAAATATGTACAAAATCTAGATCTATTCAGAGACCTCAGAAATACTCTGGTTTATTACATCTCTGATTTACTTTAATTGCTTTTAAAACAATTAATCACTACAGACACCTTAAATACTTCTCTGATAGGGAATAAAACAAACATAATTAATAATTTTTTAGAATTGGAGTTTCCATCTATCTTGATTGAAAACTACGGTAACTTCATTTACATTTTGACAAAGCACAAAAAAACATACGACTGATGTCAGAATTATTTCTTTGACAGACAAGACAGACAGACAAAACAATGAGTGTTCATTTCATATCAACAAAAAAGTTGATTTTTTGTTATATATTTTATGAGCCTTAGTGAGCAGTTATTTATATTATTCAACAAGTTTAAGGAGAAACTTGTGTTATTCCCATTAAACGGACGCACGGCTATCATATTTTTCATAAACTCACGGAGTTTGATTACTTGCCTTTTTTCAACCATTAATATTAAGAATATTACAATGCGAGTTGTTGAAGAACAAATGAAAACTCAAAAATTTATTTAATTATATGTGAGCATATTTTAAGTCAAAATGATACTTGATTAATAGATGGAGACACTAATGTTGTAACAATTTGTTATATGCTTTATTACACAGTGCTATTAGACATTATATAGTGTACTTCCATCCCATTTTACAAATTTCAAACCAGTTGAAATATACATCAACAGTCAAATTGTTTGTTATAAAATACATGAATACCACACGTAACACGTCCACACCAAACACTGAACCCACTCATTAGTAGCGTACCTGAGGTAAGTCCCAAACAGGAAGAAGAGGGTCATCATGAAGCCATTCAACACAAACACATTTTCTATGTAGAAGTAGGATGGCTCTCCCATACCTGCAGTATAGTGATATAGATTATGTAGAAGTAGGATGGCTCTCCCATACCTGCAGTATAGTGATATAGATTATGTAGAAGTAGGATGGCTCTCCCATACCTGTAGTATAATGATATATATTATGTAGAAGTAGGATGGCTCTCCCATACCTGCAGTATAGTGATATAGATTATGTAGAAGTAGGATGGCTCTCCCATACCTGTAGTATAATGATATAGATTATGTAGAAGTAGGATGGCTCTCCCATACCTGTAGTATAATGATATAGATTATGTAGAAGTAGGATGGCTCTCCCATACCTGTAGTATAATGATATAGATTATGTAGAAGTAGGATGGCTCTCCCATACCTGTAGTATAATGATATAGATTATGTAGAAGTAGGATGGCTCTCCCATACCTGCAGTATAGCAGTGCTCAAGATATAGGATAGCCCGACGCCCGGGGCTCCTCGAAATCCATTCCGGGCCTGTCTCATTTTGCAGACGAGGAGCCCGTGGGCCTGTCTAAAAAAAAAAAAAAAAAAAAAAAAAAAAGAATCCCCCAAAAAATCAGTTTTACTGGATCTCAAGCTCAAGTTCCTCAAGACAAAATACTCCCATGTGTATTGTGAACTGTGAAAACACTTGCAATAAAGTAATTAAAATGTGTTATACACACATTGAAACAATAAGAAGTTTGAAAATTTTGCCTGGCTTCGTGTCGGCAGTTTGTCACAACTTTGAGGTCGACAATTGTTGACATAAAACTCATTATTCTGCTATTAGGGTTGTGTTTTCTTTCCTTTGTGATAAGAAATACCGTTTTTGTCATTAAAAACACACTAATGCATGAAAAAAAATCATTATTGATGGTATTTCGATTGAATGTTTGTGAAAAATTCGGGCCGTGAAAGTGCGGTGTCATAGTAGTTCTGATGGTACATAATTTCGGATATATTATTATTATTTTTTTTTTTTTTTTTTTTTTTTTTTTTTTACATAATCAAATAAGAAAAACTGTCCTTTACAAATACATGTTGATGGAAAGAAAAATATACTGTATATGTATAAATACAGGTATAAAGTATATTTCTATTCATTATTTAAGGTGTAAGGAGTTCCTGGAATCCTACTTTTAAATGAATTTCTGGTCTATGCTCCTAATTCTTTACTTGGAGAAAGTGGTGACAAAAAGAAAAAATATAGCCAGAGGAGGCTCTGATAGTCTCATAAAACCTGATTAAAAACTTGGCTCCAAGTTTAGCTCCAGTTTCACCAAGTCGGCTCTGATTATTATCGTTTGGCAAAAGTCCTTTGCATTGGTTATAAATTACTATGTAATATTCTATTCTAACATATTTTAAACGAAATGGTAAATAAGTCCGCTGACCAGGGAGCATAAAGTGGTAGCAAAAAGAAAAATATAGTCAGAGGAGGTTCTGAGCTTGATTAATACATATACGTAACAAAATTAATGTGTGCTATAAAAGTGAATAAAGACACATTTCCAATAAGAAAAAAATATTGGACCTTTCCATTTTAAATCAGGGCCTGTCCATTTCAAATCAGGGCCTGTCCATTTCAAATCGGGGCCTGTCCATTTTTAGAAGCAACAAGCCCTGGGCCTGTCTCTTAAAATAATTTTCTTTGAGCACTGTATAGTGATATAGATTATGTAGAAGTAGGATGGCTCTCCCATACCTGTAGTATAATGATATAGATTATGTAGAAGTAGGATGGCTCTCCCATACCTGTAGTATAATGATATAGATTATGTAGAAGTAGGATGGCTCTCCCATACCTGCAGTATAGTGATATAGATTATGTAGAAGTAGGATGGCTCTCCCATACCGGTAGTATAATGATATAGATTATGGCGGTGTTGTGGAATTAACCACTTTATAAACATGATAAAATAAAATTAGTTTTTTATATTTTCGCGATAAGAAAGATTCCCATCCAACCCCTCTGTTTAATTCATTTAAAGAAAGTAATTTGGTCGTGCCTGTAGCTATTGTGACAGGTTAGTTCTGTATTTTGTCATGATCAGCCTTTTATTGTCAGTGCAGTTGTCCCAGTTGAAATGAGCTTTTCAAGAATAGGCCTTGTAAGGATATATACATGTACATACATAATATCTAGAACTTCCTGCAAAGAGGATGCTTTGTTTATGTAAACAAGAAAGAGAAAAGGCCGTAAGATGGAGCCTTGAGGAACTCATGCAATAATCAAGTTCAAATTAGATTTAGTTTCCGGAATAACAACATGTTGTCTTCTATTATTAGTCAGATATTCCTGCAGCTTTGAATTTAACAAAGAGGGCAGCCGGCATTGTGCCAAACTCTTATTTTAATGTAAACAATATAACCCGCACTTCTTTTCCAGAGTCTAACGCGTTGCAAAAGGCATTGTAAGAGAAGCCAGTTGGTTTATATTGTTGTGACACCAGAAACAAATCCCGACTGAAAGCTGGATAGGATATTATTAGACCTCATTGTAAAACCCCATGTAAATTCCAATACACGTGAACAATTTTTATTGTTATCTAACTCTCTATATTATAGGTTATTGCATTTGTATGGCTAAATATTACTTGGAACGAGTTGTTTTGGCAAAGGACGACGAGCTTGCGAGTCGTCCTGCGCCAAAACAACGAGTTCCAAGTAATATTTAGCCATACAAATTCAATAACCTTTTTATTGTATACTTTCATATTGTTTTTGATCAATGTTAATTGTATGACTATTAATTTTCATTGTATTTGTGTTATTTTTTATAGCTTTTGATGGAATTCCTATCTTGCCATTCAGTTTCATTTTGTGTGGATGATTATTTTGCGCGAAAACGACGTCGGATGACGTCATTAAAAACACCAAGGGATTTTCTGAAGTTTGTTTACCATTCGATAACGTTAAAAACAGTGGGTGAGTGACCATTTGAAATATTTTATCAATTTTTGCCATAAAAGGTTGTAAAAAAACTCATATTTTTTGTTGACACTATAGGAAGGATTCCGTTATTTTTATTTGAAAGTAGTTCCTGATTTCTATTTCGCGGCTCTTAGCAAGCACGAGCAAAAGTTCCCGTGCAATATCAATGCGTGCAATATCGTAGAATATTGCACGCTTAGCTCAATGCAAACTAAACGGGACAATATGAAAGTATACAATAAAAATGGTTATTAGTCATTTCTGACTGTTTCTCGCTATTGACGTCCTAGAAGTGAAATAGTTTGATTGTTACCCTCCCGACAATGAACTATTTCATGCATGATCAGAATCCGCAAAGACATGTGCAATCTGAATACGCGAAGAATGATCCTGTCAGGATAACACAATTATTTCCCTATAATCTAACCCAGCTGTTAAGCTATTAATTACATTTTAAATAAGTTAATGTACATTATAAGCGAAATGTTTTAGCTTTATTCGACAGATGACGTTGGCGTCATCAACACTTTATTGACGTCATGACTCAACGTCACAGTAAGTTATTTTAATGTTCGGAGTTAGGAATTAATATTTACATGCCCGTAGCCAGCCTTAAAATTTAACCGAGGCAAATCCCTTTATACGGAGGCTGGTGGCATGCACAGCGCGCCCCAACTCCCACCCGTTTTGTTTTCTACATGCCATTTACTGTGTTTAAGTGCATTTTCAGTTCGAAGCACAACGTTTTCAATGATTGATTATTTTTCAATAATGAATTTGTTTATATGCAACTGCCTCGGTGTGCCTCAGGGCGCCTCAGTGCAGCTACGGGCCTGATTTAGCAATTATGAAATATAATTAAATCATTACATTTTTATTATTTCGTTTTCCTATAGCTAACTCAAATAAATTCCGATTTGTGATAACTGATTAATATATAGAGAATTAGGTAATAATAGGTTATTTCATGGGTGTTTTGGGAAGTCAAAACTATTGTCCCTCAGTATCAGGTACGACCTGGTGAACAGTTTCCCAGGTCTTCCCCGTTACCTTGGGACAATAGTTTTGACTGTTCCAACAACACCAATGAAATAACTGAATACTGTTTCCCGTTTATGATGTGGAGTGGTCAAAAATTAAAGTACTGTTTCATGACTCTGACATTAGAGGAAGTATATAACTAGATATTGGGTTTTTCCATGATCAACACACTATGCACAAATGAAATTCGGTGAGCGCTTATAAAAAATATAGTTGAAGACATGGACTAAATTATTACTTCAATATCTGTGATACGGAAAAAATATGAAGTAGATCATATTTTTAAAATATTGAAGCTTTAAAAAATATTCTAAAAATATTAATTTTATTTTACTTATTACATCAAAACAGGTATAAAATTATTAATTAAAAAAAGGTGTTTTTCCTCCCATATATTTCAATATATTTGTTTCAGTATAATAAAATAAAATTGCATCCCAATCAGGGTGACAGTGGATATTGTCAATTTTTGCAAAATGTCAACCTCAGTTACGCCTCGGTCTACATTATTTCCCTCAGGGTGACAATATCTACTGTCACCCTCACTTGGATGCAATATTTATGTATTGTTACCTCTAAAACAGCTGGAAATATATTTAAAACAATCTCTTTCGCCTACTTTGTCACATTGCTAAAGAGCGATATAGGAAGATAATTATTCACTAAGGATGGATCTTCCTTCTTAAGAACTGCATAAACACAGGCTTCCTTCCAAATCTACATCGATATGGTACGTCGTTTAGTCACACTTGACTATCACACAACAAATACACCGAATCTTGCTTGATGTTACAGAAATAAGTTGCATAGTGGAATGGTACGCTCATATGTGAATTCGACAGACATGTTGATTATACCTGCAACTGATCTGTGACATACAAACTGATTTATGATAGCTTAAAGGTCATCAGACTGTCTCATATATTGATCATGTCTGTTACCTAGAGATCAACTACTGCCTAAGCGAATTAACAACAGACATGTCACGTAACAAAGGATTAACCTGCCCAGCGTGTATTATGCAGTTACTAAGCTATTCCCCTCCTTTGTGCAAGTACACTATACCTTCACAACTTTGAACAGGACTCAGCCCTTCCCCTCATTTGTTCAAGTAAATTATACCTTCACAACTCTGACCAGGTCTCAGCCCATCCCCTCATTTGTGCAAGTAAACTATCCCTTCACAACTTTAAACAGGACTCAGCACATCCCTTCATTTGTGCAAGGATACTATACCTTCACAACTTTGTACAGGATTTAGTCCATCCCCTCCTTTGTACAAAGATACTTTACTTTCACAACTTTGTACAGGATTAAGCCCCTCCCATCCTTGGTGCAAGTGTACTATACCTTCACAATATTGTACAGGATTTAGTCCATCCTCTCCTTTGTGCAAGGATACTATACCTTCACAACTTTGTACAGGATTAAGCCCTCCCCTCATTTTTTTTCAAATATACTATAATGTGTACTATACCTTCACAAATTATTACAGGACTAAGCCCCTCCCCTCCTTGGTGCAAGTGTACTATACCTTCACAACTTTTTACAGGACTAAGCCCCTTTTTACAGGACTAAGCCCCTCCCCTCCTTTGCACAAGTGTACTATACCTTCACAACTTAGTACAGGACTAAGCCCCTCCCCTCCTTTATACAAGTGTACTATACCTTCACAATTTAGTACAGGACTAAGCCCCTCCCCTCCTTTGTGGAGGTGTACTATACCTTCTAAACTTAGTACAGCACTAAGCCCCTCCCCTCCTTGGTGCAAGTGTACTATACTTTCACAACTTAGTACAGGACTATGCCCCTCCCCTCCTCTGTACAAGTATACTATACCTTCACAACTTTTTACAGGACTAAGCCCATCCCCTCCTTTGTACAAATATTCTATACCTTCATACTTTTTTGGTTAACGACATTGCGTTGTAAACCTTTTTGCCTCTCACCGCTGTGGGTTCGTATCCGATTGAGAGAGCTCGACTTGTAAGTGAGGAAGTGTTGATTCTTACAGCTGGTGGAGAGGTGTACAGTACTGGTTCTACCCAGGAAATGTGGGTGGTCTGCCTCCACCAAAAGAAAAATCGACTGACATATATATAACCTTAAATGTGTTTAAAATGACTTAAATCACCATACAAACAAACAAACAAAAAATCAAAGTCCCTCCCCTCGTTTGTGCAAGTAAAACAATACCTTCACAACTTTGTACAGCACTAAGCCCCTCCACTCTTTGTGCAAGTAAACTATACCTTCACAACTTAGCACAGGACTAAGCCCCTCCCTCCTTTGTGCAAGGGTTCTATACCTTCACAACTGTGTACAGGACTAAGACCCTCCCCCTTCTTGATGCAAAGTGTACTATACCTTCACAACTTTGTTACAGGACTAAGCCCCTCACTC
>JAWPHD010003962.1:0-201098 GCA_037043455.1 Cyrtodaria siliqua
ATATCACTATAAATGACTGCAGTAATTTTACTTTTGGAGAAAACATTATGCAATGTTTCTTTCTATTATTTCTCAAAATTAGCTGATGAAGAATGTTTTAAAAATCCACAATTATTAATAAGCTTATGGTTTGTTTTGTTCGTTTGTTTGTATGGTGTTTTATGTAATTTTCAACACATGCAACGTTATATATTATGACGGTCGATTTTTTGTGGTGGAGGCAGACCACCCGCTTTTCCTGGGTAGAACCAGTAAAGTACACCTCACGCCATTCGTAAGAATCGACACTTCCTCATTTACAAGTTGAGCTCCCAGTGGCTTATGGAAGAAGAGGGTTAGACAAAACAAACTTAATGATGGTGGTGTACACATTTAGTTTGTTCAGCTTCTATGCATGAAAATGTAAAAACGACAAGCTTGCTGTTTGTCCGTGACTTTTACGTGACTTTAATATTTTGAAATCAAAAACACACATTTACATAATGTCCAAACTGCACACAATTATTAACACATATGCACACAATTATTAACACATATATGCATAGTAAAAATAAAAAGCATGTAACAAAAACCTAACAAAAACCTAGCTTTTAAGCTGTAAGTTCACCACAGTTTAAGTGGTTTTAATACATGTTCACCGTAACGTTGTATTTGTTTGCTACTGGAATTGACATGAAGTGAATGAATTGGGGTTTAAGGCGCACCAACAAAGAAAGGTTATATGGCATCTAACAGGAATGAATGTGCCAGGCTCATCCTTCATTCAAGATAAAATATGGACAATGGGCCTAGAACCTTCTTACCTACAGAACTGCTGCAAGTTCTATATTAGACACTCCATTTACGATGGAGCCACGTTTCCAAGTTTGCATATCCAGTGTCATGATAAAGCCCATCCTACCCCTCTGCATGTGACAGTGTATTTGTGAGGTAGCAGTTGAATTCTACAGCAGAACCGGTCAGCCTCGAACCCGCGATATCCAGATTCTAAATCTACCATGCTACAGCAGAACCGGTCAGCCTCGCACCCTCGATATCCAGATTCTAAATCTACCATGCTACAGCAGAACCGGTCAGCCTCGCGCCCACGATATCCAGATTCTAAATCTACCATGCTACAGCAGAACCGGTCAGCCTCGCACCCACGATATCCAGATTCTATATCTACCATGCTATCCACTAAGCTACCTCTCAGCTCCTACTTATCTTATTAATGAAAATAATGCATATTCCATGTAGCAAAAGTTAAAAACATATTCTTCAAAAGATATTTTGATTTGTAAAGTAAGTATTACCAGTTACTTTTGAAGTTTTTTTCAAAAGAAGTATAGCAACAATCAGGTAACCTGGTATATATATTCAAAAATAAAATTGAAAGACGAACATAATTATAAGATTAATGGTAAAAGTATAAAACAAACTTCAAAACATGTTTTGATTCATTCAGCGGACCAGTTATCTAAACAAGGAATACAATGTAATTAAATGATCAAATACATAAATGAGAAAGAGAGTAACCAGAATTGCTTCAAATTCTGTTGTAAACATTAACAGAATTGCTGCAAAGTCTGTTGTAAACACTCATTTTTTTTGCTGGGGCCACACTCATGGTTTTCTGCCACCACTTAAGTAGCAGCTGAAACAATACAGGGATGATGATGAAGACCTTTAATGAAAATGACAAAAATCAATTGAATTGGGGTTTTAAGGCACACCAACACATGAAAGGTTATATGGCGCCTTACAGAATGCCAGGCTCATCCTCCATGTACATCGAGATAAAATATGGAGAACGGGCCTAGAACCTTCTCACCCTGAACTGCAGAGTTGCTGCAAATTCTACTGTAGACACTCCATTTACGCTGGAGCAAAGTTATAGTTTTTCTGCCACTGCTCTAGTGATATGAGCGAGATGGCACCTGAAACAATGCAGGGGTCATGATGAAGAACTTTAATGAGCATGAACAAAGAATGATAAAATGAACATGAATTTTACAAAAACGACACAATGAACATAATTTTACTCCTCTGCCAGGATAAGCACAGTTCACACAGGGAGTTTCTATACAAAATCTAAAAGTTGTGACAGTGCATGTAGGTAATAACAAGTGTAGATATGTTTTAGTTATTTAAGTCTCATCATTTGTACAATATGCAAAATGTATATTTAAATTGCGCAATTTAATTACAAGAGACTATGCATATTACATATACATATATACAGTGTAAAACATGCACAATTTAAAATATCAGCATCTGTTAATCTTGATTTAGTATGACTTCATGAACAGATATACATGTACTTCACAATATAATACAGTAAACAGAATACTACCTGATAAAAGCCTGACATGTGACATTACTGATAACTGTTATCAATTATAGAATAGGGTTATTATTTTGTGAATAGAAGAAGAAATAATTATTGGAAATAATATTATTATTTTTATTTCTTTTCTATCCTTATTTGTCAGCCATATCTTACGCATCAATATGAATGACAATCGAATTGGGGTTTTAAGGCGCACCAACACATGAAAGGTTATATGGCACCTAACAGGAATGAACATGCCAGGCTTTGCAGCAATTCCAAAGGGATCTGCAGTGGCCCTGTTCTTTGCCTCGTGATCGAACGGGGCCCCCGGGAACCACGTTTATCAGAATCTTATAAAACTGACTGTATAAAAGGTCAATAATTATCATAGTTTACCAACACACACACACGTACACGATTACTAATTTAGGTATATAAGAGTATAATATATACATGTTCATATTTACCTCACAATAGATTAATTAAAATCATTCTTAGACTAGGCTTCTCAATTCACAATGCAATAAGTCAGTTTACAACACACACAGCATGGTTAAGTATACAACTTTATCACATAACATGTGGTGTGGGGTGTAATAACGCCATTCAATATTTTCAATATTCCACTAGTGGTATAACATAATGTTATTCACGTAATGGACGTCATGTTAATGTACGTTTTCTGACGTAACGTAACGTTATAAGTTATGTAATAAATAGAATCTCAAATTCGTTCTCGTTCATTATTGAATTTATTAAACTCGTTAACAAAAATGATATAATGCTCGGCAAGAGCATCGTATTATATCATTTTGCCAACTCGTTTAATAAATTAAAAAATGAACGAGTACTCATGTAAGATTTTCTATGTATACAACCTACACAAACAACATGGTTAAAGGCAGAATATGCTTATTAACCATAAACTGAAACAGTTGACGAAGACTCGGAAGCGTTACAACTTAGAGAATAACGCTAACAAATAAACTGAATAAAATAAAACTGTACACGCTATGCCGAATAAATATTTGTGTAGTAATTATGCTGTATCCCCTACACGCTGTGCCGATGCTAAGCACAACACAGAAAGTGTGCAGATACAAATGTTTTATTTATAACACAGGTAATGTTTATGTAAACACAAGAGATAAAAAGTCAGCGTGCCTTTTTAACGAAGCGTACGTTTCCAATCAGTTGCGTCTATTAACTGCTGGTTACATCGGGGGATTTAATGCATATTTGACGGTAATATTATACACAAATACTTGACATAAGTCTCTATCATCTCCGTTAAGGTTAACAATAAGCATATTCTGACTTTAAGTTTACAACTATATACAACCTGTTCATATTTAACCTAGCATGATTCATTGTAAGTATTCTCAAGACTTGGGCTTCTCAATTTAGGTAGAGGATCTTACCCGAGTGACTGCGTATTATTGACTTTAATAAACAAGATGGAGAAATCACTATGATATAAGGCTCTGCCGAGTATCCTATCTTGAATCCAATGAGTAAATTTAAGTTGTTTATCGCCTCATTAACACAGTATAGGTTATTTAGAGCCGCCCCAGAGAGGGGAAGGATACATATAAATCCGGAAACCATGCCCTACTCTTATTATCAAATAGATTCCTATGGTTCTTTAATGTGCTCGGAGGATAGACCGATACACGGGACCGCCCGGTTTACATCCCCATCCGACAGACGAGGCTAAGGGGAGATAATCTAAGTCAAACATACACAGTCACGATTGTAAGATCTTACTTATCATATCATAAGTTGAATATGACCGTACATGACACTTTCACTTTAATGTTGTTAACTTATTGGTAAGAGAAATCATGACGTTGTTTGGTTATTTACATGACATAGGATTATTTCAGCTGTTATTTTTCTTCAAATTAAGGACCCTTTAAATATGTATCCAACCATTAAACTAAATTCTGTTAACACATGATGCTATTTACTGCTGTTACCATGGAGATGGACCTAATTATCTACTACTAGTCACCCTATTTCTCTCAGTGACTACAGTAAGATTATTGATTTATACAACAAACTCTCTGCGAGTTTACTGAATCAACTTTTTCATGAACAAATATTAAACCGGAGAAAACATTAGTCCGTAATTAAGTGCACTTTGTCTTTTCATTGTCATGGTTTCATTTATACTTGGGAAGACATCCACAATTCTTCCCGATCGTCTCTAGTTAACCTTTTCGCCTCCCACCGCTGCGGGTTCGAATCCCACTGGCAGCTCAACTTGTAAAGGAGAAAGTGTTGATTCTTACGGATGTTGGGAGGTGTACAGTACTATCCAGGAAAAATGGGATGGTCTGCCTTCTTTCCACAAAAACACTGACTGTCAAATATGGCCTAAAATGTGCTAAATATGATGTAAAACCCCATTCAAACAAACTAGTCCCTATAACCTGCAAATTAATTGTACTAACAAAAATAATACTTGGACATTAAATGATTGATTGACCATTTAATACAGTTGCTTCAAATTAATAACAAATTACATAGCATTTTAATATTTAAGTTCAGAATAAAATAATTACTAATGATAAATGTAATTACACGAAAGGAACCAGCCCTAGTCATTAACTTTTTAAATACTTAAACACCAATTTCCGACCAGTAATAATTCTTACTTAAGCATGATAAGCTTGCTTATTTCCCGATATATGTGCTAAAATAAAATAAAATACAGACCCTATACATGCTTATTGACCGATTAACCCAGGTATATAAACAAAATAATACAGAACATAGCAGAGCAACATTTTCTCATGATATTCCCCCTCCCGTCTCCTCCCCTACCTCCACCTGTAATTGTCTGTATGCATTGAATTGAATTGGGGTTTTAAGACGCACCAACTATATGGCACCTAACAGGAATGAACATGCCAGGCTCATTCTCCATGTACATCGAGATAAATTATGGAGAACGGGCCTAGAACCTTCTCACCCTGAACTGCAAAGTTGCTGCAAGTTCTATTGTAGATACCCCATTTACGCTGGAGCCACATTACTGTTTTTCTGCCACTGCTCTAGTGATATGAGCGAGATGGCACCTGAAACAATGCAGGGGTCATGATGAAGACCTTTAATGAGCATGAACAAAAAATGATAAAATGAACATGAATTCGGGGGGTTCTACCCCTCTGCCTTCCCCTCCAACGGGATATGCAGTGGCCCTATTTTTTGCCCCTTAACCAAACAGGGCCCCTGAGAACCACAAGAGGCCTGTATGCATTGAAAAAACAATACTAGTAGCAGTATGTGACTAGTAGCAGTATGTGAAAAGAGATAGATACTACTTTCGCGCTCTCTCTCTCTCTCCCTGTCTCAAATGGTTGCATTTTGTCTAATATATAACTCCTATTAAACTATCAAATGTACCATAGCACAATAAAATGCATCTTAATTTTAATTTATATTTACACATTACATATATACATGGTTTTATCACAAACTTGCATCAATACCATATTAAAACATTCAAATTGGTAATTACACAAATAGTTATAAAAGAGACTCATTGATTTCTGGTCCCTTCTTCAAAGTACCGGACCACATCCTGGTCCCTCAGTGTGTGCATTATTCTACAGGTCTCAGTTGCTGTAGTAACATACAAAATATCTGAATCCCGTTGAAACTGAATATGTAAAGTGGGTGGGGGAATAACAACCTCATAAGAGTGTATTTTTAGAGACATATAACATTGAATCTCACAAGCTTATCAAGCTTATGGTACCCTGAACAATATAGAAAAACCTGATAAAAAGCTACGGAGGGTGAACTGACCTCATGTGTGTGACCTTAAGTAATATGAACCTAGACTAGATTTTTTATACAGCTCTTGCCATAGTCTGGAATAAAAATATCCAAAATTTCTAAAATATTAATTCCGCATAGCTTTTTGTTTTAGTGTTATTATTTACTGAAGATCATTCTTAAGATAGGAATTTATCAAATCAGTTTTGTGTTCAGGCCATTGATGTATATGCAATTCCAATGGCGTTACAGGTAAAGGGACATAAACCTTAAAACATTAGCACAATCGCAGATTCTGGACTGACTAGCAATTACACTTAGACACGTGGCAATCTTGAATTATATTCTAAGGCTTCTTTTTTTTTAATAACTTGGTTGACGGATCCGCCGAGTCTAATTTTCCCGTTTTGGAAAAAATATTTTTTTGTACTTTTCACTTTTTTTTCCTTTTTTTTCCCCCACTCGTGTCAAGGACTAGAATTCTGTGCAAGTTTCCTGCATTTTTTGTCATTCATTCAAGTTAGACATGCTCAGTTATCTAAAGTATGCTATTAAACATGGATTTCGATAGGGTTCTCTCAATTCCCCCCCCCCCCCCCCCCCCCCCCCCGGAGTAATTTTATTTTAATTTTTATTTCGACCTCCTGACGTAATTTTTCCAAAAAAATCCCCCCCCCCCCCCCCCCCCCCCCCCCCCCCCCCCCCCCCGAGTAATTTTATTTTAATTTTTATTTCGACCTCCTGACGTAATTTTTCCAGAAAAAATCCGTTAACCAAGTTATTAAAAAAAAGAGGCCTAACATTTAAATAAGCAACTCAATTTATTTATCTAGTAAGATTTTGACTTACATAAATGTATATATCTGCTTGCATGTAATAAAATGTAATAAAATGAAAGGAAATAAAATTTGGAATTGATCTGGGGTTTTTTATGGCGCTCAAACACATAAAGGTTATATGGCCCCAACAGGAATGAACATTCCAGGCCCACTCCCATTTACATCTAGATAAAAATATCGAGGGCTCAGCGCAAAACAATTCTAACTACATATGAATAAAGAAGGAGATAGAATAGTTTTGTGCTGAGCCCTTGATAAGAAGAATGGTCCTAGAACCATAGAAATGCAGAGTTACTGCAAATTCTGTTGTAAACACTCCATTTTTCGCAGGAGCCAATAAAATTTGGCATCTTCAAATTGTCCATTATTTTACAACAGGTTTAAATATATTATTAGTGCAATTTAAACAACGATTAATCATACATGAACACTGAAATCAAGATTGTCATGTATCCCTTTAAGGTAAGGTAAACAAGACGGCATTAAACAACACATGTTAAGATGTTGTGTATTTTAAATGAGACTTTTGGGTAAACTAACTGAAGATAAGTTATTAAACAAATTAAAGAAAACAAAGAACCTAAGGAAGAGACATGACAGGAGAGTGAGTACTTTTTCCAAACCTCAATTAGTTTTGTGGTAAACTAGGACAATGGTCAAGTTAGGAAAAAAATCTACAAACGAGTAGTCCTATTCATGTACATCTAAGATGTTAATACATTGGGGATGTGATTATCGATATCCAGGAATTTCATAAGATAATGAGACGATTTCAAAACGACATCTACCTCAAAGGAAGGTACTAGTATAATAAAGAGAATCATAAAAATAGTTTTTGCAAAGGTATTACCATATGTATAAATTCATCAAACTCTTCCGAATACATGACATTGCAAAGTTTCCTCTTATCACAGTTTAATGGCCTGTTTAAAGCCCATATCTCTCCCTTTCTTTTGAAATCCTGCAGATTTCCCCATTTCTAAACTTACTTCTGAAAATTACATTCCACATGTATGGCATGTTTTTCCCAATTTAGGGCAAAAGGCCCATTCCCAAAAACAGACAAAAAGACACTGCTTTAAAAAGATCTTCCTGGACAATTTACAGTAAGCTGCCTATTTAAGAGATCGAATCCGAAATATATAGCAATAAACACGGCGATTGTCCTTTCATACGTCTTCCTTTTCAAAAATGGCAGATGAGGAATTTGTAAAATTAAAAAAAATATATCTGTACAAAATGTCAATTTTATTGAGCCTGTCAATATTTATAAGCAGTATGAAATGACCTATGCCACAAGCCCTTGCCAGGGTTCTTCCCAGGATTTGGTGATGTGGTGATTACAAATGACAAGTTTCTGATTTAATACTGTAGTATAAAAAGAAAAAGACGAAGCAACCTTCCATGCTGAAATGGCCTGAAAAGAACCCTGTTGGCAGGCTTTGTTTGAGCATTTATCATTATTAATTTATGGGAAGAATCATTCTATCGTGCTTAATTTTAACTGAGCATATCAAAAGATGCCAGCCAAGTCTGCCCAGTTTAACTGAGCATATCAAAAGATGCCAGCCGAGTCTGCCCAATTTAATTGAGCATATTAAAAGATGCCAGCATTTAACAATACTGTTCTGTGCAACACCCTTAAGTTTATTGACAACATCTTTTTCTAGGCCTTAAATGTATGTACAGCTCTGACCACGTATTGTCGGCATATAGGACACTCTGCCAGCTGTTTTCCACACTTCGTACACGTGGCCATGTGCCCGCACTCCAGCAGTACGCAGTCTATAACAGCGTCCATGCATATTTTACACAGTTCATCCTCTCCTGCGGAGGACAGGCTCGACACCACGGACGGGTCCTCAGACACCTTCCTCTGCTCGTCCGCTATAAGGGAAAATAATAAAATGGTTACCGGTAAATCCCGAATCAGAAAACGGCTTACTTAGGTATTTGCAAGTATTCTTTTATTCACACGTGTTAAGTTTCATCTTCCCCGGTCAAATTACACAAGTAACGCCTTATTTTTTATATTGTTTGATTAAAGCAAAAGGAAAGAAGGAAGATAAATTTTTGAGGAAAAAATATTAACACCTCATAAAAGCAAGTACACAGATAAACCCTAGAAGAAGTGTTAACTTATAATATGCAGCCAAAATCTAAGAAAAAGCAATTATTTGTTATATACTTCCCAGTGAAATAGTGGATTGTATGGTTAGAATATACCTTATATTCTCATTGTTTATATTTTCACAGTGAACTTATATTTTCACTGCTGGAAAAAATGGAACTACTTTTTTCTACATTTGCTTATAACGGTCCTAATTCGTGTCAAAGTTTAGAACTATATTCTATGCACAATAAATATATGTAAATCACCTCACGCGCTGGCGTTACTATATTTATCCGCGAATACGTTAAAGGGGAACTGTCGGAACGAAACGTATTTTCTGTTTGAAACAGTTTGGTAGTGTTGCATGATAAAAAGTATATAATAAATAGAAAATTTGTTGGTTTGTCGCGAATATAGGATTTATTTTCATCTCAAAGTGAAAACTTATATTTTCACTCATGCTAAAGCACTCGTGAAAATATAAGTTTTCTCACTTCTCGATGAAAATAAATCCTCTATTCACTCCAAACCAACAAATATCCTCTATATATGTTAACCAACATGTGGATGACCACCTTGACAATATCAACTCAGACTGATTTTTTTTAACGACCTCATGATGATGGTGTTCTTATACCTTCATTATTTCCTACAATGGCACACCAACTATATTCTTCCACAATAAGCATGTGACTCTGGTGTCATAACTTCCATATTTCCTACAAGGGCACACCAACTATATTCTTCCACAATAAGCACGTGACTAGGGTGTTATACCTTCCATATTTCCTACAAGGACACACCAACTATATTCTTCCACAATAAGCACGTGACTAGGGTGTTATACCTTCCATATTTCCTACAAGGGCACACCGACTATATTCTTTTCCACAATAAACTTGAAACTCAATGAAGGGGAGAGAGCGAGTGGGCAGGGAAGGGAGGTAATTACCTTTCTTTTTGTTGGCCTCATTATCTTTCCAAAGCCTCTTCAACCTCTCCTGCAGCTCCCATCTCTCACAACATCCCTTGAAGTCCACAAAATTGTTCAACAAAACTCGTTTTAGTGACCTAATGTTCAAGGATTCAATTTCCTCCTCACTCTTGATGTCCTCTAGTTTTAGATGAGGGTTTTCAGGTGCTGCTTCCTGTTTCTGTTTAAAAGAAATACTATTCACTTAATTCCAACTTCCTGTTGTCATTTACTCCAATGTTTTGAGGATATTTTTTTGTTTTTATAATATTATACATGGCGGAATGTTTTGTGCTGTGTTTTGAGGATATTTTTTTGTTGTTATAATATTATACATCGTGTATTTTAACACTTTGGAAATGCTGATGCCATTCTTTTTTTAATCCACCAATTTAAGTATTTTTTATTCACTAGAATTATCACTGAAAGTGATGAATATCCCGCTGTTTTTTTTTAATCTACCGGTAAGTCAAACAACCAAAAGGACCATAATTCTGTAATAAATTAGGCAATAAACAATGGGTGATGTAGAGGGACATAAGGTCATCAGTTGTTATGAGCATATGAAGTTTGGGAACAACCCATTCAAAACTGTTAGAAATAAAAATGTGTTACAAGACTCGACATGCCGGGACGAACATGACGGGACAAAAATGTGTAACCTGATGCGACGGAACGTTACAGACAGCATGATTTCTATATAGGCCCACTTCACTTTGTGAAAGCGGGGATATAAGGCCTAAAAAAAACTAACAATGTTTCCTGTTACATGTCCCGGTAGGTCTTTTTTTTTTTTTTTGTAAGACCTCAATACCAGTGTTTCAAATTATATATAACAGCACTGTCTGAATTAAAAGTTGCACAAAACAAGTCTATTGTTTGCTGTGTTCTTTGGTACACATAGACAGCTGCAGATACAGGTACTCTTGTTATCATAAAATATTAAAGATTCCGGGAAAACTCCCAAATTCCTACCCCAAATCATCTTATGTGTAGTTGTCGAGCATATTTCGGTGTACAGTAGCTTACATGTATGTAAACAAGATTGCGATATTCGCAATAGGTCTATCTGCTTCTCGCCAGTGCTCTCAATTTTGATTGGAAGTTTAAAAATAGAGGTAAAAATAGAGGTATCATGTGTTATGTATTCCAGGGGAAACCCCTTCCAAAATTAGTATATTTTCATCCATTGTAATTTTCCGAATCGTAGAACATCCATCATCTATCATAGTTTTAAAATAATATTTAACCTTAGAAATTTCAAACATAATATTTGTAAGAATCAAGCTTATGCTAGGGGAAATATGCTGTGGAAAAAAAAACATGACATAATATTAAATGCAAATGGCTGACATTTTGTGTAATCGGAGAATGTGGGTCGCAGGTAAAGCGCGTGTATAACACAATATGCAATCCATTTTTAATTTCTTCGCAACAAGTAAATTAAAGCATTTATCCTGAGATTTATGTACGTTTTTGACTGTGTATGCTTGATTCTGATGAGAAAAGCGAACTTCAAATCAACAATTTCAATGCCAAAAAAGACGTTTGCGTTGAAAATCGAAAACAGAAACGACCGATGCTTAGCGACGGGACTGGTATAATAATTTGTTTTCGTTGTCATCATCGGGTAACAGGAAACACATATTTTTAGGCCTAATAATTTAGTCCTTTAGTCCATTATTCAACATATTAATCAAATGCAAGCCACACTGTTATTTAGTTGTTTTTCAATAAATAAATAGGTCTTGGATAACTGCAAGGAACTGTTAAACAGAGATTTTGATCTGACATCTGAACTATTTTGGATTTCTTTTGCTACATAATGGAAATACGTGTGTTGTATTGTATTCTCTTTGCCATACCTCTTGTTCTTCCAACTCTTGTCTCATCCTGGCCTCAGCCTGTAACATCTCTTGCTGCCGACGTTGTTGCAATCGCTCGGCATCCAAGTCAGTCCCGCTGCCTTCTCGCCGAGGCACCTCAGCAGTGACACCTGGTGGCTGCTGGGGTGGCTGCTGTGGTGGAGCTGCTGGCTCATTCTTAGGCTGATTGTCAGAAGGAACTGATGGACGGTTTTGTGTACTGGTTTGTTGGTTTTCTAACTGTTCTTCCTGCCTCATTCTCTCCTTCAATATGGAAGATAAAAGACACAATTTCCATATGTGAACTTGCATGAGGTCACATGTAAAATAAAAGATATTTGCGGATTCACATGTCTTGTCTAACCGAGGCGGGATTTTCAAATAAGAGTTAACATTGTTTAAATGGAAGTTCGTTAAATTTTTAATTTCAAAGATTATTTTTTTTACATTTTGCTGATATATACATGACATTTAAGTCCATTTGTTTAAAAACAAAAATGACTTTGAATATAAAAAAATCAACCCAAAAAAGTAGGTCAAGATCATAAATGAAAACCATGTTTCTAAAAAGATGCACTACCCAAGACACAACCATGTCAAACTAGAATTGTTTGTCTTCAAAGATTGAACTATAAACTAAGTTTTAAACATCTAGTTTATTAAGTTATCTGCCATTTGCTTGGAGGGTGAAGGTCATATCCACATTTGTCATGTTGCAATAAACCACCCAAGATACACATATAAGCAAAGTTTGAAAAGTCTAGTGCACAGTTTGTAATTAAGTGACCTAAACGTAAAAAGTCGAATGTTGACCGTTTCGCCGCCACCAGTCGCCGCTAAAAATTCATGATCGATCATCAGAATATTTAACCGACCGCTGATCGATCATTAATTGATCAAACAAGGCTGCTATAAAAGACAAGTGTAAGCTTTTTCAGACTATAATGAAGAAAAGAATTTCAAGTATGTTCTGGTAATAAAGGAACTGAATGAAATTGACCAATATATATTTTAAACAAGAAATATCACTGTGACAAATGCCCCCGAAGTGACCTTTGACCTCTAAGTATGACCTTGACCTTGGAGCCATGGACCTGGATTTTGTGCGCGACTCGTCGTTTGGTTGTGGTGCGCACTTGTGCCAAGTTATTTGAAAAACCGTCCAGGCATGCAAAAGTTATTGACCGGACACGATTTGACCTCTGACCTCTAAATGTGACCTTGTCCTTGAAGACCTGGGTTTTTCGCGCGACACATCGTCTTGCTATGATGATCACTTGTGCCAAGTTATTTAAAAATCCCTGCAGGGGTTGTGACGTTACGGTCCGGCCACGAAATTGCATACCTGTTTTTAACTTTTGAACTGCAAGGGTGACCTTGACCTATGAGGTACGGACCCGGGTTTTGAGCGTGACACATCGTCTAGTTATGGTGATCACTTGTGCAAAGTAATTTAAAAATCCACGCAGCGGTTGTGACGTTACGGTCCGGACACGAAAATGCGTACCTGTTTTTTTACCTATGAACTGCAAGTTGACCTTTGAGGTACGGACCTGGGTATTGCGCACGACACATTGTCTTGTTATGGTGATTACTTGTGCCAAGTTATTTAAAAATCCCTGCAGGGTTGTGACGTTACGGTCCGGACACGAAATTGCGTACCTGTTTTTGACCTATGAACTGTAAGTGTGACCTTGACCTTTGAGGTACGGACCTGGGTTTTGCGCGCGACACATCGTCTCATTTTATTTCTTGTATATTTTAGTACAAGAGAATGAAATAAGCCATAATGTTCAACAACCGAGTAAAGTCGATCATGAAAAATTGTAACTGATTAATCAGATCAAAGGCATATAACTTATTCATGATCGATCAAATCGATTAATCAGAACAACACTAATATAAAGTAGGTATGTTGGTAGACAATTATTTTATTTTCATATTTATTATTTTATACATTTTGTCTTTTCTCACATCAACAGGTTTGAATTAGCAAAAATCCAAAATAAATGAAATGGTGCGTAGGTAAATGGTGTAATTTTTTCAAAAATTGCGTCATGAAAAAAAAAGAGCCTGCGGATTTGCGAATATGCGAAGTCAAATTAGCTCTGGTAAACACTTACCGTTAGCTGCTCCACCAATCTCTCGTGCTCCGTCCCCATTCTTTGAAAGTTGGGATTTCCCCCAAAATATGTAAAAACCAAGTCTATCAAATCATTCTTCTCTTTACATTTGGATGTGTTCACATTTTGCTTATTCAACAGCGCTTTAAGGTCTTTGATTTTCCAGTTCAGTAGTATAGATCGTGTGAAACTCCCCGCCAGCAGAATCTGACACTTTTTACACTGTTGTTCTCTAGGACTACTAGCGTTGTTCCCTGTGTTAACCTGTACTGTACAGGCAGAGCAGAAGTTTCTGGCACAGTCTTTACATGGTTTCTGAAAAATAAATAATATAAACATGATGATCCATGAGGGCTCGGGAAAATGCCGCTTTTAACGGTTCTGGACCAAAAAGTTGAATGCTGGACTGATTTAAATGTTAATATCTTCAAAATAAATTTGTCCGGTAAAATGCATAAAATGTACCAAACTGAAAGGAAACACCTGACCCACCCAAACCTCACCATTCAGCGCCATTCCCCTCCCATAAAAGTACATATTTCACCCTCTACACATTTGCCAATGGGAATGGTACCATTTATCAGTACCACTTATATAAGGAGAAAAAAAACAATGATTTGTGTTTCTAAGAAATTCGCCTTTGATATGAAACAACGCAAAATTCCCCATTCCTGAGGCCCTTGCCCTGATTACTTGGATACATATCCCCTATCATGTATTGCATTTTCAACCATTTAACTGCAATACACTTGCTCTAAGGCGTCTAAATTCGACAAACTAACATTCAGCTTCAACAAGTACCTTTTTTTTAAAGGCTGAGAACTGCACAGCACACTCTTCACAATTCATGCTTTCTTCTTGTCTCTGCGGCTGTCTGGCCTGCTGCGTTCTTGTTGTGTTGTTTCTGGGCATGCCACCGGTGTTAATGCGGATACTGAAGCCCTGGCCATTAGGCTCGGGCTTTACTACGCCGGCTCCCATCGAGCCCGTATCATCTGAAATGGTTATTGTAAAAACACTTATATTGGCCATTATCAACTGATATGGTCACACGAGGCCAAATAAAATAAGATACTCCAGTATTGCATGGCAATACATGAGTCCCCTACCAGTCAGATGTTTGACAGTACATGTAAATGTTTTTTGTTGGACCAGACCAAACAAAAGGCTATGATTTAGACAAATAACAAAGGCATGCTACATTTATATTTTATTGAGTATAAAGATGACGCTTTAAGCTCCCTTATTCAGTTGTATAACTAACAACTGAATTCTGTTAGTATTTATAACAACCACAATGTTGGACATATCAACAAAATAATGTGCATAATATCCTATGCCCCTCTACAATATGTAAAAAGTTTCATGAAAAAAATCTTTTATACTTTTTAAGTTATCGCAGGACCCAGTTTTCCAGATGGACTGACCTTTTTTTAAAACTATTTTGTTGCCATAGAAACCATAATCTTGGCCATATCCAAAAATTTAAATAACGTGCATAACCTCCTTATGGCCCTCTACCATAATATGGTAAATGTAACGTTTCATAAAAATATATTTTATACTTTTTAAGTTATTGCAGGATCCAGTTTTCTGGACGGACTGACATGTTTCTTTTTACTATTTCGTTGCCATACGGAGGGCTGGCGTGGCGCAGTCGGTAGCGCGGCGGATTTGTAACCGGAGGCCCCGGGTTCAATCCTCCGTGGTGCCACAGAGTTCCGACGAGCAGTACCAAATTGCACTTCGGTGACTTTGAACTCGGATATCTCAGCGAATTTACAAGGGATCGTAGGAAGAACGGTATTGTTGGATAGGAAATTCATTTCTGCACATGTTAATATATAGTGTGCATGTAATTGAGATTGTTTCGAACGTCTGCTTGACCTCTGAAAAAGAACACCAGCATTTTCAAAAAATTCCCATTCATGTCCTTTCAGGGTTCCGGAAATACAGTTGCCCGACGCCCTGGGCAAGTGGATTTTGGGTGCGGGCAAGTGACCTTCGCAAATCTGGTTGCCCGCAACTTGCCCGACGGACATTTCCATTCCAAAACAAACCAAGTGGAATTTCATTTTTGATAACTGAATAAACTGGCCGCTGTTTTTCGCCGCTAGCGATTGTTAATAAGATCAAACAACTTTCGGTACAATCAACAATCTTGCCCCAGGCAGCTTAATTTGTGGCATTATTTCAATAAACAACTAATTAACCCACACGCGCATTTCACACCGTTTGAAAACAACACCGTATCACAATTTATCCTGACACGATGTCAGACGTGTGTCCATCGGCCAATGAAACCACGTCAATTATGTCCGTGTCCTTCCAACCATAAACATAGCTACTTTCAGAAATCGTTTCCAAATAATCTCTGAACGTCATTTGGAGCTTCCACCAATCAAACCGAAAAACTCTTTCTTAATTTGCAAATTTAATGTGTCAAAATAATAATTGACAGACCCACGTGACGTTATGTTTCTGTTTAGATAATTTTGCCGAAGATTTTTTCGTAACGAAAATTATACATTTCTTTTACTCGAAGCACTCGTTTATCAATGCGCTTTTATGAGGTATTTGGTGTATTTCATTGATATAGTCTGTAATTAAACGTATATGGAAGTGCATACTGCACAAATAAGTTGCATAACTTAGCGATATGCGCATGTCATGGGTTTTCGCGATTTCAGAACAGTCACCTTTTTCTTAAGTTCTGAACTTTCGCTGTTACTGCTACTACTTCTTAAACAATTCTTAGGGAACGCCTACTGATGCCTCTTACTTGCATCTAATTCCCTTTAGTTAAAATACAAAGCCGTAGGAACGTTACCATGGGTGCAGAAATTGGGGGCCAAGTGAATATTTTTAATAACGTTTTTGTCTAGTTTCTTTGCTTGTCGCACATTTAAAGGAATACAATAGCTTCTTTTATTTCTGTCAACTGGGTAATTGTACACACTGTGACATTAAAAGTTCCATACACTAGGCTAGCTGCCAAGCATTTTTTTGGATGGTCATCAAAAATGATGGGGTTGTGTGTGTGGTGATTGGTGGGGCGGGAGGGCGGAATAAAATGAGTTTGTATACTGTCTCATCATTTTATGATTTAAGTAACACAAATATGTAATAGACACAAAAGAAGAAAATGCAACCATTTTATTTTTTATATGAATAAATACAATGTATTAACTAAACTAATTCATAAAATACATTCTCCTTTCCTTTTCTAAGTATAATGGTCCAAATTATGCGGCGGTCCGTCCCGTTTAACACTAATAATGGTACAGCGCCAATTTTTGGGGCAATTAAGTGTTCTTAAATGTGGGGCAAGTGACATTAGGGGCAGGGCAAGTGACTTTTGAAAATCCACTTGCCCTGGGCAAGTGGATTTTCAAAATAATTCCAGAACCCTGCCTTTATAGACAATTATAATAATAGAAGGCAAAAATTAAAAGTGACCAGTTCCTGTGGCTGGGCCTCTACTGTAGTGCCATTCACTAATGTCGCTAATGCGAAAGAACAGCAAAATTTGAGAAAGAAAGAAAAAAAGCTGAGATTTACATATTTTTAATGGTTTTCTTATTGGTTAACAAGATTTTTAACTATGCAAATGTACGCCCTGTTCAACTGTTATATGTATAGCTTATGCATACATCAAAAGTTATTATGTTCTATAATTTGACTCAAAAGTACCAGACAATACACAAACAGAAAGAAGGCAATTTAAACTCGTAGATATAAACATACCACATTCAAAATATAATGATTTGTTTGTTCATATTTAATTCCTTTTAGAGTAAAGTTCAACTGGTCAGCTAAAAAGAATTTGGTATGCACTGATCTACGTAACCCAAATAACATAAACAAGACAAGTTACCCCACCCATCACGTTTTTCAATATTGTCCTTGACAGATATTCTTATCTCTTCGGAGTTTATCCCACAAATTAGTTTTCGAATGTATACTAAAAGTTAACCTGGAATAAGAAATAAGAAAATCTGCACATACCCGCCGAGTTTAAACTGAAAATACACCCAATTTTGATAATAATTTCAGTATCTAACTACGCCAAATATGAACTTCCGGGTAAAATGACGTCAGAGAATCTATGACAATAAAACGCTTTTAGACAATAATGGCATTAAAGGGACAGACGACAATATTTTTTTGTTGTTGTTGTTTTTAAATCACGCAGTAATTAAACATTAGCTTTTCGTGAAATAACGAAATACGACAGGCGCGTACCTGGAGGCTTTTTCCAATTACGCAAGATTGGGTATGACCGTGCTAGGAGGGTCCGGGTGCATGCTCCCGCTGATTTTTTTAAAAAATAAATAGTCTAACTTACGCCAAATTTGTGCGTTTTGGCGTATTTTGGTAGCAAAATGATGAACCAAAAATACACAGATTTTCTTACAGATTTCGATATTTTTGCTACACACAGGGAGTACCTTATAACGTACTCCCTGCTACACACGAGTAAATTAGTGTTATGCCATCAAGCTTCATATGTCAGCCATGTTATGAAAATAATATATAGATCTATGAAATAATGTATAAAATATGGTAACTTGAAAAAAGTTTTGCTTCTCAGATTTTCATATCGCAGCTGCGTATCTGCGTATAGGCAAGTACGCGCATGGACGAGTACAACTTCTTTACTTCATATTAGTACAATGCAAGCAGATTCAAAGTCTAATATGTGCTAACTTTTAATGGTTGATACATATACTTTTAGGTTGCCATTCATATAAATGAAATTCTTATTAATGAATATTGTAGCCTCCTCTATTAAATATTGGCATCGCCTTGCACCAACACCATTGTTATCTAATGCATATATATATATGTATTCTAAATATCTACATAACAAAGGATATTACACATGGTACTCTTCTGTATTATCAATTTTTGATTTGTCTAATTTACCTGTGGAAAAATGCCAGCTTATTCAATATAAACCAAATAGGTTAAAAGGGCTTCTTAAAATGTCTCTCTTTCATTATATACTAGTGTGTGGTCTAAGGAAAGAGACAGACTTTTACTAAACGGAGGTAAATTGCGGACATACCTACAAATTAGAAATAATTTACGTATGGAGCCTTACTTGTACCTGACTAAAGACTTTAACATGAGACGCCTTATTACTAAATTTAGAGTAAGTGCTCACAATCTTAATATAGAGACAGATAGATATTCCAAACCATTTATCCCTGTTGAACGTAGACTATGCAAAATGTGTCCATGCGCTAAACTTGAAGATGAAGCACATTTCTTAATTGACTGTAGCTGTTACTCATTATTTAGGGATATTTTATTCACAAATATACTTATTGACTGTCCTAATTTTTCAAATCTCAACTCTACTCAAATGTTTCTCTGGATCACGACTACTGAAAACAGTAATATTGTAAATAAGCTGAGCACTGTTCTTAAGGACTCTTTACAATTAAGAGATAAAAAACTTTTATAAATGTAAATTGCATTTAACTTGTATATTTGTTCTAATCATTATATATTTGCAAGGAGAGTTTTCTCCATTTAATTGTATGTATTGTCCCTTGTCTTAATTGGAAGGAAACACGGCAACAAACTGTTCTATACACAGGCTTACAGGGTTCAAACAACCCCCAATAATTTGAGGGGGAAAAATGGTTAGCGCTCAAAAAGTACCTTTTCTCCTATATAAAGGGACCCCCACCACTCCCACCCATATAATTGTTTGCCCAGTCAACCCCAATACAGTCAACCCCAATATTTGAAACATACATCCACCCCCTTGTGTAGTTTGAGCTTGATTAGAGATACGGTTAAACTGCAAAATAACGAGTGTAAATCGTCTGGTCTGATTGCATGAACATATTTTAAAACATTTAAGTCAATGTGTTTTCTTAGAAATAAGTTATAACACATACAATTGGGTATATAGGCTTCGAATAAGTGAAGCTTTCGAAGTTCCTAATTCTAAAATATGCCAGTTGAAATTATTTTGACATCATGTTTTACTAGCATTACCACTACAAATGCGTTTGCAAAAGAAATTTTCGAAATATTTAATGTTAACGCTGAATTACAGTTACTTGAATTTCAAACAATATTCTATTTAAAGGGAGGTAATTTAAGATTATCCATATTTCATTTTTTTTTATAGACGGAGAATCTTCGACAAATACGTCAAATGTTATGTTTTTTTTTCTATTATTTCATACCAATTTTAAGAATTTTATATCTTTAAGCCGTCTTTGACTCATGTTATGTGTTTTATCAGCACATTTCATGTTTTCATATAAAGGGAGGAAAACTCTCAAAAGATGTAACAATTTAAACAAAAAATAAATGTTTTACAAACTATGGGTCAAAACAAAATACTTATAACATATCTATTCTAAAATATATTTAAAATAAGAAAATTAATTAAGATACAAAAGTGAGTAATTAGGAATTTTGTTCAGTGTAATCTAACTCATAAATATGTTTGCCAATAGAGATTCTTTTTGTCGTAAATATAATAATAGTAATAACAGTAGATAAGACATTTGTTTACAATATCATGATTTTTTTCTTCAAATATATATAAGTTGCTTCACACTACTCACCATTACTTGATAATGATCTTGAATATTAAGTTCGGTGTGGTTTTCAGTAATGGTCGACACAATTAAGATTTGACTTTAAACTATAAAGGGCAATAACTTCTGTAATATTTATAATATTTATATGCCGTTACTTCCTACATATATGCCGTTACTTCCTACATATATGCCGTTACTTCCTGCATATATGCCGTTACTTCCTACATGTATGCCGTTACTTCCTGCATATATGCCGTTACTTCCTACATATATGCCGTTACTTCCTACATATATGCCGTTACTTCCTGCATATATGCCGTTACTTCCTACATATATGCCGTTACTTCCTGCATATATGCCGTTACTTCCTACATATATGCCGTTACTTCCTGCATATATGCCGTTACTTCCTACATATATGCCGTTACTTCCTACATATATGCTGTTACTTCCTACATATATGCCGTTACTTCCTGCACTTCCTGCATATATGCCGTTACTTCCTACATATATGCCGTTACTTCCTGCATATATGCCGTTACTTCCTACATATATGCCGTTACTTCCTGCATATATGCCGTTACTTCCTGCATATATGCTGTTACTTCCTACATATATGCCGTTACTTCCTGCATATATGCCGTTACTTCCTGCATATATGCCGTTACTTCCTACATATATGCCGTTACTTCCTGCATATATGCCGTTACTTCCTGCATATATGCCGTTACTTCCTACATATATGCCGTTACTTCCTACATATATGCTGTTACTTCCTACACATATGCTGTTACTTCCTACACATATGCCGTTACTTCCTACATATATGCCGTTACTTCCTGCATATATGCCGTTACTTCCTACATATATGCCGTTACTTCCTACATATATGCCGTTACTTCCTACATATATGCCGTTACTTCCTGCATATATGCCGTTACTTCCTGCATATATGCCGTTACTTCCTGCATATATGCCGTTACTTCCTGCATATATGCCGTTACTTCCTACATACATGCCGTTACTTCCTACATATATGCCGTTACTTCCTGCACCCCATTATTCGGTAGTGATCTTGCAAAGGAGCTTTGGTCTGGGCAGCCTTTATCATTTTTTAGGAGTACACAACACTTTTTTTTTTACAATATCAAGATCTGTCTTTCAAATATAAAGGGCAATTTAATTTTATCCAGTTGATCTGCACTTGTTTCTTACACATCATTACTTGGTTTGATCTAGCACACAACGTTTGATGTGGTTAGCCCTTATACTGATTGAGGATTTTTACAATCAAACAGGCGACTTAAAACTATAAAAGGCAATATCTCTCGTATTTTTTTTCTTTTTTGTATTTGTCTACAATTGCCTGCTACATATCTGTACTTGACTGTGATCTTGCACACAACTGGTGTGGTTAACCATTATAGTTGTTAGGAGTAGGCGACACACATTTTACAATATTAAGGCTCAACTTAAAACTATAAAGGGCAATAACTCCAGGATGCTTTATTTGATTTATCTGGCCTTGTTTCCTATACACATCGTTACTTGGTAGTGATCTTGCTCACCAAGATCGGTTTGGTGAGAACGGTTTGGTTTGGTGTTGTTAGCCCTTATCGTTTTATAGGAGAAGGCGATACATTTTTACAATATTAGGACTACTTAGAACTATAAAGGGCAATAACTTCAGGCGACACAACTTTTTCAAATAGTTAGACTTCCTAGTTACTTGGTTGATTACATAGAGCCCTACTTTTACTATCGAATAGATAATTCCTACGATTCTTAAAGTGCTCGGAGGACACGGCGGGAGGTGTACAGTAATGGTTCTAGCCAGGAAAATGCGTGGTCTGCCTCCACCACAAAAAAATCGACCGTCATATGCATGTAGTGAAAATGACGTAAACCACCATACAAACAAAAACAAACAAACAAACAAGTCGGAGGACACGGGATCGCCCGGTTTACGCTCCAGTTCAATGGACGAGGCTAATGAATTAGAAAACCACAGTAAGTATGTGAAACTCGAACCCTTGAACTTCGGTCCACCGAGTTCCACTGAGTTACGCCGTCTCCTGAACGAAGAAGAAAGTTAATCGAAACTGGAATATGTTAATTTAGTGCTTATGCTTGGATATTTCACTCATTAAGGACACATGCCTGTGATTCAACACGTTAAAATACCTTATTTCAACAAAATACTTACTTTCACTTTTTTTCCCGTAGTGTGTAAATCTCTACATAGTGTGCATAAACACAGACTATGATTAATACGTGGAAGAGAATTATATTTAATGTACACGCAATATTTTATCTTCCTGTTTGGTGTTTCATATGACGATAGCGAGTCACCATTTAATAAACATGACACCTTACTCCTAATCAACAGTTTGTTTGCTTTGTAATTTTGAAAGATTAATATGGCGTTTTTGATTTGCTCTGCATACATGTAGTTTATGAAACAAAATATACAGTAACACAGGTATAATATGTAAAGAAGTATATATAGAAAACATCAGTGTAGCGAGAATTCTACCGTGGTTGACAGGTTACCAGTCAATGTAATGGAAATTCTACCGTGGTTGACAGATTACCAGTCAATGTAATGGAAATTCTATACCGTTTGTAAGGCCATGTATTAAAGGGACACAGGGCGATTTTGAGATTTTTTTTTAACTCACAGCGTCCAGTTATTTTTTTTCTACACAACTTGCATTTGTTCAGTCATTAATATTAATTATAAGAATAATATAAAGCAAATTGTTTTTGCATTTTACTAACTGTTTATAATAATGCACCAATAATATATTTTAAACATATGGTAGAATAACGAAGAAAACTGAAAAATCTAATTTTAGTTAAATATATGCAAATAATATATGCAAGCAATTTTAAAGTCAAAATGATAAATAATAAGCCGAGATGCTAATTGTAATGGGTAGTGCTACGACTGATTGACCAGTGTCAGAATAATGTGACTGGGTGGGTGGGGGTATCATGTCTACTACGGCGTGGTATTCCAGTGTGGCAGCACTATAAAGAAACCATTGAGTTCGCTGCTTCAAGTAGACATATCATCACATCACACAACAACACACAGATGAAAGTCCAGACATTGTGCCTATAATCGTCGGGTAGGACGCCTGTCGTAAAGTGGAGGGACTATAATCCTTAGAAATACACACACACACACACACAATATACGGACTATAATCCTTAGAAATGCACACACACACACACACACACACAATGTTCGATAAAAACTTCAAAATTGCCATGTTTCCGTTTATTAAAAGGTAACCAGCAGACAATTCTTCGCACGCGCATACTCAATCTCACACACAAAGCAAATACTAATTAACACAATAAATAAATACTATAGTAAATAATTAACAGAAATACTTAACTTTAGTGCACATTTTATATATTTCGCTAAATCACTAAGAGTTTGTCTATTCACTCAGATTGTAATAAGTCGATGAACTTAAACATACTTGGCCTTTTGTAATAATATATTTTTAACATTCATTTTTCGTAAATCAATATAAAACGGACATTTTAATATAAAATGATATTCATCTTCTATATCATTAGTATTACAATATATACAATAACGTTCATCCCTAGGAACGCTGTTTGTAGCATAACGCCCAGTTTGTATTCTTAATGAATGCGACGATAATCGCATCTTATAAAGTCACCTGGAAGGAGATCTAAATATCGTTCATATCCAAACGATGCTTTACTAATATTGTATAAATTTAGAACCTTACTATTTTCTTTATCTGAGAACCATTAGAGTCGTTACCTTTAACTTTTAAACTCGTGTCGCGACATGTAGATATATATGTGATCCTAAAATATAAGTTGGCAACTATACAAAACAACTGCACCTATTCATTTAAACACACATATACAGTATCAAGTTACAACCTCATTTGTGTAAACTATTCTCAATTATATAATAGAAACTTGCGTCCTGTACAGTGTGTTATTTAAGATAGCATAGTGTTTATAAAATGCAATAGTTTCAGGTCCACATACAATAATAAAAAAACACTCCAAAACTTTAATAACAAAAATATATTTGCGCACACCTCCATTTGAAAATAAGTAGTGTTGATTCTGACACGTGTCACAAGAATATCCCTGTCGTACCCAACCCCTGAATTCATGTTCATTTTGTCATTAGTGTTACTAGACTGAGGGTCTCCCAGGGGTTTTGGGGAACAAGGCCATTTATTTTTGGGTAACAAGGGAACATTGTCTGTTATTGGTAATATTTTGGGGAACAAGGAAAAATTGAAAAAAATATTTTTGGGGAACAAAGCAAAAAACAATTGGGGGAACAAGGTAACATTGGGTCACATTTTCAGGGAACAAGGGATCATGGACCCCCCTGGAAGGGCCTCTAGACTGGCTGTCGTCCCAGTGGTTATATTTTTTTTTAATATTTTGCAAACGGAATCAAAATAAAATCTTAAAATCCCAAACATTTCTGAATAGCTCTGAACCACTATTAGAAGCCAATAATAATGCAAAGGGGACTTAATGCAAACCATTTTATTTGATGATAGCTTGAGTTGTCTCAAATAGTAAACATTAACTTAGCCAGTCTATATTGTTACATACACTTGCTATTGAAAACCCACCGAAAACTGAAGTATCTACAAAATAATTTACAGCTAATCGGTAGCAGGCAAGGTTCTAGAACGAATCTGCATGATTTTATTTCAAGGTAAATGGACGGTCACCGGTGGGTCGAGTTGTCGCGCCGTAAAACCGAATTCAACTTGATGGGTGAAAAGTGGAACTAACACACATTCGCGTGTCTTTTAAAACTATAAACTGGATTTTTACATTTGTAATATCGAGTTTCGGTCTTGCTCCTGAAAACGAAAACAGCGTATCTATATATTTCGCAAATAAAATGATATCATACACGCAAACATTTAGAATCCAACATTTTTCTTTTAAATAAAACCGTTCGGTAGTGGATTGAAGGTTGTAGTTGAAGGCACATGCTTTTATTATTATAGTATAAATAAATAAGGATAGAGAGAAAAATAGATAGTATTATATAAGATGTATATATACTAACGTCTTCATTATTTACATATATAGTAACACTGTCTCTTCTTTTCTCTGTCATTATTTCTTTACATTATCGTTATAGAAGCCTGTGGTTGAAGGTGGGTAAAATGATACTTGGTACGGATGATTAGGAAGACAATGAATACATAATCAGTTGTTTCTGTTACGTTATTTCAATCGGCTATTACTGATATTTCTAAGCATTGCTCTTGTATAATCCCATCTTTATTGTTAACCCTTAACCCGCTAAGCACGACTATAATAGCCTTTGCGTCCATTGTAAGCCCAGATCAGTCTGCGAGTTAAATAAACGGAATGGTCTTAGTTCAAAGAAAGAACAGTCCATTATATGTATGGTTAACGCATTTATTTCTATCGTATATTTGCTATTCTCGTTGCGCTGCGTTGGGCTAACATCATGTATATGTGTGACGCCCATAGGGAAGATTATATTTATTAACAGAGCAACCCATCTAATAAATAAAGCAGTCAATAAAGTAGTCAATTCTTCAAAAACGACGATGTGACAAGCCACTAATAGTTAAAGTAGTCAATTCACCAAAAACGACGATGCGACAACCCATTAATAAATAAAGTAATCGATACATAAAGTAGTCAATTCTTCAAAAACGACGATGTGATAACTCGCTAATAAATAAAGTAGTCAATTCACCAAAAACGACGATGTGACAACCCACTAATAAATAAAGTAGTCAATTCACCAAAAACGACGATGTGACAACCCACAGTCAATTTACCAAAAACGACGATGTTACAACCCAATTCTTCAAAAACGACGATGTGATAACCAAAAGTCAATTCACCAAAAACGACGATGTGACAACCCACTTATAAATAAAGTAGTCAATTCTTCAAAAACGACGATGGACACAATGTAGACTGGTTTTCCCTTCTTTCTTTTTTGTCTTCTTTTTTTTTTATCGAATGAGAGCTTGCCTCCATAATGGAACATTTTCAATGTTTTTTTCTTAAACTGTATTCTCTTTCTGAAGATGCATCATATAAAACATACACACAAAAAGGCAATTTTACAACCTTATGCATATGTAACCGGGTACAGGAAAATGTTGAAATATCGATTCCTAACCGTATGTCCTCGATAGCTCAGTGGTTAGAGCGCTGGTACGGTAAACCAGAGACCCTGGGTTCGAGTCCCGATTGAGGAACGATTTTTTCAACACCTGTTATAATTGGGGGCTCGTCCGGGATCCAGGACCGTGTCTGTTAGCATGAAACAGTATGAAAATAAGTCTGACAGCCGGCCTGGAGTTAACTCCACTAGGACGAATTTCAATCTAGTGGAGGTGTATGTAACCGGGTACAGGTATATGGTGAAATATCGATTCCTAACCGTGTGTCCTCGATAGCTCAGTGGTTAGAGCCCTGGTACGGTAAACCAGAGACCCTGGGTTCGAGTCCCGGTTGAGGGACGGTTCTAACCCTGTGACACATATATCTTGACCAATATCATGAATTAAACGGAGCCTTCTCCGACCTTAAAAGCCCTTTGTGTGTGTGTGGCGTACACACCAAGATCGTAAAAAGTGCTCGTACGGTCGTTTATTCGGTGAAGGTTATGTACATATTCTTGTAAAGTTATGAGCTTGTTTAAATATCTCAGATCTAGAATACAAAGGAGATTAGATATAAAATGAAAATCTCGGAAACGGAGAGCAACCATGATTAAAATTATATATTACTATAGAATGTCCTCTAAAATTTAAACTGGTCTACAGGCACAATCCATTAAAATTAACAAAATTGTCGACCAGATACATGGTCTTATATATTATATAATACAAACATATATCGCACCTATTTTCTTCAGTTTTCTCATGTCCGACATTAAATCAGATTTCTTAAACACACATACAATCCAAATAAACTTGATTGCTCAGAAAAGAAAAATTCGCAGAACGCCTCTTGTTTGTCGATCTGAAAGTAAAGAGAATGCGTCTTTTAATTTGATTTTAAAATTGTCAAGAAATGTTATGTGTCTTAATTCGTCATTTGTTTCAGTTCATAATTGCCCTTTTTTTGTGTTTTTTTGCTTTTGTAATTTCTTTTTTTTTGTGCAATAACACGCAATTTAAATAAGTAAGGCGAAATGCGAAATTTTCTTTGAACTGGCACACCCGCACTAAAATATAATTATATAGGTATGAGAACCGTAGCTCAGTGGCTCTTATAGTTGTATATAATGGTTCTTTAGTTTAGGCATGCAGGCAATGCGTTGTGTCTTGTGTCTACACTACCGATTTTCTCAATGAAAGGAGTCACATCTCTATGGTCGAATATAAAACCGTAATAGCGGCTAAAGCAAGAACATCGGAGAACAGCGACGAAGATGGCTCGATGAGGATGACGATGCTGCTGATGATATGGATACACCTCAGGGATGATGATGATGACGATGCTGCTGATGATATGGATACACCTCAGGGATGATGATGATGACGATGCTGCTGGTGATATGGATACACCTCAGGGATGATGATGATGACGATGCTGCTGATGATATGGATACACCTCAGGGATGATGATGATGACGATACTGCTGATGATATGGATACACCTCAGGGATGATGAGGATGACGATGCTGCTGATGATATGGATACACCTCAGGGATGATGAGGATGACGATGCTGCTGATGATATGGATACACCTCAGGGATGATGATGATGACGATACTGCTGATGATATGGATACACCTCAGGGATGATGATGATGACGATGCTGCTGATGATATGGATACACCTCAGGGATGATGAGGATGACGATGCTGCTGATGATATGGATACACCTCAGGGATGATGAGGATGACGATACTGCTGATGATATGGATACACCTCAGGGATGATGAGGATGACGATACTGCTGATGATATGGATACACCTCAGGGATGATGATGATGACGATACTGCTGATGATATGGATACACCTCAGGGATGATGAGGATGACGATACTGCTGATGATATGGATACACCTCAGGGATGATGATGATGACGATACTGCTGATGATATGGATACACCTCAGGGATGATGAGGATGACGATGCTGCTGATGATATGGATACACCTCAGGGATGATGATGATTGGATACACCTCAGGGATGATGAGGATGACGATGCTGCTGATGATATGGATACACCTCAGGGATGATGATGATGACGATGCTGCTGATGATATGGATACACCTCAGGGATGATGATGATTGGATACACCTCAGGGATGATGATGATGACGATGCTGCTGGTGATATGGATACACCTCAGGGATGATGATGATGACGATGCTGCTGATGATATGGATACACCTCAGGGTTGATGAGGATGACGATGCTGCTGATGATATGGATACACCTCAGGGATGATGATGATTGGATACACCTCAGGGATGATGATGATGACGATGCTGCTGGTGATATGGATACACCTCAGGGATGATGATGATGACGATGCTGCTGATGATATGGATACACCTCAGGGATGATGATGATGACGATGCTGCTGATGATATGGATACACCTCAGGGATGATGATGATGACGATGCTGCTGATGATATGGATACACCTCAGGGATGATGAGGATGACGATGCTGCTGATGATATGGATACACCTCAGGGATGATGATGATGACGATACTGCTGATGATATGGATTACTAGGAGGAAGATATCTAGGGTGAGTATGATTGGTGATTATGGAATACAAATTAAATGCAACACCTCAATGATGATGATGATGATAATGATGGTGATGTTGATGGCTGTGGCCCATACACGTTTACAAGGAGTTGTGAGGATGTGGAGGCTCTACAAGGTGTTGTGACGATGAGGAGGCTCATTACAACCAGTTCTCCAGGGTGTTAAGTTGTTAACTATAAGGATGATGATGGTATAGCACCAATACAAGTTGACAAGTTTACACTATAAACTATACCTGTAGTGCTCAGTTCCTTGAAGCAGAAGTCACAGACGCGTGCCTCGTTGTTGCCAAGGTGGGACAACTTCTTCTTCTTACTGGAGCATGCCGAGCAGAACACCTGTAAATAGGAAACTAGAGTCAACAACAGAGGAGAGATGCCCTTCTGTTACATGAGTTAACGGGGAATGGACGTTACATTGGTTTCGCTACTGTGAGCAACTTTCAGTCTATGAGACAAGCACGTCGCCACTAGACTGCGTCATACTCCACCCCACTCCACCCCACCCAACCGCGCCCTACCACCTCGTCCCCCCACCCCCACGATCACATGCACGTTTGGGATATAAAGTGGGATATAATAATACAGATAACCTATAAATAAGGTACCGACCATTTTCATTTGTTGGGGGAGGGGGCGCGGTGGTGGGGGATGGGGGGAGTGCCTGGGATTTTTCCTGAAAAAATATTCTGGCCCTTGAATTGCAGGAAAAAATATCCCGGCTCTGACTTGATGTAGTATTTGTATAAATGTGGTATTTAGTCTTAGTAGTCATGGTAGTACTAAATGTGATATACAGTGGTCATGGTAGTAATACTTGCAATATACAGTGGTCATGATAGTAATACTTGCAATATACAGTGGTCATGGTAGTAATACTTGCAATACACGGTGGTCATGATAGTAATACTTGCAATATATAGTGGTCATGATAGTAATACTTGCAATATACAGTGGTCATGGTAGTAATACTTGCAATATACAGTGGTCATGGTAGTAATACTTGAAATATACAGTGGTCATGGTTGTAATACTTGCAATACACAGTGGTCATGGTAGTAATACTTGCAATATACTGTGGTCATGGTAGTAATACTTGCAATATACAGCGGTCATGGTAGTAGAAAATGACGTAAAGAGTATCCATGATGGTTATACATGTGATGTACTTTGGACATGCTAGTAATCAATGTGGTATATGCAGTGGTCATATGGTAGTATTACAATACAAGGGTCCTGGTACTTGTGCGATGGACTTTGTGAATATCTTCAACACGTAAGTGGACTTAAGAAGCAGCTTCAGCCACATGCAATGCCAGGTTACAGACAAAGCTATGCGCTATATGCCATAATATATGTTAATAAGAATGGTATGGAACATGGTAGTCATTGCCCAGTACAAGACAATCCCCTACACCACCAAACAAAACATCAACTCAGTTTATAATTTAGAAGAGCAAAATGGGGCTCACATAGAAAGCAGACAAGTACAAGCATAATTAAATATTAACACCAGCACATGAAGTTCTATCCACCAAATATGGAAAGATTCATATTAAACAAGAGCTGTCGAAAGGACAGCATTCTCCACTATTCAAAGTCAATTTTAAACATGGACACTGACACTTCTGTCTCACCAACCATGGTGCCAGTTCATTCACAAGGTCGTCTTAATTGTGGAGGTTAATAGGTGATGGTGACCGAGGTGAGAGTGTAGGGGTGCGGGGAGCGGGTGGTCAGTAACATATATACCAAATATCAAAGCAAGACCTTCAATACCCCAGAAAGAATATGAACTTGAAGAGGGTGGGGAGGGGTAGTGAAGTGTTACTGATTAGGAGGAAAAAAGAAGAAATAATACAATATTTTCATTGGGGGAGTCTAAGGTGGAGTGTGTGTGTGTGTGGGTGGGGAGGAGGGGGTTGAGGGGAGGGGTTTTGGAAGAGAACAGGATGCAGACATGGTAACTGAAGAGAAACCAAAAAGAACAGAATACATATTTGCCTATCTGTGGTGATGGTGGTGGTTTAGGAGTGGGGAAGGTTTATGGGGGGGGGGGGGGGGGTGGGTGGGGAAGGGGGCGGGCTAATGACATTCACAGGCTTTCCATTGTTATTGGATATATGCAGTGAGTGTCATTGAAATATACACTGAACAAAATTGCTAAGTATCAACTTTTGTATCTTAACTAATTTTCTTATTTAAATATATTTTAGAATAGATATACGATAAGTATTTTGTTTTGACTCATAGTTTGTAAAACATTTATTTTTTGTTTAAATTGTTACATCTTTTGAGAGTTACACTCCCTTTATATGAAAACATGAAATATGCTGATAAAACACATAACATGAGTCAAAGATCGCTTAAAGATATAAAATTCTTAAAATTGATATGAAATAATAGAAACAAATATAAAAAATTGACCCATTTATCGCAGATTTTCCGTCTACAAAAAAATGAAATATGGATAATCTTAAATTACCTCCCTTTAAATTGAATATTGTTTGAAATTCAAGTAACTGTAATTCAGCGTTAACATTAAACATTTCGAAAATTTCTTTTGCAAACGCATTTGTAGTGGTAATGCTAGTAAAACATGATGTCAAAATAATTTTAACTGGCATATTTTAGAATTAGGAACATCGAAAGCTTAACTAATTCGAAGTACTTAATAAAATCCTATATACCTAGTTGTATAAATGTTATAACTTATTTCAAAGAAAACACATTGACTTAAAAGTTTTAAAATATGTTCATGCAATCAGAGTAGACGATTTACACTCGTTATTTTGCAGTTTAACCGTATCTCTAATCAAGCTCAAAATGCACAAAACAATGAGAATATTATTGACATATTCTTAGGTTGATACTTAGCAATTTGGTTTAGTATATGAGGCTGCTTAAAAAACTTTAACTGAAACTCTAAGTTGAAAAAGAAAATAGCATCTGGCTAAAACGAAATAAAAAGTTATGAAACGTGACTAAGTGATGACACTTGTCAAGCTCCTTTGACAGAGATATATGGCTAGTGGGTATTGAAATAAATGGACTTGCCAACAAATAAAAGAAAAGAAATTTAAAGGCCTTTAAATGCTCTCAGTACACCACGGTTACAATTATTTTAAAGAGGATTGACCGTAGACTTTTCTGTAGTCTCTGCCCATAGCCTAGTCTCATTTATTTGACGTCTTTTGACAAACAGATGGCGCATATCAAAAATCGTCTCGCCGTTCGTAGACGTGTATTTTATGCAATACGCATAGCCAATATATGAACAAATACTATAGTATGTCGCAACTTGTCAAGACCCATTTATAGTCATTAATACTCATTATAGGCATTTGTGTTTACAAATACGGAAATCTATACAGCCATGTGCACAAAACTTAAGGTATGAAACCAATAATTATTTTCCCCTTAGACACCAATGTTAAAGTGTCACATATTAATTATTTGCTGCAAATTCAACTTAAGTATGGATAATGCTGCAGTGTAATGTTCATATAGAAAACTAATTTTCTACTTGAAAAATTACCAGAAAAGGTGTTGGGCTCACAAGACATGTAAGAAAGTTCTTGTTTGTTTACTAAACAGGTCAACTGTACAGCTGTTTTCATTGACTATTTGCATTGCTCACAAAATGTAAGCATATAGTCGAAACTTCGAAAATGTTCATCAGTGATCCAGTAAAACCTATTAATACGCTTCTTATACATACAACCACAAAATCGAATAGAAATGGGCAGTTTTCCCCTACTTATAATGCCCATTGCCATCAAAAAAGGAGGGATAACCTTTTATTATAGGAACTACATTCGATACACCTCGGAGGTTTACACGTAATTAGTGGACGTAAACCTTAACACACCTTTCCACAGGCCCTGCAGTGATGGCGACGATTCGTGAAGCTGAAGCAAACGCCGCACCCAATACAAGAAGGTGCCTTGTCGTCTGGTGTCCATGTCGGGGCCACTTTTCCGAGCTGGAATGAAGGTCGCACAGGTACTGGAACGGGGACTATTGTTCTTCGCTCAACCGGGACGAATATGAAGTTAGTCGCGCCGTCGGAAGATCTTGGAGTTACTTGCGCGCCATTAGGTCTTTGTTCGTTTCCCGGCCTTGGAAAGTTTATCCCGGTGGATCCGTGCGGACTATTGGGCCCAGTTTGTCTTGATGCCATTGTTACGAGTCAATTCTAGAATAGTAAAACGGTGAAAAGTTCACTTAATCATTTAATAGTGTGTTAGTGTTTACCTTACGTTTAAAATCAATCAGATGGCTCAGAAATACTTGCTACGTTTATTACTTGCATTCGTTAAAAGTCACTTATTAATCATGAAGCGCCTGATCTATAAATAGATCATATGGCATCAGTAGAAATTATGTGAGTAAACAATACTAAACTGTGTAAACTAAACAACCTTTCGTCTGGTAATAATGCAGCGGTTAGTTTAATAATATTTTATTGCAGATATAATTCAACATCACAATATTCATAGAAACATATGCAAATGGATTGAACTACAAGGTATTACAGCATTAGTTACAGATCTCTCCACGACTGAACAAGTGCACGTGATTATCGGTTTGAAATTGTAACAATACATTTAAATATAAATTTGATATTAAGGAAAAACGTAGGAAAAAAATAAATTAAACTGCCGTGCTATTCTACACGCAATCTCCACCGAAATAACACCACATATCCCCGTTCAGGCTGATAGAAACATAGCGACAGTTGATATAGACAAAATACAACGTTATATTGATACAAAGTTAAGGATTTTGGAATCGTTTATTGTTTTTAATATAGTTTTGAACTTGAGTAAATAGAATATGATCTTCCTCGTCCGTTAGTTAGTCGATGCCATATAAAAGTTTGTGAGTACTTAAAAGATGAAATATACGAGTGTCTAAAAATAATTGCCGTCTTTTATTTCTGAAAATTACACATCTAAACAAATAATGCTCAACATCTTCAAAACCATCACCATATATACAATTGGGATTATCCCTCAAATGATTAAGATAACGATCAGTGTTTAAATTGCTGCATTTGTTTCGCAAACTGAAAGGTATCTATCACCCAATATGTAGTATTTGGGTACTATCGATGGTTTAAAGTAATTTTTAAGTCTCTAGTTTTAAAACTCGAAAGGGATGGTACTGTAGTGATGGTGCTTCGCCAATATTAATATCAAGTTCGTTCCAAAGTTTTAGATATGACGGTAAGACTGATCTCGAAAACAATTCTGTTCTTCTAGGTAACGTAACGAAGTTGGAACTGTAGCGGTTGTCCCTCACCCCACGTAAAAAAAAAAGTTCGCGTCTATCGATAATTCCTCTTCCGTACCAGTCACGATTCGCGTCATTTGTTTTTATACGTCAGTAAGTTTTAACCATATATACTGAAAGGAAAAAGAAACGCATAATAACAAAATTCACCCCTAATTCCACGTAATATTCCAGATGTATCTCAAAGTGTTTTGTATAAGAAGGGGCTACAAATAATTACAGAAAGGACAACACTGTCATGGAGTAGACCTTTTAATCAAAGTATACTTTGTTACACAAACTTCATAAATGTTGAAGTTTCGCTTGAAAAAGTAAAGCCATTTCAGTATTGGGTTTAATGTTAAGAGACTGCAACGTTTAAAGCCTAAGTTTGCTCACCTGCTTGAGCCAAATGCGCTTTCTGTCGATAATGAACCTTTAAACGGGTAACCATTGGTTGTTCGGTGTTGTTCGGATACCTTCTTTCCGAAAAGACAGTCCTAACGTTGCCCTGTACCATTCGACTAGCAGTAGCATATTAAACATACAGTATAAAGCGGAAATACCCATTATGCGTTTCTTTTTCCTTTCAGTATATCAGTATATACACATTGTATCATATAGCAAGATATCCCATTTTAGACAAACTGCGTTATTTTACATGTATACTTATATTTGGATTATTATACTAGTTACGTTAATTAGTTTATACCTTTCCACTATAGCGTTTTACGTAATGTTCAACACATGTAAGGTTATATAAGAATTGAATTGAATTGAATGTTGTTTAACGGCTCATCAACACAGTATAGGTTATTTAGAGCCGCACCAGAGAGAGGGGAATGATACATAGGAATCCGGGAACCTGCCCTACTCTTATTATCGAATAGATTCCTATGGTTCTTTAACGTGCTCGGATGATAGACTGATACACGGGACCGCCCGGTTTACGTCCCCATCCGACGGACGAGGCTTAGGAAAAGTGTCTTGCCCAAGAACACACCGACGGAACTCAGTGGCACCACGGAGGATTGAACCCGGGGCCTCCGGTTACAAATCCGCCGCGCTACCGACTGCGCCACGCAAGGTTATATAAGATAAGACAAGATAATGTTTATTCAGAATGCTACATAAATGTAACATAGAATTGTTATTATAGTGCAAGAAAGAGGGGTATTAACAAATACAAATAAAAATACAAAGTACATTAATTAATGCTAAGTTCTAGTGCAAGATACAATAGATAATGGGGGACAACATGTGATAACTTTTAGTAATTATACTGTTGTAAGTATTAGCTCCTGAATAACGTCACCAATAAATATGGCATACTATGGGAAGCCATAACCGTCGTGGATATTTACAAACCATTCAATGACAGGCCATTTAATTCAACAAGAAGTTATGATGTACACATTGATTCGATGCGACGTGTAAACTCTGTTCATTCGTTTACAAAGTGAATTGATGCGGTTCGAAGTGAAATGATACGGTGTAAAATTTCAAACCATACGACGCAAATAGAAATCATTCAATGCAATGACAAACCATTTGACAAAAAAAACTAATGCAATACAATAAAATACAAGTCGGTACGATGAAAACTTAAACGATTCATCGAAAAATGTGAAGTGATACAGAACAAAGTAAATCAGCATGATGCAATATGAATCAGTTTAACGCAAACACAGTTAGTCTGGTGGCAAGTAAAATGATCGGGCGAAAACAAAGTCGGTGCAATGCAAACGCAATCCGTTTGACAGAAACTGATTTCATTACGTGCAAAGTGAAACGGTGCGACATCTGGCGGCGATATTTGCCACATTTCTTGCAGGGTTATTCTCCTGCATATATGATAAATCAAAGTACTAAAAGTACTAAAAGTACTATGAATGCAAGGTTTGATAGGAACGTTGCACGATTGCTAGACATTTCAAATTTACATAAATTTACATAGTTTTAGTCAACTTGGCGATCTTGGGCGACTTACCAAAATCTTAGAGGGTCAATCCATTCCAAATATATTGTGATCAATTGTCATTGAACTGTTTCAAATCTAGACTAGAATATTGTTTTATGAAATTGCTGATGGATAGACAGATTTGTGTTTTATGACCAAACTGTCACTCAAGATGACCTCCATGCCTAATTTATGTCATTTACAGAGTGGCGTGTATTAAGTAGTCTTCCGGGAACAAGATGCACAAGGGGGGCTGTATCACTCTACTGGCTTGAATAGTCTAAGGCCTATCGCAAAACAGTTTTTTAAAAAATCAAAGGCTACATCTCTAATGTGTCTAGTCTGATGCAACTGGTTTTGAACTTGTCAAAGTTCTGTGGCGTTCTATTGCGTTTGCATTGCACTGACTTTGTTTTCGCCCGATCATTTTACTTGCCACCAGACTAAATGTGTGCGTTAAACTGATTCATATTGCATCATGCTGATTTACTTTGTTCTGTATTACTTCACATTTTTCGATGAATCGTTTAAGTTTTCATCGTACCGACTTGTATTTTATTGTATTGCATCAGTTTTTTTTTGTCAAATGGTTTGTCATTGCACTGAATGATTTCTATTTGCGTCGTATGGTTTGAAATTTTACACCGTATCATATCACTTCGAACCGTATCAATTCACTTCGTAACGAATACATAGAGTGTTCACGTCGCATCGAATCAATATGTAAGTCATCAAATGACTTCATGTTGAATTAAATGGCCTGTCATTGAATGGTTTGTAAATACCCACATTTTGACGGTTATGGCTTCCCATAGTATCCGCATAACATAACGAGTCGAGTGTCACCGGTTAGAATATTTGGCACATTTCCATTTAAAGTATCATAAATAAACAAACGTTTAAAAAATAAACAAAAGGTACAAATGTGGCTCTCATTGTACAGATACGTGCATGTACGACTAATCAATATGGTTTTGTTTACGTTTGCTGACGCTTGCACGCGTTTAACGTCTGTTTCCGCATAATCAGAACAGAACAGAACAGCAGAGCACCATTCACTCTATAGGTTAACAAACTGCATACATTAATAATGAGTTTACCTTTTATCAAATATATATCTCTCCAAAAATAAATGTATTTTTCTTATAAAAGCTACCACTCGACTTTGGACTTTATGTTTCAGATTTGCACACAACTTCCTTGTCGCTTTACACAATGGGTAGATTTTCATGAATAATAAATCAACAAACGGTGTTGTGAAACCGAAATACACTCCGATAATATTCAGCAAAATGTAATGTTTACCTGTGTTATTGCAATGTTGACTTAGACCATGCACTGTATACTTACTCCCTGATAAAATACACGTCTACACACGGTGAGACGATTTTTGATATACACTCTCTAGGGTGCATCTATGATGTATGACTGTTGTTTAACGGCTCATCAACACATTATAGGTTATTTAGATCCGCCCCAGGGAGAGGGGAAGGATACATAGGAATCCGGGAACCGTGCCGTGCTCTTATTATCAAATAGGTTCATATGGTTCTTTAACGTGCTCGGAGGATAGACCGATACACGGGACCGCCCGGTTTACGTCCCCATCCTAAGAATAAGTGTGTTGCCCAAGAACACTAGCTCGTGCCCAAGAACACACTAACGAAACTCAGTGGCACCCCGGAGGATTGAAACCGGGGCCTCAGGTTACAAATCCGCCGCTCTACCGACCGCGCCACGCAGCCCTCTATAAACGCCCGTATGTAAAAAAGGCACCCAATAGAATGACGTCAAATAAATGAGACTTGTACACTAAACGCAAGAGAACCCGGACTTTTGAAATAAAACAGTTACTAACTCCCCAATAGCGGTAAGATTACAATACAAAATCGTTTATCCAAACTCTATCCAGGTGTTCAGGTCAGAAAATAATGTGCATGTGCCGATTAAAAGAGATTGAATTTGCGTATAATCGACGCTCCAGTTTTAGGGGTTGGCCTGGCTGGTTAAGCCGTTTAAACTGTGTCTATGGAGTTCGGATTTTCAAAATATGTATAAAGTTATATATTATATAACTCGTCGTCATGCAGTAGGTTTAGATTTGTTTGTTTGTTTGTTTGTTTGGTATGTTACGTCATTTTCAACACATGTAAGGTTATACATGACGGTAGATGTTTTTGTGATGGAGGTAGACCACCCACTTTTCCTGAGTAGAACCAGTACTGTACATCTCCCGCCATCCGTAAGAATCGACACTTCCTCACTTACAATTCGAGCTCCCAGTGGGATTCTAATCTGTATACATCTGTTGTAAACTTTGCCCGTCCATGGCAGGATTAAGAAAACCATTTGATAGAAACAATAAATAACTATACTTAAAAAAATCTCAATTAATTAATTAGCTGCGAGAATCATAGCTCTTAATTCTCACATCTATTAATTAATGTACAATTAAAGTTGTAGTATTCTATACACCTATCACTGATTTCCCCAAGCGGGGTGGTGGAGAGGGGGCTGGGGAGGATTAGACACATTTTCTAAAATCGACTGTCTAAATTCCATCCCTAGGACGAACATCTTAGTCAAATACCACAAGGTGCGTGATTGCAATTTTAGATCCACACATTCTTTAAATATTATTCATTTAACTTGATCTGTCTAAATTCCCTACCCTAGTGACATCGTTGATGGTCTAATTCCTCACTACCGGGCATTCCTTGCTATCTAACCACTGGCTGCCTGCCCCATCCGCTCCCACACCCCGTTTTTTTTAAATAACATAAATGGAGTGACGGATGACGTCATCAAGCCGTTTGACCATATATGGCATATTGATAAATATTATTTAAAGCAAAAACATCGATGCAAATATAAAACATACAATGTATACATTTTACGCTTTGATTATTTTATTTTCGATACAAGAATTGTAAATGGTGTTCGATAGAAGGGACATAATGGAATAATGTTTTAGCATGTTGTATCTTAAAAGTTATCTATCCACAGTTATAGTTGTCATCAAATGCAGACACAGGATTTGAGATTGAGAGGAGGATGGAACTTTTAAAAAATAATTGACAACCGCACAAAAACAAAAACAACAACAACAACAACAACAACAACATTTGTACATGCATTTTCATAACTTCTTAGAACACCACCACCACCCCACCACAGTCCCCTAGGCATTACAACCTACAACACCTACATCAACACCACACTCACATACATTGGTACGCTTCTCGTTGTAAAATGCTGGTTTTTGCTGGAAAATACTACATGGATGCCTTCTCGTTTGCTGGGACCCAGTGCAAAGTTGATCAATAAATCCTGCTTTTGTAAGAGACGTGCGACTTGTGTAAATAAGGTTGTTTATCTTGTTTAAGTTACCTAAATAAGGGTGTTTATCTTGTTTAAGTTACGTAAATAAGGGTGTTTATCCTTTTTAAGTTACGTAAATAAGGGTGTTTATCTTTTTTAAGTTACGTAAATAAGGGTGTTTATCTTGTTTAAGTTACGTAAATAAGGTTGTTTATCTTGTTTAAGTTACGTAAATAAGGTCGTTTATTTTGTTTAAGTTACGTAAATAAGGTTGGTTTAAGTTATGTAAGTAAATATGGTTGTTTATCTTGTTTAAGTTACGTAAATAAGGGTGTTTATCTTGTTTAAGTTACGTAAATAAGGGCGTTTATTTTGTTTAAGTTACGTAAATAAGGGTGTTTATCTTGTTACGTAAATAAGGGTGTTTATCTTGTTTAAGTTACGTAAATAAGGTTGTTTATCTTGTTTAAGTTACATAAATAAGGGTGTTTATCTTGTTTAAGTTACGTAAATAAGGGTGTTTATCTTGTTTAAGTTACGTAAATAAGGGTGTTTATCTTGTTTAAGTTACGTAAATAAGGGTGTTTATCTTGTTAAAGTTACGTAAATAAGGGTGTTTATCTTGTTTAAGTTACGTAAATAAGGGTGTTTATCTTTTTTAAGTTACGTAAATAAGAGTGTTTATCTTGTTAAAGTTACGTAAATAAGGGTGTTTATCTTTTTTAAGTTACGTAAATAAGGGTGTTTATCTTTTAAGTTACGTTAATAAGGGTGTTTATCTTGTTAAAGTTACGTAAATAAGGGTGTTTATCTTTTTTAAGTTACGTAAATAAGGGTGTTTTATCTTTTAAGTTACGTTAATAAGGGTGTTTATCTTGTTAAAGTTACGTAAATAAGGGTGTTTATCTTTTTTAAGTTACGTAAATAAGGGTGTTTATCTTTTAAGTTACGTTAATAAGGGTGTTTATCTTGTTAAAGTTACGTAAATAAGGGTGTTTATCTTTTTTAAGTTACGTAAATAAGGGTGTTTATCTTTTAAGTTACGTTAATAAGGGTGTTTATCTTGTTAAAGTTACGTAAATAAGGGTGTTTATCTTTTTTAAGTTACGTAAATAAGGGTGTTTATCTTTTAAGTTACGTTAATAAGGGTGTTTATCTTGTTAAAGTTACCTAAATAAGGGTGTTTATCTTTTTTAAGTTACGTAAATAAGGGTGTTTATCTTTTTTAAGTTACGTAAATAAGGGTGTTTATCTTTTTTAAGTTACGTAAATAAGGGTGTTCATTTTTTTTAAGTTACGTAAATAAGGGTGTTTATCCTTTAAGTTACGTAAATAAGGATGTTTATCCTTTAAGTTACGTAAATAAGGGTGTTTATCCTTTAAGTTACGTAAATAAGGGTGTTTATCCTTTAAGTTACGTAAATAAGGGTGTTTATCCTTTAAGTTACGTAAATAAGGGTGTTCATTTTTTTTAAGTTACGTAAATAAGGGTGTTTATCCTTTAAGTTACGTAAATAAGGATGTTTATCCTTTAAGTTACGTAAATAAGGGTGTTTATCCTTTAAGTTACGTAAATAAGGGTGTTTATCCTTTAAGTTACGTAAATAAGGGTGTTTATCCTTTAAGTTACGTAAATAAGGGTGTTTATCTTGTTTAAGTTACGTAAATAAGAGTGTTTATCTTTTTTAAGTTACGTAAATAAGGGTGTTTATCTTGTTTAAGTTACGTAAATAAGGGTGTTCATCTTTTTTAAGGTCTGTATATGCACGTTAACCCAAGTGTCCAAGAACTCAATTTTGAATATGCCGTGTCGTAATTCAATTTTTATGTTCTCATGAAGGTTATTCGCGTGTTTTGTAAAGGCTTAATAAAAAAAATATCCTCCTGTCCCAATTCCAAACCCGTCATCTATAGAGCGTTAATAGAACATCGGTTTGTCTTTAAATTTACGAAGTATCTCATCCCACTTCCTTATTAAACTACTTGTATGGTTGCCGGGGTAGAATACCATTGCAAATCCCGCTAGAGGCAGAGGGGTAGGACACCCCTTCTTGTTTATTTTGTCATTTTTTATCATGCTCGTACAAGGTCTTCATCATGACACCGCGTATGCAAACGTGGAAACGTGGCTCCATCGTAAATGGAGTGTTTACTATAGAATTTACAGCAACTCTGCAGTTCTGCAGGTTAGAAGGTTCGAGGCCCATTCTCCACATGTTATCTCGATGTAAATGGAGGATGAGCCTGGCATGTTCATTCTTGTTAGGCGCCATATAACCTTTCATGTGTTGGTACGTCGTAAAACCCAATGCAATTCAATTCAATGCCTTATTAAACAACATGCACACATTTTACCTGATTTTGAACCTATGCCTTTACCATAGTTTCTCCTAAATTACTGTTATTATTTCTAGTACTGTTTCTATCATTTCAATCTTTAGTTGAGTGGGCACTATTGGATTATATCTCGTTTCTGAAGCTTCTCTACATGCTTTCACCCTTTCATCTCCAGGAACCATCGGGTAGAGCTTGTATACGTCAAAACAAAACAGGATTGCATGTCCCGTAAAATGTACAGATCTACTGATAGTTTTCCCATTCAAATACTTCAGTTCTCTTTATACTCAATGATTTTTTTCCATGAAAAGCACATATGTGATTTATGAGTGTGATTTATGATGTCTACCAACGAATCAGTGAAGTCGCAATAGTAGCAGCGGTATTGATGCATTTTAGCTGAAATGTGAATGAATTTTTCATACAATAAAAGTTTTCTAAGTCCATAATTGTATTGAATATTAATCAAATATAAGCATTTTGGTACGCACATCTACTTGTAATGTTGTATGAAAAAAGGGTATCGTTTCATTATTAAACTGTCGCACATGTGTAAAAGTATGACAAGAAACTGCAGCGCTTATAAAAAGAAACTGTCACATCCTGATTTTATCTAAGGATGATAAAAACATTTAACTGGTATGAAATGAAATTATTTTGTAGTTTACTTACTTTCAGTACCTAAATACACACTGAGATACATTTCACCTTGTGGATGATCGTAAAGAGATATTAAGAATATATTTCAAAATTTGTCAGACTATGGTGTACACAGTGTGATTTGCGGATACTTTTTGAAGCTACGTTTCTATCCAAAACTCATTTGTTACACTTCGCCCGTTCATACGTCATACGATCCATCGGTGATCACAACAAAACTGTGTCTAGTTATACTAAAATACAGATTACGTATTCGCACATTGTATAGTCTCTAAATAGCTACTCTATCAGGACTACCGTTACCATAAACCTCGAAAACCTTTGCACAATTGTATTATTGTAACCATGATCTGTTTTTGAAATACAAAAACAATTAATGCACTATTTTGCGGCAAGGACTACCACAACCTGACAGTGACAGACATCTATGGTCAGACTTGAGATTGTACTGGAAGATCTTGATAAACTGGCCCTCTATGAGAAGCCATGGTTAATGGAAATCGATGTTTCAAAATGCAACTCCATCATGTTATAAGCTGTTGAAAAAGTACAACGTACTGCTGCTAGATGGTGTAGATGATGGCACAATAAAGTCATGCTGGAGAAAGGCAGAATTATTATGGTTAACTTCGTAAACGGTCGTACGGAAACTAGTTAAGCCCTTTCTAGTGTATGCACAAGGCAGAGTATGGCATATTTCAATAAATCAAGGGCCATAACTCTTATGTTACTCACAACTCTTATGTTACTATCTGATATAGCTGGTTTTCGAACTTGTTCAAGTTTTCTACAACTAATGGTTAAGTAATTTCTGTTACAATTGACTATAACGTTACCGTAGCGGTAGAAAAGAAAAAGTATTGGATAAATAGGGAAATTTGGAAAAAATATTTGCGGGAAGTGTACCAACTGCATTTTCATATTCTTCAAGGCTGAACCAATCCGGCAACCGTAGTGGCTCCTGGGTGCTAGACCCAACGGACCCAGCTTCAGACTATCATTAGGAACGTATTAACAGTGAAGGTTAACAAATCGGGAGGCCTCAGCTGTAATATCTGACTGCGAGTTCCACAGTGTCACGATGCGTTTGAAAAAGCTGTTCTTCAAGGCATCTGGAAGATGTGATCTGTCTCACCTACCTTGAGTGATCTGCTGGTGAGTGTAGATGCAGGTGACAGGTACGGGATCAGCTGGGAAGTCTACTAGGTGGTTGAGTATTTTGTAGAGCACAGTCAAATGAATCTGAGCTCGCCTGGTCTCTCATTAATGTCAACAATCTGGCAAAGTTTGGTAGATATCAAATACAAAACGAAAGTGCTAACGTGTTCACAAGGCTAAATATGGCATTTTCAATAAATCAAGGGACCACGACTCTGGTGTTACTAATCCGATATAGCTGGCTTTCAAACATGCCCGAGCTTTTATCAATATCAAAAATCTGGCAAAGTTTGGTAAAGATCAAATGCAAAATAAAGTTGCTTAAGCGTGTTCGCAAGGCTAAATATTGCACTTTTTCAGTAAAACAAGGGTCATAGCTCTGGTGTTACTTATCACATACAGCTGGAATTCAAACTTGTCCCGAGTTTGCATTAGTATCAACCAATACTGGCCAAATTTCGTAAAGATCAATACAAAATGAAGGTTCTGGAGTGTTCACAAGGATGAATATGGCATTTTTCAATTAATTCAAGGGTTCATAATTCGGATGTTCCTTGTTCGATATAGCTGCTTTTCGTACTTGCCCAAGCTTTCATTAATATTAAAACTCTGCATCAGCAAAACTATGGCAATAACTCTGGTGTTACTAATCCGATCTGGCTGGTTTTCGAACTTGCCCAAGCTTTCATTTATATAAAGATCCTAGCAGAGTTTGGTCAAGATCCGATTAATAACGAAGCTCCTAACATCTCCACAAGCCCAAAGTTAATGACGAACGTCCGACGAACAGATGACTGACAACTCGGCATCCCAGAACGGGCGGACGACGGACAACTCAGCATCCCAAAATGAAGTCCCTATCGACGGACGTCTGACGGAGAACTCGGCATCGCAAAATGAAGTCCCTATCATATTCACAAGGCAAAAGTTAACGGACGACGAAAGACAGATTACGACGGACAACTCATCCCATAAATACAATCCACCCAAAGTTATCGGACCTTAGCAAATCGTGCATTATGTTTGTGGATCAAATGGCGTACCAAATCTCCTTGCAGATACACATCATATTATCACGTGTGAACTGTATGGTAGGTGTTATAACAATCCATGAAAAGTGTTAAAGGGAAAGCCATATGAAGTTCATTATGGAGTGAAAAACTCCAAGTCAAATAAAGTCGCATGGATTTCATCTATGACCTTGACCTACTTTTGGAGTTGATTATTTTTAGTTCGACTGGCCAAGGGCTTTCATTTTCCATCCGATCTTTACCAAACTTTAACAGATTGTTAATATCAATCAAAGCGACAAGTTCGAAAACCAGCCAGATTGGACCAGTAACAGCGGAGTTAATTTAGTTAAAAATGCTATATTTTGCCTCGTTGACGAGCCACCTGGAATATCTGCTTCTACCACGAAAAAAAACACTGTCATATATAGCCTAAATGAAAATGATGCAAAACACCATTCAACCAGCCAACCTCAATAAAAGTTAGGTACTTCAGGTATGCTTCAAGTATATTTGCCATATGTATGCGGCCATACAATTTAATTGTAAATGTTTTGGCTGTATGCTTGTATCTCTACAACTGTGCAACACAGAGTCATGATACACCACAGACATGTTTATACCCCAGCTTTCACAAAGTGAAGTGGGGGCTATATAGGAATCGCGTTGTCCCCAACATCCTGTTGCGTCGCGTCCCGTCACGCATGTTTGTCGCGTCGCGTAACACATTTTTAATACTTGCATATCTCAAACACTGTTGAATGTCCCTCTACATTCACCCATCATTGATTGCCTAATTTTTTACAGAATTATGGCCCTTTGTTTGACTTTGAATTGTCCACTCTAATATTGTATAATGACCTGTCAACACGTCTTTTCTCAAACAATTGATTGTTCCAAACTTCATGTACACGTAACAACTGATTACCTTATTAGTCCCCTACCGGTCCTGACCGGAGGGACTAGGTTTGCCCTCCGTCCGTCCGTCTTGTCATCTTTTTGCCCGGACTGTAACTTTGTCATGCATCGTGGGATTTTGAAATAACTTGGCACAAATGTTCACCATAAAGTGACGGCGTGTCGCACGCAAGACCCAGGTCCGTAGTTCATAGGTCAAGGTCATACTTGGAGGTTAAAGGTCAGAAATAGGCTTGTCCAGGCTGTAACTTTGTCATGCATTGTGGGATTTTTAAATAACTTGGCACAAATGTTCACCATAATGACACAGCGTGTCGCGCGCAAGACCCAGGTCCGTAGCTCAAAGGTCAAGGTCACAGTTGGAGGTTAAAGATCAGAACTAGTCTTGTCCGGGCTGTAACCTTGTCATGCATCGTGTGATTTTGTAATATTTTGTAAATTGCACAAATGTTCACCATAATGAGACGGCGTGTCGCACGCAAGACCCAGGTCCGTAGCTCAAAGGTCAAGGTCACGATACCTTCAGAACACAGGAACACATATTTGGTAAGGTATTCAACATTCCTTGCATGATCATTCACATGGCTACATTCAACCTTTCATACGGGTACATTCAAAGATAACTGTTTCTTCAATAACTTCAGAATTAAATAACTGGCTAATAATAACTTTATTTTTTTGACATTTTTGCAATTATTGTGTTGACAAAATACAGTAACTTTTGACAGCAGTTTGACATTTGTGCAAGTATTGTGTTGATGAAACTAACCATTGGCAGCAGTGCAGCTTATGAAATGTTAATTTTGCACAAGACCCGGTAGGGGTCTATGGCCGTCCCTCGGACTGCTTCTTGTGTCCTATATCACAAATTATTGATGCCTAATTTATTAAAGTCATGGCTCCAAAAAGATGCACTACCCAAAACACAACTATGTCAAAATAGCATATTTTGACTTCCAAACAGAAAGCTATAAATTAGGTTTAAAACATCTAGTGCATAATTATAGTTCATGAGAAAGTGATGTAAATGTAACAATTAAAGTTATCTGCCCTTTATTTGGATGGTGAAGGTCACATCCACATTTGCTTTGTCACATTGCAATGTACCACTCGATACAACTATAAGCAAAGTTTGAAAGGTCTTAGTGCTTACAGTTTGTGAAAAAGTGACCTAAACGCCAAAGTTGAAGGTAAAAAATATAAGGTCTTGGACAGTCAAGGTCACATCCACATATGCTTTGTCACGTTGAGATGTACCACCCTAGATACAATTATAAATAGTCTGAAAGGTGTAGTGCATACAGTTTGCGCAAAATTGACCTCAACGCAAAAGTTGAAAGTAAAATTATTGTTATCTGCCCTTTGCTTGGAGGGTAAAGGTCACTTCCACATTTGCTTTGTCACGTTGCGACGTACCACTCAATATACAACTATAAGCCAAGTTTTAAAGGGACACATGGCAATCTTCATTTTTTTAAAAACTCACGGCGTCCCGTTAGTTTTTCTCTTTACTTGCATTTGTTCAATCATTAATATAAATTGTAAAAATAGTTCAAAGCAAATTATTTTTACATATTACTTACTTTTTATAATATTGCACCAATAATATATTTTAAAATTTGGTAAAATAGCAAAGAAAACTGAAATCTCATTTTTTTATTTAATTATATGTAAGCAGTTTAAAGTCAAAATGATGCAGGATAAGTAAATCGAGGAACACCTTTTAATGTTTTAATAAAACTCAACATTGCCATGTGTCCCTTTAAAGGTCTAGTGCATACAGTTTGTGAAAAATTTACCTAAATGCAAAAGTTGAACCTAAAAATTATTAAGTTATCTGTCCTTTGCTTGGAGGGTCAAGGTCATTTCCACATTTGCTTTGTCACGTTGCCATGTACCACCCAAGATACAACTATAAGCAAAGTTTGAAAGGTTTAGTGTATACAGTTTGTGAGAAAATGACCCAAATGCAAAACTTGAATGTTGACGCCTTCGCCGGAAAAGCAACACCTGTCTCTTTTTTTCTTCGAAAATGTGAGACAAAAACCCAAAGGAGAACATATATTACCAAGAAGACAGTGGGTGCATGTTTTATTTTTTTCGTTTAATGTTTGTTATCATATACAACCATACATTAACTGTATAACTATATACTAGTATTCAATAACAGGTGTTTCACTCTCACACTGGGCATCTGTGATGCAGGACATTTCTAGGGGTCAATGCGAAACTCTTGTATCATGTTCTTTATTTATAAATACATACAATAGTTTTGCATTCACACCTTGATTTATGTGAATATAGGTTAGTATTTGATGGTTACAAATGGCATGTATTTTGGTTAACTATAAGAATGCAGCAACTTTGTACAAAAAGATATTGTTATTGCCGATGGATGCTCTCCGAACAAAGGTACACACGTGAAATAAAATCGGATGAAAATATGTAGAAGATGAATGGACAAGCTTTACATTTTGACAAACTCTTGAAGTCCCGTAACCCTACCGAAAACCATTCAATCAGAACTATGCGCTACTAGACATCATACTGATACTTCCTACCAAATTCCATGAACATCTGATGACAAATGTAGGAGATGAGTAGAAATGCTTTACATCTGAAAACTTCAAAGACCCTAACTCGGCGAAAAAAATCATTCAACCAGAACGTCCTGACAATATGTGCTAATAGACATCATACTGATACTTCCAAGTTTCATGAAAATCTGTTGAAAAAATGTAGAAGGAGGAGGAGTTGAGTGAAAATGTCAGGCAGCATAAACATTAAACACAATAAAAGAAAAAATCAACAGAAGGCAATTCTGCATTATTTTATTTGTTTTAATCTTCTATCAAATCAACTCATTGCCAAGAACAAACTTAATGACCATTAAAACTTCTAATGAATTTGCAACTTTAGTCTTGTGTGTGCTATATCACTGGATAAGCATCAATCACACCTTAGTCTAAACTCTGAATATTTAAAAAAAAGAAATCGCAAAAGAAGGCCCTAAACCAACAGTTGGTATATAAATACATCCTCCAATGCTGCTGAATACAGTTACAGGCTAACAACCAAAGCATTACGTGGTCCGAGTATTAACTTTCATACCCCATCTAACCCCTTCTCCAAGAAGCAAAAACGGGGCTGGCTGGGGTCTGAAATACAACCTTAATTTCGGCTTAAAAGTTTGCATATTGCAAAATTAAAACATCTAAAAGTTGCAAACTTTTAAGCCGAAATTAAGGTAATTTTAAACAGGATATAGCTTTTTTTCAGTAAAAAATGTTTTTAAACATGTTTTATTGTCTAAATATCCGTTATAAAATCATTTTATTTCATTGGCAATGCACAAATGATCAATTAAATTTGGTTTTACGGTCGCGCAACCCCATATAGGTTATATGGCGCTAAGACATATGGACTATCTGTATACAAGATCTTTTACACCCGAGATAAAAATATGAAGCATGAATTCAGAAACTTCACAACTGCTGGTAAAACATCACTGAAGAATGTGAAGAGTGAAGATGTATTAAATATTGTATGAATTTGTGTAAAATGTATTATACCTATTCATATAGTTTAAACATATTTATTTTACATCGATTGCGAAACAAGTTCTTGCAACTTAGATTAATCACTCTCGATGGCTTCCTGGGTAGAACCAGTACTAAGCAATGTGGATTAATTATCTTGCTCAAGGATAAATAACGTGGCCAGGGCGAGGATCGAACCGACGACCTCTCGATCTGGAGTTCGGCGCTCTACCACTGGACCATGCACTCCACCTATTCATATGGAGTTATATGACCGAAGACCATTTGATTTAGCAACATGTTTCATTTGATGTTTAATGGCCAAATTCTTGTCACTTCTATAAACCAGAAATTTCAACCATCTTTGCCTGGTGAACAATTTTAAATGACCTGATGAGTACACTTTGATTGTTATTAGAAATGATGCTATAATTAAGTGAGAACTAATTTTGTCCATTTTCTTTTTTTTTTAAGTTGCCTTCTGACAGAAAACATTTATAAACTTATAAACAATTGAATTTATCAAAAATACAAAAATGGGAAAAAAAGTTATCAACACTAAAAGCCTGAAGGTTTTGGTCCTGTGCTAATTAAATTATTTTTATAGCTTACATAATTTCAAATACGAGTTGATTTGGGTGAAAGTTAGAGCACTCTATAATATATAGAATGAGCCAATACATTCATATACAATTTAGGCAATGTAAAAGATAAAAGAATTTAACTAGAAACAGTATTGCCGCTAAAAATGCCAAAGCACAACACAGAAACAAACCCTTTCATCAAACCTTCTGGGTCATCTTCAACACATTCAATGAAGCTGATAAATGGGTGATTTAAACCATAATAAGCTGCAATAATAAATAAACCAAGCTCTCTATATACATTATGTACATCTGAACATATAACATTTTAAAGACCCATTGTCTTTAATTAACAATCACATATTACTAATATCACTATAAATTAAGGTGCATGTAGGCATATGCTGAAACAGGCTTTATTATTGAGAGTTCTGAAAAACACTGAAAATAGTAAAAGACTGATCAAAATCGGATGATAAACAAATGAGATACGACCATTTGAATCCATTATTTTGAGAATTATGACTTCATAGTTCTAAATTACATTAACAAAGAAAATCGCTGTAAATGATGGCAACTGAATTGAATTGGGGTTTTACGGCACACCAACACAAGAAAGGTTATATGGCGCCAAACAGGGATGAACATGCCAGGCTCATCTTCCATTTACATCTAGATAAAAATACGGAGAATGGACCTAGAACCTTCTAACCTGCAGAACCGCAGCGTTGCTGCAAATTCTTTTGTAGACACTCCATTTACGATGGAGCCACTTTTCCACATTTGCATATGCGGTGTCATAAAGAAAACCTAGAATGAGCATGATAAAAAAATGACAATGAACATGAAAGGGGTCTCTAGCGGGATTTGCAGTGGTTGTATTCTACCCCGGCAATCACACGGAGAATAAATGATGGCAAAAAAACCTTAACTGATCACCTAATGTATTATTACAGTTTAGTTTTCATACAGTTGCTGTGTTTTTTTTCCCTATAAACAGTCTATTTTAATATCCTATTTATAAATATCCCATATATGGTATAAATCTAAATATATGGGGTCATAGTCCTTAACATGGCAACTTTCATAATGGTCATATCTTCTTTGTTTATCACACGATCTTGGTATTTCTTTCACCATTTCCAAAACTCTCAATAATAAAGCTTGTTTTGAATATATGCTTATATTCCCTTTAAAGAACACATTATTTGTAATACAGCGCTGAAAGAATCAATAAAACTTGAAATCAAGTGAGATGCTCCTACAAGTTTTTATGTTTTTTTCTCATGCCAAAGAAGCAATAAAATGTGAAATCACGTACAAGTATTGTTTTTTATTTTCTCATGTCAAAGAAGCAATAAAATCACATACAAGTATTTATGTGTTTTTTCTCAAGCCGAAGAATCAATAAAACTTGAAATCACGTACAAGTATTTATGTATTTTTCCCATCAATGACTCATTCATGTAAGTATAACGTAATCATATACAATTCTAATACACTTGTACTGCTGGTCTAGTTCAAAATATCTTGTTACAATATATCACTAATATATGCACGTGACCTGGGAAGGCGCGCCAATTGGTTTACGTCGTACAATGACATAAAGCAATAACTGTTAAAACATGTATACATCATGTACTATATTTTTTTAAAGATTAACATTTCGCATATCATTTAAAACTAAATCAGCCACTGAGTTGAAATGTACTTAAAACTGAAATAAAAAATAAACTGATACACGTTCGGACAATGGTAATGACTCGAGACATGCAAATAAAGCAATCATTTAATGATCTATAAACACACACAAATGTTCAACAATTACATTTAGCTTCAATTCCACTGTACAGTTATCCTTCCTTCTTTTAGAACTTAACACTTAAACAAACCAGGCTTCTATGTTTACAAATGCACCGCTATTTGCTTACTTTACCGCAAATACTGTTACTGATTTTGAACACATTTTTATATGAACTATTGGAATGATGCAGAACAGCATCTACAAACATTTCTACAGCAACAATGTAATTAATAATTTTAAAGAAATGAAACAACTACCATTCCAACAATATCCTTCAAATCCATCAACGACAAGAAAATCAGGAGAACCGATGGATGCTCCCCGAAATGTATCCTCAACTAATCCTATGGCCATGTATCACCCAGCAGTATTCAATTTGCAGTTCCACGAGTAGTTTATGCTCCAGATAAAAAATCTAAGTATAGAATTACTAAGGGGCAATAACTCTAATTTGAATGAAGACAGATCTATGGTTCTTGCACTCTGTACTTTCTCTCATTTACAGTTCTTGCACTCTGCACTTCCTCTCATTGTGTGAAGTTTCACTGCAGTCCCGTCAGTAGTTTTGAAGATATGCTCCGGACAAAAATTCTAAGTATAAAATTACAAGGCTCTAATTTGATTTAGACAGAGTTACAGTTCTTGCACTATTGCCCTCTATCATTGCGTGAAGTCCCATTACTAGTTTTGAAGATATGCTCCGGACAAAAATCTAAGTATAAAATTACTCTAATTTGAATGATGACAGCGTTACGGTTCTTGCACTCTGCACTAATTGCAAGTTATATTTCGAACAACCTGGCCCATACTCATACTGTGTTATCTTTCACACTTTTATACAGGTCAATATCTGGCCTATACTTGCAATGTAAGTTATAGTTCACTCTATATTGGTCAATATGTGGGCCATATTTACTGTTTATCATTTAGAACAATAATTGTTATCAATTTCAGCCTGATCACAATAGGCATTTATTAAACATTAACTTCAGAACCACTTGCCAATATCAACACTAAAATTAAAACCCAACTTAACATCCCACAACACTTTAAATGAATATTAAGAGCTTTTGGGCTGTAAATCCCTGTCCATTAGTTGAACGTATATTATCGATAAACTGTAATATTTTTTATTATAATTTTTTAAAATTATCATTCGAACTAGATTAAGGCTGTTCCATTAAAAGATACTCGGGACCCAAGGAAGGCAATTTAATTTTCCATTTAATTAAATGCCTTCCTGTGGTCCCATGTATGTTTTAATGGAATTGAATTGAATTGGGGTTTAAGGCGCACCAACACATGAAAGGTTATATGGCGCCTAACAGGAATGAACATGCCAGGCTCATTCTCCATGTTTTAATGGAATAGCCCTTATGTGCTTTTAGGACCATGTGGCTACGGTTTAATGTATGTAAATAAACTATTGCAAAAATTAATTTAATACCACTATAACAAACAATAATATCTGATAACTGAAAGCATAACTTATAGATTACCCAGCATTCAACATCACAAAAGCAGGCATCTTTCCCTACGCATGAAATCGACTTACTCTGGAATAGACCGCTCATGAGTTTTACCGAGCCCATGCTGTAGGTACAAGCAATTTGCACAGCTACAAAGTTCAGCACATGCAACTTGAGCAATGAAAATTAGCGTTCCATAAAGTTTGTTTACAGCAGGGAAATTGACCCAACACGTTTGCACCATCATGGAAATCCCAGTCAGATTGATTCCTCGTAAAAGACCATAGGTCCACCACCTCAATAACACTTTCAAAGAAAATGTCTAACTTTTCTTCATGAAATTTAAGTGAACCTCACATGAACTCGTCAGAATGTTTTTTTTTAAAACTGAATTTCGCATATTTAACGTGGGGAAACAATGTTATATAGCTTACAGGTCTGTAGGCCATGACATTTAACCCAGCCAAATCCCTTTCTATGGAGGTCCACTGGTATACACCATCCACCCCACCCACTCCGATTTTTTTGTGATTTCTTCATGCGATTTCCTGTATTTTAGTGCAAGTCTCTGACAAGATTTCAGATTTAAGCAGATTTTTTATCGATATATGTAAAGTATGTATATTCCCAAAATTCCACCGAGGCAACCACTTTGGTGTGCCTCAGCGTAGCTACGGGCCTGGCCTAAATTACATATAGGAGAAAGATAGGTTAAATAATTGGCAGCAATTACAGGCCATGCTACAAGTGATGCTAACTCTGTCTTAGATGATCTCCTCCTTAATACTCATGCATATTCCGGACAGTAAACTATTTGATTATGGTGCAGGTGTATCCCAATATTTGTCATACTGCAAAGAAAACTCTCAGGATTTCATTGGTCAATGCGCCGTAGACATGAGCCCATGTCTGCGTCTTGAGACGTGAACATAGGACAAATTTCCCGTAGGTACCACATTACTCCAATACACAAAAACAAAATGGCGACGATAACGCTGCCGATTCGTTTTGGAAACCGCCGATTGTTTCCTTTCTATCGCTTTTCTGCGCTTTCCACTGTGTGTAAAAGTCTGAAATAATCGTAAGTGTATTTTTTTGGCAATTTTACAGATAATAAAACATTAACATAGTGATAAAATACGCTTATTTTATTAAAAAATCCGCCAAATTTAACGACGTTAGGGCGATGTCACGAAAGTAAACGTCTTGTTAGAGGCACGTTACGGGGAAATTGGCGCAATAAAAATGAAATAGTGTCTTTGGCTTTTTTTCTTCTTAAATAAATGGTTACAACTTTGAAGTATGACAAATTCACCTAATGGCTCGGGTGAATATAATTTCCACGCAGGGAATGTGAGCCCATGTCCCCCGTCAAGAATCCTAATAACTAATAATATTTACTCTTCACAGGTATTACGTTCTATAGCCATGGATTGCTGTTACCTAATATCTATTTACACTTCAGAAATTTGCCATTTTCTATATAATATTAACCAACCCACTTTAATTCAACCATGATATGTTAATTATCCAAGATAGGGCTCTGGAAATTGCGGGTTTTATCAGTTTTGAACCGAAATGATGGACTCGATTCCAAGGACCTGACCACTTTCTGATACATCCCCTATTGTTTCATACTACATGTACCGTATAAGTTGGGACACCGTAAGGATTGGGACAACCTTGAATTTTAGAAAAATAATTATTTTTAGTTTTGGTGTATATAAAAAAGAAAGAAAAGTATTTTAATCTTATTTTTTTAATAAATCTAAATAAATAAATCTTATTTAAATTGTTTGGTATTTCACATTTAATTGTCAAAAGGGTGCTGGTTTAAGCATGCGAGGTAGTTGTATTATATACCAAACTAACTTCAGTGTATACGAGTTGCACTGCAGTTTAACACCAAATTAAGTTCTTATATCTTTTGGGACACTAATTTTTTTTTTTTTTTTTTGAAAAGGTATAATTTGGGACATCAATTTTTGTAATTAATTTATCTTGTCCCAACTTATAGGGTAAATACGGTACTATAGGGTTAGCTGTACTGAAATTTTTAATTTTGCGATGGTTTATCAGTTGTTATAAAATGGTTGCACATTTTATTTAATGGCAAATGTGTTAGCGGAGCCTTTAAACATGATTTGCAACCGTTAAACGACCGATACACTGTCGCAAAAGTCGACATTCCAATATTGGTTAACCCGTTTCTAAAGCATTTCAATGTGTTTTTAGACAGTTTTTCTCACAAATGCTTTCAAAGAAAACTCGATGTCACATTTTTGATGGTTTAACGTCATGTCTGGATTTGCGACTGGTTATGCACTATTTAACATTCGCCAACTTTTGAACGTCAACCAATCGGATAACAGGATTTTTGTCAAACGCTCTAGAAACATTTTTTATACAGAAAAATCGAAATCTACTGTTAATTGTTTCATTGAGATAACAAATTGTTATTTTTTTTACAAAGCCTTGACAGGCTCTTTCATTACTTTATAACAAGTATTATACAACATTTAAACGGAGGGTACATCAGGCCTTTTCTAGAAGAATCATACAATTCAAGAAATATTCCAATTTATGATAAAAATGTCATTTTAATAAAAATATGATGAACACCATGTTGGTCAAGTCAAACATTGCAATTGAACATTTTAAATTAAATAGGACGTAAATACATTGACCCTGGTGCGTAACAGGATACACATATTACTGGGTGCGTAACAGGATACACATATTACTGGGCAGAATGACCCTGGTGCGTAACAGGATACACATATTACTGGACAGAATGACCCTGGTGCGTAACAGGATACACATATTACTGGGTGCGTAACAGGATACACATATTACTGGGTGCGTAACAGGATAAACATATTACTGGGCAGAATGACCCTGGTGCGTAACAGGATACACATATTACTGGGCAGAATGACCCTGGTGCATAACAGGATACACATATTACTGGGCAGAATGACCCTGGTGCATAACAGGATACACATATTACTGGGCAGAATGACCCTGGTGCGTAACAGGATCCACATATTACTGGGCAGAATACACTTGTGTAAATATGGAGTCACATTTAGGATAATTTATTATGTTTTCCCCTTTAAAATATAACATATTGTCATTTGTCAATTTAAGTCAGACCCTTGGACACATGGGAAAGGTCCGATGTACCCTCTAAAATCAAGACTAGAGAGGGTTATTAAACATAAGGGTATAAATTAGAAAATAGGCTTATTGTCTATGGCCCAACAATTTTCAGGATCCATACAAATTTATTGCCTGTATTACCTTTTAGTTTGAAGTGAAAATGAGGTTCCTCACTTCTAAAGATCTGAACTTTCTTACTGACACAATTGATTTCATTTTATTAAAGTGATAAATAACACTGTTACAGAATATTACATACAAAAAAACAATTAAGTATAATATAGCAATATTAAGTAAACAAATTAATACCCAGGCTTGGAAAAACAGAGGAAAGTTTGAAGTATAAACAAAAGTTTGAAAATACTGTACATGTACTATAAATTTGCTGTTGCGCCATTTTTTTTTTTTTAAATACAATATGAAGGCTTCACGTCTGAATATTAAAACAAATTAACAAAATACAAGGTATGGAAAGTTTTTTCAACAGGAAAATAAACTGCATTTAATTAACACATTTAATCTAAACACAACAAAGAGGCTCTTCATTTTTCCTAATCAAACCCCTCATACTGTAGACCTATACCTGAATTTCATAGTAATGACAGAGTTGGTGTATTAAAAGGTGTCGGTGTATTACTCACCAATTTTAAAGTACAACAGCTCTTTACTTCTCAAAATCCACGCTATCATAAAAACAACATAAGAGGTCCTTCCAGGGATGTCAATAAGAGGGATGTCATTAAGAGGCCGTAAGCGGGGAATTCCGTCTGCTACTTTAACTGGTCTACCTATGAATACTATTACTTTATACTAATATCGATCAAAATACCCAGCTACTCAGCTCTGTGGCCGCTTACTTATAAAGTTAATGACACTCCTGTCTTCATGTGACTGCATAAGGTATTAGCAGTCGTAATTTGTTGACAATGGCAAGACGCTCTTCACACTGTCAAACTCTCTCATACACAACTAGATGGCTTCTCGTCATTACCCATGATCATCCTACAGCACGTATGCAAGCAGTAACATTGGAGTTACCTAGCAACAGCAAAGCTTGTATACTCTTATATAAATATTATAACGGTATCACAGATATATGTCCGGACATCTACTCCAGTCTTGTTTTTCCTTGCACTCCCAGTATTTGTCATTAGAAACGTAGATATTTTCTCCTGTAATGTCATCTTTTCTCTTTTCGAACCACGTAGGCGTGTAAGACGGAGGTTCCTCTCCTACAAAAAACAAATTGAATTGAATTTTATAGTCGCACCAACAACTAAGTTCATATTTGGATTTTATAGTCGCACCAACAACTAAGTTTTTGGATTTTATAGTCGCACCAACAACTAAGTTCATATTTGGATTTTATAGTCGCACCAACAACTAAGTTCATATTTGGATTTTATAGTCGCACCAACAACTAAGTTCATATTTGGATTTTATAGTCGCACCAACAACTAAGTTCATATTTGGATTTTATAGTCGCACCAACAACTAAGTTCATATTTGGATTTTATAGTCGCACCAACAGCTGGCATATGGCAACATTTCCAGCTTCCTTTGGTAGAGGGACCCCAGGGGTAGAGGGACCCCAGGTGCCCCTCGGGCAATTTTCTTGCATGGGTGTGCACCTTAGAATCACGGACATTCTGCAACCCAGTTGGATAACTTCTACATAAAACGTTTTCACTAATATCGTTAAATATACCACTTGAATAATTTTTATACTATTTATAAAATGACGACTGAATTTTATTTTATACCTTCTGCCGGTCAGTCATGGTATTTAGAATAGATAAAAATGAAATCCTTCATTAAAGGGACAAATGGACATCTTGAAGTTTTTATGAAGCATTAAAATAACATCTCGGTTTATTTTAATCAGTTTCGTTTTGTTAAAACCGGCTTGCATGTAATCTCCTGGACTGCATATGGGTAAAATGGATTTTGTGAGTTGGTAACTCTTAATTTGGTGCTCCAGTTTTGTGGTTTGGCATAGCTGGTTAAAGCCGTTTATATTGTGTCCTTAGTTTGGATCTCAAAACATGTAAGTTATATATGAGCCGCAACAAAACGTCCCTTCGGACGTTTAGACGACAACGTCATAAAGTAACAATTTATGACGTCGGCCGGTAATCAATTAATTACTAATCAAACTTTTCGTCACTCCCTGTTTTACCTAATTATTATATCATAGGAAAAATGTTTTCTTAATATAAATAGTTGATGCTAGAGAAAATGTTATTTTTTTATGTTTTTTGTTGTTATTTAATCATCGACGTCGTCCAAGACGCCGACGTCTACGTCAACGTCAAAATTAATGGAGAGTACAATCTTTAATTTTCAAATTGAGATAAAATCATTTTTAATTAAGATATCAACATAAAATAAAGATATTTTTTAGAAAATCACTGTGTACCATAACCATCAAAAAACATAAAATGCCAACATTTTGTCTGAAAGGTCGTTTTCGCGCGTTTCGGCTCATATATATATACACATCGTCGTCAGTAGGTTAAGAAACGGTGTACATCTGTTGTAATTTGCCTGTTGAATGGCGGGATAGGAACTTTAAGATTATAAAAGCAATTTGTTAAATGAAAATGGTTGACGGATGAGCAATCTACTCACAAAATTATGATTACTGACAGGGCAAACTCTCAACATCAAAGAAAACAGCAGATTTTGAATACCGACATGTAAATCTGATAGCATTTTTAAAACAGAATATGCAATCACTTTATCAGTAAAGGGAGGGCAGTTTTGCAAATATATGTATATCCTGGTACTCAACCTGCCAAGATGCGAGTACTTGTCCTTTGCTAAAGCTAATTCCGTTTTGTATAGATATTAAACCACTAATTATTTGCCTCATAGACACCCATGGTAAAGTGTCACATATTAATGATATTATTTGATAAACTCAAATATGGATAATGCAGCAGGGTAATTTTCACAGAGAAAACTAATTTTTCCACTTGAAAAATCACAAGAAAAGGTGGCGTCACAAGACATGTAAGAAAGTTCTTGTTTGTTTACTAAAAGAGTCAAGTGTACAGCTGTTTTCAGTGATGGTGCTCACAAAGTATAAGCACAGCACAGAGTCGAAATTAGGAAAATATTCATCAGTGATCCAGTAAAACCTATTAATGCGCTTCTTATACATACCACAAAATCGAACAGAAATGGGCAAATTTCCCCTACTTACAATGCCCGTTTCCATCAAAAAAGGAGGGATTTTATTATAGGAACTACATTTGACTACACCTTGGAGATTTACATGTAATTAGTGGTGGTAAACCCATATGCTTTCAGCTATTAATACGATCACCAATACAATATAGAAAAGCATTTTGATGACGCTGACCTCAAAACAGACATTAGCTTCCTCGACCTTGGTTTTAGGAAAGTGTATTGAGAGGTCATTTTAGGGCATTCTAATATTAGGTTTATTTATAAATATTAGGGGGCATTATAAAATTCGGTTTATTTATGAACACTAGCATGATGGAGGAAGTAACAAGGTAACAAGCAAGACCTACTTGCAGTCTAGGTTTGTTATACCAGTTAAAAAAACAAGTTCAAAAATCAGACTCTATAATAATAATAAAAAAAAAAATAATAATAAAAAAATAAATACCATTTTAATACCAACCTACTGGCCCTATAAAGTTTTTTTCCAATTGTAACCTGAATCACACATATTATTTATTTGGCCTAGGCACAATTTTTAACTTTCACATTTTTTTTTAAAATAAAATATATAGGTCTAGTTTGTTCGATCACACCTGGGTACATAACACTCAAATTTCCTACTTGGCACTCACCTCTTTTTAAAGCTTCATCAGCCTCGCCTTCCATCTGTTTTCTCCTCGTTCTTTGCTTCTCCTCCAGAAGAACTTTAATTCTATTTGCATCGTCCCAGTTTCCATCCTCCATGTTCCTCTGGTCAGGACGGTTTCTGGCATCTGTTGGCGCCACCTCTGGTTCAATCTCGTTCATCTGTATTGCTAATTGTGTGAAATAGTACATCTTGTCGGAACCAGGCCTGAAGTGGTGAAAACAAAAACATGTCAGGGAATCTTGAAATGGAACCAGGCCTGAAGTGGTGAAAACAAAAACTGTCAGAGAATCTTGAAATGGAACCAGGCCTGAAGTTGTGAAAACAAAAGCATGTCAGGGAATCTTGAAATGGAACCAGGCCTGAAGTGGTGAAAACAAAAACATGTCAGGGAATCTTGAAATGGAACCAGGCCGGAAGTGGTGAAACAAAAACATGTCAGGGAATCTTGAAATGGTTGTCATATTAATAAACACTTTTAATATCTCGAAAATATGTCATGTGATGTAACTCTAAAAGAAAATCGATTTATTATACCAAAATATATGCACATTTGAAATAGCTTTGCAATAATTCTGTTAATTTAACTGGAACAAAATCCTCGTTGAGCTCTAGCTTTTAATATATCTCATAAAACAAAACTGGTTCAGCAACAATAACCGGTCTGTTGGGTTTAGTTTTCAGATAAATGTTTTATCAGCTGTAGTAGAGCTATAGGCAATCACAATAACCCGTCTGTTGGGTTTAGTTTTCAGATAAATGTTTTATCAGCTGTAGTAGAGCTATAGGCAGCAACAATAACCCGTCTGTTGGGTTTAGTTTTCAGATAAATGTTTTATCAGCTGTAGTAGAGCTATAGGCAGCAACAATAACCCGTCTGTTGGTTTAGTTTTCAGATAAATGTTTTATCAGCTGTAGAAGAGCTATAGGCAGCAACAATAACCCGTCTGTTGGGTTTAGTTTTCAGATAAATGTTTTATCAGCGGTAGTAGAGCTATAGGCAGCAACAATAACCCGTCTGTTGGTTTAGTTTTCAGATAAATGTTTTATCAGCTGTAGAAGAGCTATAGGCAGCAACAATAACCCGTCTGTTGGGTTTAGTTTTCAGATAAATGTTTTATCAGCTGTATTAGAGCTATAGACAGTCATAGTAGACTGTTTCGCATTCATGCCATACAGGAAATACATGTAAATCAGGCAGTGAACATTAACCTGGATTTACTTTAGAACTACTCATTACAATATACCAGAGACCCCATGAAGGCAACTTAATAATAATCTATGGGTGAATCCATTTTTCTATGGGGGTGTCTTGCAAATTCCATTTTGCATCTATGGGTCACTCTGTATCTGTATGATACAATATCCGTCGAACTTGACGATCACAACACGTATAGGTTGCGTATGAATTAAATAATAATAAAAGATAAACTAAATAATAAATCGAAAGGAGATAAATAAAAGCGGTAATTTGAATTGATGATGATAGCGCTTTAAGGTTTATGTCATAGACCATACCGGTGTCATGGTGAAAAAAACCTCCCATAACCAAATCCATTAGCGGTAAACACGAAAAAAGTGTGTGTTTTTAGGAACTTTCGGATTTTTGAAGAAGGCAAAGGTTTCTTTAAACAGGTGGGGTGCTTCTATTAGGGAAGACACTACTAATAGAGGAAATACGGTATTTCGTTTTTTTATAATCATCTCAATGGAATGGAGACTAAATCAAACACTGAAGACAGAATATAATAAACATGTGTTAACATCTTTGTTCTATTCATTTTATTCTAATTCAAGAGTGTTGTGACCTAAATTCAGACATTTTTCAAATCCCACACTTACGGCGGGGGTCGTCGCTTCCACAATACTCTCTTTGGACCCGTCGCAAAAACTGGTCGTTTGGAGGAATCATCCACGTGCAAGACCTGTGCAGTTTCAATCTGCGTGTCCCACGTTCCTGTTATCACCCATTTAGCAGTTTCGTTTTTGTCTGTTACTACACCCGTTACCTGAAAAACAAAAGCAATCATTTATTTCCACTTTTAATTTTTATTTAGAGACCTGTAGACATGCCCAGCTTTAGCGCTGACAGTTATAAACAGAACGCCCGGAGACGATCAAGGCGAGTCATATTTGCCTTCTTTTGTTAGAAACAAACTGCTGCTATATAGATGTAAACGTGTGAAATTTGAAAGCTCTACGCCTTCTGATGTCTGAGAAATGGACTTTAATGTAAAACTTTTTTGAAAATAAGGCCGATCCGACAGAAATGAACAACATTATATGCCCACTCCTTTCTTGGCGGAGCATAAAAATACGAATAGTTTATTGTAAAAAAGGTTTTAATCACACATAAATTTATTACCAAGGCCGTATTTTGAAAAAAGATGCAACTGATTGGTCAGTCACTGAAGCCTCGTTCCCAGATAAAGGCCAGATAGTGCCGGAGGATTGTCAGAAGATAAATAAAGGAGATGGTTGTTATATTCCGGCAAGAAAATGTATTCCTGCGAGTCTCTATAAACATTTGCAGGGCATGAAATTCCACGTGTACGCTCGTCATGATGAGTGCTCGAGCTCACTGATGCAGGACGAGTAAAAATTCAAATTCTTTAGCAATTTATCAATTTGACCGTTCAAATATTATGTAGGCCGAGTTACTCAGAAACAAATTTTCCTGCCCTGCTCAGGCTTCACACTATTAATTAACCCTAACTGCTTCAAAACATTTAATGAATTTGAGTGCCATTTTCTAACTCACCTTTCTGGGTCGTTCCCGCGAGAAGTAACTGTAAGCGTTATATTTGAGGTGACATTTATCGCTGTTTTTATGATTCACGATGTCCATCTCGCCATGGTGGTCGACCCACAACTTGCCGACGATGATATTATGTACAGTGGTTGTGACTTTACGCCACGTGTAATGGTTGCCAGAGTCTTCAAAGAGTAGATGAGCAACACCTGAAACAAATGAATTGTGGTTCATAATTATTCCGGTACAGATTTTTAAAGGTATTTTATTTTTTTAAAAAGATTTTTTTTATCTGTACCTTTTCAGAGATGGGTTGTAGCATTTATGAATTGTTCTGTAACAGTTCATCACCCTGAGATTCTGGATCACCCTATCCTGACTATCGAATACATTCCTTGCGATCTTATGTCATTGAAGATAGACTCCAGTACCTGGAATTGCCCAATAAATGCTTCCTTCCGACACAAAAAGCAGTGGGTGTGACTTGCTCAAGGTCACAAGTACAATGTTCTTCAGTCGTGTCGCAAACCCGCAACCTATCAGTTACAAGGCAAGTAAACTATGACTAGACTATGGTGATCCACTGAACGATGTTTCTACGACTAGATCACGGCGCCCACAAAACAAAGTCACTTTCATTACTAATACATGTGGACTTATAAGCTAAAGACAAGCTACAGGGATAATTGGGAGAGGGAATAAGGAGCACTAATATGCAAATTTCCTACTGTCCAGCTCACTTTAGAATAGCTACTTCCAACTATGGAATGCTCTATACCCTACTCCATCCAAAATGGAGAGGTTCAACTCCGCAGTGAGCAACTGAATTGAATTGGATTTTATAGTCGCACCAACAGCTAATGTCATATGGCGACTTTCCAGCTTCCATTGGTGGAGGAAGACCCCAGGTGCCTCTCCGGGCAATTTTCGTGCACGGGCGGGCACCTGGGTAGAACCACCGACGTTCCGCAAGCTAGCTGGATAGCTTCCTCACATAAAGATTCCTAGGCCCCTGAGGGATCTAACCTACAGAGGTGAGGGGCAAGTGATTTCAAGTCAGAGACGTTAACCACTCGGCCACGGACGTCCCCCGCAGTGAGCAAAGTAGAACATGTCTTCCCATAAAAGGTCCCAGACACGCTTCTGATTTAACAATTGTCACTGCCCGTCTTACCCTTATTTAATTACTTTACCTTTTATTCAAACATATTCAACAAGAAATGTCACCAATACAAAGATCCGTACAAATCGATAAACCCCGCCCACCATTGTCCAAGCTCAAATTTGGCCACAAACATTACCATGTGTTCTATTGTATAAAATGTATAGCATGTGCTTTATGTAACGGGGTAAATACCTCATGTGATTTTAATTGGTCAACTGGCATGGTCAGATATAAGTTCGATTGACAGAGCGGATCTATGCATCAGTGACAAATGCCCCCCGAATATGTTTACTTATTGACCTTTGACCTCCAAGTGTGACCTTGACCTTTGAGGTACGGACCCAATTCCTGCATATGACATACTTTCTCATTGTGGTAAACATTTGCGTGAAGTTTTATGGAAATCCCTTCAGTTCTTTCAACGTTATAGCTGAGATGTGACTGTTTCGGATGGAAGGAGGAACCGATGAACAGGCGGACAGTGCGCTAACTATATGCCTCCCTTTGGGAGCATAAAAAATCTGGATATATTACAAAAACTGTATGACTAGGAGTTTCAACTTTAATTCCTAAGGGCTATTTAATTAAAACATACATAGGACCCAATGAAGGCACATTTCAATGATGAATGAATGGTGTTTTACAGCAAGTAGTTTTAACACATATAGGTCATATTGTGCACGAAAACTGATGAAAATGAAATGGTCAAGTATTTGAAAGTATGCTGAAATGTATAGGTAAAACAAATGATATGGTCACTTTCAAAATTTATCACCCACCCCTAGGTGCTCATTACATTCCCCTCCTTGGGTCCCAGGTATGTTTTAATGGAATAGCCCTAATATGGAATTTACAGAATTAAATATAAATTCATAATTTCTGATAACAAACATGTGGATAAATTACATTCGCAGCCAAATCTCTTAGGTCTACCCATGGAAAAAAAGCTCCAGACGGGCGATGGATTATACATCATTTAGACGTTTTTTATTACATTTTGGGCAAACAAGTCAGCAACCTTAACTAACCTGTAGGTATGATCTGAAGATATTTCCCCCTAAATTTACTGCCCATGGTGAATTGTTGCCATAGTTTCCAATTTCTGCCTTCGGCACACAAGGCCACTGTCGGTGGGTGATGACTGACCTGTAGCAGTAAAATCAACATAAGGCATGCATGTACTTGCGTGGGTAATTTGGAAAACAATAATTATTGCACCTCAAAATCCAGGTGTTTTAAAGCTCATATGATAGAAATACAATGTAATATGGCCTTTGACCCCTTCTGCCATAACTTTATTATTTTACATCAATTACAGGGTTTGACACTAACTTTTTTCCCAAGAAGTCTGCAGGACTACCAACTTTCAAAATCAAGTAGTCCTGCACAGATTTTGGTAGTCCGGCTAATTTTCTTAGAATAAAGGGAATTAAATTAAACAAAATATAAGTAATAAGATGGACATAAATGTAAAACACTCCAAAAAGGCGGATTCCACCTATTCAGTAAGTCGCCATTTGCCTGTTGGCCTTACTCTGCAAGTTCTGGATGTCTTTTAAAGTCAGATAAAATCAGGATCCAAATCTTCCTGGTAATTCCAAACAGCCCGTAACTACTTAAAATGCAGACACACCTTAGTCCTTACATGTTATTTCATGTTTTTTTTTATCATTGTAAATGAGCCAGGTATTTCCACATTTGAAATTCGTGATTTTTTTACCAATGTTTTTATTGGGTATTGCCAGTTCCGTCAGAAACTTATCTATTTCAGTCAAAAATTTCGTCCCAATGCTTGTTCGTAGCATACAGTTTGTACAGTTTCGACTCTATTGTTGACGATTGTATTTCTGCCCGTTTTTACTTCAATTGACGTTTATTACGGGGCAAATTGCAATTTAAATCAACAATAACTTAAATAGCTGCTTTATTTGTTCATATGTTAGGTCGAAACTAGTTTTGGGGATGGAAGATGCGTGACGCAATAACCTCTTCCAAGTACCCTTCTCATATTCACAATATCATGAGCAATATCAGTTATGTCTGCAAAATACGTACGCTTTTGCTACAAGAACATCGCGTTTCCGAAGTGAAAACACCTTTGGATAGGAGATTCAACTAACTTCGGTGATTTTTTTTAATAAAGTTGTATGATTTTTTGTTTTTGTCAAAAGTAGGTAGTCCACAGGACTACTCATCTTGGAGGTTTAGGTAGTCCGATGCAAATTCTGGTGGTCTCTGAGTACCGTTATTGTCGAACCCTGATTACAAAACAAGATACAAACATCACTCTCGATACCGCAGATGACAGTGCTGCATGGTCTTGATGCAGGAGCACTCGGGGGGGAAAAATTGTATGTCCAAGTCACGTCCAGCAATGTCAAAACCCAATTATAGCGCTATATATTTTAGAGTCAGATTTACAGTTACATCTTTCTAAATATTAAAATAAAAATTGTGATAGAAAGGTATTAAAATACTGATAGCTGTGGGCAAATCTATGGTATTTTACACTGTAAATGTCAATAGTTTTAAATTTAAAATGTACAAAAGATAAAATTAGCACCATATCATACCTGTTCTGCTAAACACCGCCAACCCAGGTCGTCTGTCCGATCACATTCATATGTTTCACCAAGCAATGGGTTAAATGGTTTTGTTGTTCTATTTACAGTTGTTGAAAACGCCGATATCGTAAATGCCGTCACAAACGCCAGTTGTTCCGTTGAGTCATCACACGCGGCAGCTTTGTCCAACAGCGACGAGTATTCCAAGTCTTCCGTGATTCTTTGTAACATTGATAAGGGTTCACTAAAATTTACCTGAAATTTAGGCCATAGCATAAAATATAGTTCACACTTTAATAACAAGAGACACTGCAAAGCTTTTTACACACACACAAAATGAACGCTGAGTGTATTTTTATAAATGAAAATGATCGCTGGTCAAAATGCTTTTTTAAAAAAAGGCTTAACATTGAATGCATTCCAAAACAAATGAATTCAATACATGGACTGCAGATGAATGCATTTTTTAAATGCATTCACACTTAACCCGCTACATATATATAATGGACAGTTCTTTTTTTGAATTAAGACCATTCCATTTATGTGACAAAAGTGTGTTCTGGGGAAAATGACTGATCAGCAGCCAGACATCGTACACCTCATCAGCCTGCGAGTTTTTCGATTAGCATGTTAAGGGTTAAAATATCTGGATATTGTAAAGGTTACAAGTTGAACGATAAATGTTGAATTCCTATGAAAATGCAGTTTTAAACACTTCTTTTTAAGGATTAAATTCGATATTTTGATATTTCTATGGGATATAAAAAGCATTTGGCCTGTTTAGATTGCGTGAAGCCCGAAACAAGTTAATGTTTTTCATACTCCTTAGAAAGATCGAAATATCAAATTCAATCCTTATATTTACATTGTGTTTGTTCTACCTGTTTTTCAGACTGTAACAATAAAAATACGTTACATGTGTGTCAACAATGGTGTTTTAAAGCTGTAAAGCTGTAACAGCGACGTTGCCAACATTACACGTTTTTTATAGCACGGCAATTAGCTCAAGAGCATCAAGACGACGTCATGTGATACAAATGCCATCAGACCAATTCACGAAACATTTTTTTTTTTAAGCTCCGTCCCATAAAGTAAATGTTTTTCTTTGGGAATTTAAAATGCAACATGTTAAAGTGGTTATTTAAGGGCAATGAAGTAGGAGAGTAAATATTTATAAACGTGGCATTTGGTACATACTGTTGTATTTCTATAAATAATTACATGTGTTTATTACCACTGTTATATATTAAATACCCCAACTGAACTGAATCTATTCAAATTGAATAGAGATGGAGCACAAAATGAAACACAAATAAAATGCATTTTTGGGTTACTTGCTTCACTAGAGTTGAGAAATGACCATGTTTGAGTTTTTATCAAAACTTTCTCATAAGTCAAGTTCAAACAGTGATATCGTATTAGGAAAAAAGAAATCTTAAATAAAACATCAATTAAAAGTCTGCAAGCGCACTTAATAAACTTTATATTTCTCGTCAATCAAAATAAGGGAGGATAATTTTGACCGCCAACCCAATCAGATTTGCCACACATATAAATCAACTTAACAAAATTCTTACATACAGGCATTGGTATTTTACTAAGTTCTTACATACAGGCATTGGTATTTTACTAAGTTCTTACATACAGGCATTGGTATTTTACGAAGTTCTTACATACATGTATTGGTATTTTACTAAGTTCTTATATACAGGCATTGGTATTTTACTAAGTTCTTACATACAGGCATTGGTATTTTACTAAGTTCTTTTCCAATACAGTTCCTCATGATGCCCCACAAGTTAAGACTGTGATTAGGCCGCGGTGATATGATCAAGCGCCGCTGCTTCCTCGACGATGACAACGGCATCACTGCGGCATCTAGTGCATCTGCTGCTTGTGAGTTATCTGCTACATGTGTGTTGTTGGATTCCGTTGAAGTTTGTTTTGTTCTCTTCTTCGACTTTTTCTGTAAATGTGTTCAATATTTAGAGTGAGATTAAGTTATTCAGGTCAAAATAAAATATATATGTAGTTCCTATAACATGCTGAAAGAAATGGTGTAGGTAGGCAGGGAAACTATTTAATTTCTAAAAATGTTTTTTTTTCACTTAATACTTCTAAAATTTAATAAACTGACTTAAATATTTATATGTACAGAACATTTTATTTATTTTCCTTTTTTTTTTTTAATTTGGCATAAAATGTTTTGAGTCAGCCCTTAAAAAACGGGGTTGGTCGGGAAACCGTAACCACAGGTATGATTTTATTTGGCCTTATATATACACCTGTAATCATAGTTCCTACAATAATTTTCAAAATCTGGTTCCTAGTGTCAAAGATAAGACATTTTTGGAAGACTGGAGTTAGTACATCCGGAATTTACAAGTGTGCAGGAAAATCTTTCACATGGGTGTAGTAGATAAAAAGCAAGTGCTGTCAGCAATGATGTCTATTACAACAACAGTTGCATGTCATTGTGTAAATAAAATACAAAATGTTGATTATGGCATTACCATACTTAATTTGTGTCAAACCAGCCAAAAAGGCCCTTTATTATTTTTTGCAAGCATCTACTAGTAATTGCTGGAGGCACTTGATTGTCATTCAATGCCTCAAACTTAAATAAGTATTAAGTATGAATGGCAGCACTTGATTTTTCTGAGCTATTGAAGTGTACGCAGGAATTTGTTTCTCAGTATTAATCGATTATTTTAATTAATTTTGATATTAAAGCATTATTTATTTTTAATGCGTTTCTGGTGAAAAAATATGTGTAATTATGCAGATATGCGTCTTATCTGGAGCACTGATGTAGTCTGAGTTTATCGCTAATGGTTTTATTTTTTTTGGTTTCGAAGTAATGGAATGGAAACTACGTTATTTACAGATGGACGGTGAGACTAGTGAGGCAGGAATTCAAGCCGGCAACCCAGTCAAGACTAGTGAGGCAGAAAATCAAGTCTGCAACCCAGTATTAGTTTTATCCGTAAGATTAGTGAGGCAGGAATTCAAGCCTTCAACTCGGAATTGGTTTTATACGCAAGACTAGCGAGGCAGGAATTCAAGCCTGCAAACCCAGTATTAGTTTTATACGCAAGACTAGTGAGGCAGGAATTTAAGCCTGTAACCCAGTATTAGTTTTATACGTAAGACTAGTGATTTTATACGTAAGACTAGTGAGGCAGGAATTCAAGCCTGCAATCCAGAATTAGTTTTATACGTAAGACTAGCAAGGCAGGAATTCAAGCCTGTAACCCAGTTTAAGTTTTATACATAAGACTAGCAAGGCAGGAATTAAAGCCTGTAACCCAGTATTAGTCTTATAAGTAAAACTAGTGAGGCAGGAATTAAAGCCTGTAACCCAGTATTAGTTTTATACGTAATACTAGCGAGGCAGGAATTAAAGCCTGTAACCCAGTATTAGTTTTATACGTAAGACTAGTGAGGCAGGAATTCAAGCCTGTAACCCAGTTTAAGTTTTAAACGTAAGACTAGCGAGGCAGGAATTAAAGCCTGTAACCCAGTATTAGTCTTATACGTAAAACTAGCGAGGCAGGAATTAAAGCCTGTAACCCAGTATTAGTTTTATACGTAATACTAGCGAGGCAGGAATTAAAGCCTGTAACTCAGTATTAGTTTTATATGTAAGACTAGCGAAGCAGAAATTCAAGCCTGCAACCCAGTATACGTAAGACTAGTAAGGCAGGAATTCAAGCCTGTGACCCAGTATTAGTTTTATATGTATGACTAGTGAGGCAAGAATTGAAGCCGGTAACCCAGTATTACTTTTATACGTAAGACTAGTTAGGCAGGAATTCAAGCCTGTAACCCAGTATTAGTTTTATGTGTAAGACTAGTGAGGCAAGAATTCAAGCCTGTAACCCAGTATTAGTTTTATGTGTAAGACTAGTGAGGCAAGAATTCAAGCCTGTAACCCAGTATTAGTTTTATACGTAAGACTAGTTAGGCAGGAATTCAAGCCTGTAACCCAGTATTAGTTTTATACGTAAGACTTGTAAGGCAGGAATTCAAGCCTGCAACCCATTAATACTTCTATCCGCGCGACCTGTAAGGCACCAATTCAAGCCTGTAACCCAATATTAGTTTTATACGTAAGACTAGTGAGGCAAGAATTCAAGCCTGTAACCCAGTGCTCAAAGAAAATTATTTTAAGAGACAGGCCCAGGGCTTGTTGCTTCTGAAAATGGACAGGCCCTGATTTGAAATGGACAGGCCCTGATTTAAAATGGAAAGGTCCAATATTTTTTTCTTATTGGAAATGTGTCTTTATTCACTTTTATAGCACACATTTGTTACGTATGTATTAATCAAGCTCAGAACCTCCTCGGACTATATTTTTCTTTTTGCTGCCACTTTATGCTCCCTGGTCAGCAGACTTATTTACAATTTCGTTTAAAATATGTTAGAATAGAATATTACATAGTAATTTATAACCAATGCAAAGGAGAGTACTAGCACTTTTGCCAAACGATAATAATCTGAGCCGACTTGGTGAAACTTGAGCTAAACTTGGAGCCAAATTTTTAATCAGGTTTTATGAGACTATCAGAGCCTCCTCTGGCTATATTTTTTCTTTTTGTCACCACTTTCTCCAAGAAAAGAATTAGGAGCCTAGACTAGAATTCATTTAAAAGTAGGATTCCAGGAACTCCTTCCTTACACCTTAAATAATGAATAGAAATATACTTTATATCTGTATTTATACATATACAGTATATATATTTTTCTTTCCACCAACATGTATTTGTAAATGACAGTTTTTCTTATTTGATTATGTAAAAAAAAAAAAAAAAAAAAATATCTGAAATTATGTACCATCCGAACTACTATGACACCACATTTTTACGGCCCGAACATTTCACAAACATTCAATCGAAATACTATCAATAACGATTTTTTTTCATGCATTAGTGTGTTTTTAATGACAAAAACGGTATTTCTTATCACAAAGGAAAGAAAACACAACCCTAATAGCAGAATAATGAGTTTTATGTCAACAATTGTCGACCTCAAAGTTGTGATAAACTGCCGACATGATGCCAGGCAAAATTTCAATGTGTGTATAACACATTTTAATTACTTTATTGCAAGTGTTTTCACAGTTCACAATACACATGGGAGTATTTTGTCTTGAGGAACTTGAGCTTGAGATCCAGTGAAACTGATTTTTTTTTTTGATTTTTTTTAGACAGGCCCGACGGGCTCCTCGTCTGCAAAATGAGACAGGCCCGGAATGGATTTCGAGGAGCCCCGGGCGTCGGGCTATCCTATTTCTTGAGCACTGTAACCCAGTATTAGTTTTATACGTACGACTAGTGAGGCAGGAATTCAAGCCTGCAATCCAGTATTAGTTTTATATGTAAGACTAGAGAGGCAAGAATTCAAGCCCGTAAGACTAGTAAGGCAGAAATTCAAGCCTGTAACCCAGTATTAGTTTTATATGTAAGACTAGTGAGGCAAGAATTCAAGCCTGTAACCCAGTATTAGTTTTATACGTAAGACTAGAGAGGCAGGAATTCAAGCCTGCAACCCAGTATCAGTTTTATACGTAAGACTAGAAAGGCAAGAACTCAAGCCTGTAACCCAGTACTAGTTTAATACGGAAGACTAGTAAGGCAGGAATTCAAGCCTGCAACCCAGTATTAGTTTTATAAGTAAAACTAGTGAGGCAAGAGTTCAAGCCTGCAACCCAGTATTAGTTTTATAAGTAAGACTAGTGAGGCAAGAGTTCAAGCCTGTAACTATACGTAAGACTAGTGAGGCAAGAATTCAAGCCTGTAACCCAGTTTTAGTTTTATATTTAAGACTAGCGAGGCAGGAATTAAAGCCTGTAACCCAGTATTAGTTTTATACGTAAGACTAGTAAGGCAGAAATTCAAGCCTGTGACCCAGTATTAGTTTATTCCGCACGACTAGGAAGGTGGAAATTCAAGCTTGTAACCCAGTATTAGTTTTATGTGTAAGACTAGTGAGGCAAGAGTTCAAGCCTGTAACCCAGTATTAGTTTTATATGTAAGACTAGTGAGGCAGAAATTCAAGCCTGTGACCCAGCATTAGTTTTATATGTAAGACTAGTGAGGCAGGAATTCAAGCCTGTAACCCAGTATTAGTTTTATATGTAAGACTAGTGAGGCAGAAATTCAAGCCTGTGACCCAGCATTAGTTTTATATGTAAGACTAGTGAGGCAGAAATTCAAGCCTGTGACCCAGCATTAGTTTTATATGTGACTAGTGAGGCAGAAATTCAAGCCTGTGACCCAGCATTAGTTTTATATGTAAGACTAGTGAGGCAGAAATTCAAGCCTGTGACCCAGCATTAGTTTTATATGTGACTAGTGAGGCAGGAATTCAAGCCTGCGACCCAGTATTAGTTTTATAAATAAGACTAGTAAGGCAGAAATTCAAGTCTGCAGCCCAGTATTAGTTTTATCTGTCAGATCAGTGAGGCAGGAAATCCAACCTGCAATCACTCCCTGGTTTACTCAGCCAGTATGATGAACGATAACTGGACTACTGCAGTACACATGTTGGAGTAGCGAGTAACTATTAGGGTTGCAACAATACGGTCAAAAGCGTATTGAAATATATCATATGTATACAGGTTTCAACTTAGTTCTAATGAATTGATTATTAATTTGCAGTTCTAGTTTATAGTGTCGTTGAACTGTGCATTTAAAACTCGCCTCTAACCCCTCGAATCCCACTGGGAGCTCGACTTGTTAGTGAGAAAGTGTTGATTCTTACAGATACAGGAGGTATACAGTAATGGTTCTACCTAGGAAAAAGTGGATGGTCTGCCTCCACCACAAAAAAATTACCATCATACATAGCCTTAAATGCGCTGAAAATTATTTTAAAAAACCATTGAAATACAACAACATTAAAATTGACTTTGACTGCTGTATTTCAATATTATGTATTATAATGACTTATAATGGGCTGATGAAAGTGAAAATAAAATAAACTTCAGCAATTTTTTAATTCAACCCATTATAAACAATGCAACCTATGCAACTCAAAACTGAAACAATATGAAAAAAACAAAGAACTTACTGTTTCAAGGTGCCATAGCTTAAAAAGAGTTACTGCTCTTGATTCTATTCAATTCACCATGTTTATTAAATTAATTAATATATTTTAACGACAATTTTCATAATATTAATGAGGTTTTCTAAACAGTACTTCCTGTAACTAAACGTTTGACTGCAAATATAAAACTTACTTAAAGGGAATGTAGCGACACAGCCAAATCATCTTTATTATTGAGAGTTCTCAAATACTTGAATAAGGGTGAAAGAATTATCAAAATCGGATGATAAACAAAGAAGATATGATCATTTGAAGTTTCTGTTGAAACGAATATGGAAGCGGCCATTTTGAGAGCTATGACATCACGGTTCTAAATTACCATATATGGAATAATTATAAATGTTCTGATTTATAGGGAAAAAATGACAGCAACTGTATGAAAAATATGTAATACTTAATGGCAATAATGCTTTATATGACCAGTAAAAAAAATTCATTAATTTGCAGTGATTTTCTTCATTTTAAATGATATTTATCAATATTCCATATATGGTATTATGGAACTATGATGTTATAGTTCTAAAAATGGCGGCTCCCATATTCGTTTTAGAACAACCTTTAAATGGTCATATCTTTTTTGTTGATTATCCGATTTTGATAATTCTTTCACCTTTTTCCAAGCTTTTCAGAACTCTCAATAACAGAGCTTGTTTGGCTGTGTCGCTACATTCCCTTTAAGTAGACAAATAGAAACAATTATTGATAGTTGATTCATTCTAGATCTTCCATGGACCATTAATACAGGTGTATATCAACTAGAAACCGTGTAAAAAAACTCCCGTACTTATGATCGTCTAAACCCCTTTGACTTTGAATGGCTTCAACTTCGATATCATAACAGTTTGCTATAAAGAGATTTTTTTTCTTTCTTCTCTCTCCTTTCAAAGAAAACCGATATGTTCAAATCCAAAGTGAGGTACTATATTTTTTCCCTTAACTGCAATATAATAGGATTATTACTAACGTGATCTGCATCAAGAGAGGCTTTAGCCTCGAGTGTGATCCTGAAGATGACATATCAACAAGAGGTGATTCAACTCCCAGAACACTTCTTATCCTGGAGATATGACATATCAACAAGAGGTGATTCAACTCCCAGAACACTTCTTATCCTGGAGATATGACATATCAACAAGAGGTGATTCAACTCCAAGAACACTTCTTATCCTGGAAATATGACATATCAACAAGAGGTGATTCAAATCCCAGAACACTTATCCTGGAGATATGACATATGAACAAGAGGTGATTCAAATCCCAGAACACTTATCCTGGAGATATGACATATGAACAAGAGGTGATTCAACTCCCAGAACACTTCTTATCCTGGAGATATGACATATCAACAAGAGGTGATTCAAATCCCAGAACACTTATCCTGGAGATATGACATATCAACAAGAGGTGATTCAACTCCCAGAACACTTCTTATCCTGGAGATATGAAATATCAACAAGAGGTAATTCAACTCCCAGAACACTTCTTATCCTGGAGATATGACATATCAACAAGAGGTGATTCAACTCCCAGAACACTTATCCTGGAGATATGACATATCAACAAGAGGTGATTCAACTCCCAGAACAATTATCCTGGAAATATGACATATCAACAAGAGGTGATTCAACTCCCAGAACACTTCTTATCCTGGAGATATGACATATCAACAAGAGGTGATTCAACTCCCAGAACAATTATCCTGGAAATATGACATATCAACAAGAGGTGATTCAACTCCCAGAACAATTATCCTGGAAATATGACATATCAACAAGAGGTGATTCAACTCCCAGAACACTTATCCTGGAGATATGACATATCAACAAGAGGTGATTCAACTCCCAGAACACTTATCCTGGAGATATGACATATCAACAAGAGGTGATTCAACTCCCAGAACACTTATCCTGGAGATATGACATATCAACAAGAGGTGATTCAACTCCCAGAACACTTATCCTGGAGATATGACATATCAACAAGAGGTGATTCAACTCCCAGAACACTTATCCTGGAGATATGACATATCAACAAGAGGTGATTCAACTCCCAGAACACTTATCCTGGAGATATGACATATCAACAAGAGGTGATTCAACTCCCAGAACACTTATCCTGGAGATATGACATATCAACAAGAGGTGATTCAACTCCCAGAACACTTATCCTGGAGATATGACATATCAACAAGAGGTGATTCAACTCCCAGAACACTTATCCTGGAGATATGACATATCAACAAGAGGTGATTCAACTCCCAGAACACTTATCCTGGAGATATGACATATCAACAAGAGGTGATTCAACTCCCAGAACACTTATCCTGGAGATATGACATATGAACAAGAGGTGATTCAACTCCCAGAACACTTCTTATCCTGGAGATATGACATATCAACAAGAGGTGATTCAACTCCCAGAACACTTATCCTGGAGATATGACATATCAACAAGAGGTGATTCAACTCCCAGAACACTTCTTATCCTGGAGATATGACATATCAACAAGAGGTGATTCAACTCCCAGAACACTTGCTCTAATTATACAGTGAGACTATACCAAATGAGCTATGACGTCATTATGGCTAATTATTGAAGATTTTTTTTTGTAAACATTCGCTCACATTGAAAGCTTTAGAAAGTGGTAAGATTTTCATTTCTGCCACCTCTAGTTGATATGTCATATCTCCAGGATCACACGAGGCTAAAGCCTCTCGTGATGCAGATCACATTACTCTAGTAATAATCCCATTTATTTCAGTTAGTGGAAAAAATATAGTACCTCACTTTGGATTTGAACATATCGGTTTTCTTTGAAAGGAGAGAGAAAAAAGAAACAAAATCTCTTTATAGCACACTGTATATATAGCTTCATAAGATTGTAAAATAGTATAGCACCGTATAGTAGACTAGTTTTTTTACAGGTAGGCGAGGTATGCATTATGGTGATACAGAAATCTATTTTTAGTAGTATAGTCATATGGATTCATACGACCTCCAGAGGTGATAAAGGGTTTTCTATTCCATTGTAGGAAAATGAAGGTACTAGGTATATATTACTGGTGCATCGGTAAACCGTTACACCACCAGTACTTACAGTTTTGGCCTGGTAGACCCCGGCATGGGCTTCCTCAGCTATGTCACTCTCGTCAGTGTTAGATTCTGTGCTATACTGCTCCCCGTCATACAACTTGGTGTCAAAACTCAGGTCACTGTCATTACGTCTGAAGATATACAGGCAGGGGTCTGGAAATATTTTGAAAATTCACTTGCCCAGGGCAAGTAGATTTTCAAAATCCACTTGCCCTGCCCAAAATGTCACTTGCCCCAATTTCAAAAGTCACTTGCCCCAAAAAAAAGCTACGTCGAGACCGCACGCTAAGTTAAATCCTTTTCTCTCACTGTTTTTTTTTGTCATAAATTTTTACATAATTTCATTGTAAAATGAATGACTTAAATCATGAAGGATCAGAGCTATAGCTTGTGACCATTGTGCACATATCAGTGTTTTCCTCCACCGGTGGGAGAGGGGGAGTGGGGTGTCAGTGAGGATACCCCGAGGATATAACATCACTGATGAACCTGGTACCAAATTGGTAGACCCTAATGCTTATGGAACTAAGATGTACAAGATGCTTGCTCCTAGTGCAAAAGGGCAGGCAGTTAACAAAAAAAAGATGCATTAGGTCGAACAAAACTTGTTTCTACTTTTACATTTGTTATAGACTACACCAGATAAAAAGAATGAAAAGAATGATGCATTAGGTCAAACAGAACTTTTTTCCTACTTTCACTTTCGTTATATAATTCATGTAGATAAATCTTATGTGTTGGAAATTATTAGCACGGTTTATGCCTAAATTTGACTGGTACTGTAGTTGTTTTTCTGTTAATATCTTTTGAGATGCCAAATTGCATTTCTTCGAATAATTATCGAAACTAGCCAAGGTCGAAGCACATCTTCGATACAAGTTCAAAACAAAAACACGCTGTTCCGTCATTGATCTCGGATTCATTCAAAACAAACATGGCATTTTGAAATAGAAACAGATGCACACCTAGCTATTCATTACGACATGCGTCGATAGCGACATGCGTCGATAGTTTCTTTGCTCATCAAACAACGCCGTCAAATTGCCATAATCGTTTAATTGTCCTACTTGTTTACAAATTGGTTTGATTGAATCGCCATTGTTTCACTTTACCACGTGGTAGTGAACGGGAGTTGTTTCATTGGCTGATAAAAATACATCGGTTATTTGATTGGATAATATGGATACAGTACTAGGTTAAGTGTTGCGTCATGATTTTTAATTATTGAACAGAATATATTACCTACGACACACCGACCGACATACAAAGCGACAACACCATCTCAATAACTGATTTACACACTGATGTGTATTTCACACTAATCTGGCGCGTGACTTAATTACTTCCTGCATAGAGGGTCTCGTTACTGTGGTATATTTCACACGGTATACGAATTCTAAAGACCGCACGTCTTCAATTGAAGATTGGCACCCCAAGCGTTCCTCGGCCAATCAAATTCTGATCAAGTGGAAGGGATTAAACAATAACGAACAACACAGGTCAGTTTTAACAGGTCAGTTTTATGACACTTATCAGTAATTGCTCGCGGCGAAGGCGACGGGTGGTTAATTACTACGAAATTATCGGCAAACTTCACAGTCCAGGCAAATTTTCCCTTGATTTTTATCTGATAATGAAACGTCCATCGGGCAAGTGACGGACAACCAGATTTACGAAGGTCACCTGCCCGCACCCAAAATCCACTTGCCCGGGGCGCCGGGCAACCATATTTCCGGAGCCATGGAGACATGATGTGTGGTAATAAATTGCTGTGTCACAATGTTTATGCTGTGGCAAGCACGTATGTAAATTGCCAGGGTTAGCACATTATTAGAATTTCGCATTTCATCTAAGTATAACAAGAGCGCCACATAACAAGTGATATTATGACTGTATTTTTTGGGAAAAAGGCATAACCTGTGTGTCTGATCCATTGTGAATTTGCCACAATTTTTTTTCCTTCACTTTTTTTGGTTTGTGATTCCGGCCTTAAGAGTTACCATTTATATATGTTTTCACGACCATAGGTGTTTTATTTAATGCCCGAGCAAAGCCTGGTAACTTTCGGCCCAAGCAAAAAGATCTTAATAAAATCCCAAAGGAAGAATAATGAAATATGAAAGGAAAAGGCAGAATAAATCTCAGTGACTATGAGCAACAAGAAGAAAAGCGACAGTGAATATTTTAGTTACTTTCCGGATGAGGAAGTTGGTAACAATGGTCGAATATGCATGGTTGATTTACATGCTTTACATGTACTGCTCTTAAAAGTTTAAGAATGAGATCAAAAACTTTGAAAAAGTTAATCTTTTTTTTTTGATGTCTTACAGCATGTTTTAATAGGTCCTGTAAAATATGTTGCAGTTTGAAAAAAATCAGGGCACTGTTTTATTAAACATCTTACGGTCTTAAATTTTAAAATTGTTCACTCTTTTCACCTAAGCATTCAATACAGACAAGTATGCGTGCACGTAGTGCAGAAATATCACATGTATAAAAATGAAATGAACGTTTATTTGAAAAGTGTAATTTATAGTGAAGCATTTAAGAAATAGATTTATGATCAAAATGGTCGTAAGTTGTTTCATAAAACGGGACCAAGAAGAGTTCATCAACAAACATCCTCTAAAGTGTGGGACAATTTCATAAGTCTGACAATGGTGACAATATTATCATGGGACCACTTCACCGACTCGATAACAATTAGAAAAAGCTCTTGAATCTGTAACAGGAAGAAAAACAGTATGATAGTGTTCTGAATCGGAATGTATAGAGGTAATATAGAGATTATTTAACTCCTGGGATCGATTATAGGGAAATCCTTCAGAAGATGGTAGACATGTGGTTCTTTTCACGAACGAGCGAGCTAGTGAAAAACAACACATCTACCATAGAGTGAAGGATTTCCTTATAATCGAACACAGCAGTTAAATAATCCATACATATTAAATCAGTTTATGTATGATTTTAATCGAAATTATTCGCTTTATTGAACATTATCGGCAGATGACATCATTACAGCAACAATTTAAGGATTTCATGACTCAACGTCACAGTTATTTTTGTGTTCAGAATTAGTAATAAATAATATAGCGACTATGAATATTTTATCACTGAGAAATCCCAATCTTTCAGTTATAGAAATGTAATAAAAACAAATAATTGCAAATGATACATTTTTATTTCAAATTCAGCATGATTGTTCATTATCATAGCACAATTTCCCTTTATAGGAAAAATACCCCCACCCTCTCTACCTTCCAAGGTCTCCAGCTCCTTTCCCTTAAAAGCAAACAAGGGCTGGGGTTAATACATATCAAGGACGCTCATGTACTGTTTATGAAAAACCTTGATCAAAGTGTGATGTACGATTGGAGCTAGGATCACCTTATATGTGAAGCCGGACTGCTTAAAAGAGTGTAGAGCTTTTGAAAGCGTTCGACGACATAGAAACATTGCTGATGAAAAAGCGTAATTAGATGTGATAAAATGGCGCGTGACTTTATAAACAGTGATTCTGAGGAAATGTCCAAACTCATGCACATACGAATTTGTCCCCTATAGTTGCTATGGTGTTTGGTAGATGGCCTTATACAATGTTAGTTAAAAAGTACTGAGATACTGGTCTGGCGATGAAATGATGCTTAACAATGCACTTCTGTCTTGTGCAGAAAGGACAAGTACACTGATAAGAGACTTTTCTTATAAATTTAAATAAAATGTGTGACTATTCTCATACTCCCCATTTTTTTAACATTTTGGATTTCAACGGAAATGTTCAATAGAATTGAATTGGGGTTTTAAGGCGCACCAACACATGAAAAGGTTATATGGCGCCTAACAGGCATGAACATGCCAGGCTCATCTTCCATGTACATCGAGATAAAAGATGGAAAATGGGCCTAGAACCTTCTCACCCTGAACTGCAGAGTTGCTGCAAATTCTATCGTAGAAACTCCATTTACGCTGGAGCCACGTTATTGTTTTTCTGCCACTGCTCTTTTGATGTGAGCAAGATAGCACCTGAAACAATGCAGGGATCATGATGCAGACCTTTAATGAACATGAACAAAAAATGATAAAATGAACATGAATTTGGGGGGATTCTACACCTCTGCCTAACCCTCCAAAGGGATCTGCAGTGGACCTATTCTTTGCCCGGTGACAAAACGGGGCCCCCGGGAACCACATGGGGAGTTCAATAGAAACGGTCATAAAACAAGTATTGTCATAATTTGGAGAAAGATGACCTATTTTTACTTGTAAACAGCACTAAAGATTTTTTTACATTTCTTACCTGTGTCGGCTTTGTAGTTTGGCCCCCGGGAAGTTGACGACCTCCTGGTAGTCTCTGGCATCATGGAAATCATCCTCTTCTGACCCAGATCCCCCACCACCACCTGTACAATACAAATATATAAAATAATCCTCTTCTGACCCAGATCCCCTACCACCACCTGTACAATACATATATATACAAGAAATGTCACTGTAAGTGACAAATGCCCCCGAAGTGACCTTTGACCTCTAAGTATGACCTAGACCTTGGATCCACAGACCTGGATTTTGTGCGCAACACGTCATCTGGTTGTGGTGAGCACATGTGCCAAGTTATTTAAAAATCTGTCCAGGCATGCAAAAGTTATTGACCGGACACGATTTGACCTTTGACCTCTAAGTGTGACTTTGACCTTGGGGCCACAGACCTGGATTTTGTGCGCGACACATCGTCTTGTTGTGGTGAGCAATTGTGCCAAGTTATTTGAAAATCAGTTCAGGAGTGCCAGAGTTATTGACCGGACACAATTTGACTTTTGACCTCCAAGTGTGACCTTGACCTTGAAGTCACAGACCTGGATTTTGTGCACAAGACGTCTTGTTGTGGTGAACACTTGTGCCAAGTTATTTGAAAACCGTCCAGGAATGCAGTTACTGACTGGACACAATTTGACCTTTGACCTCTAAGTATGACCTTGACCTTGGAGCCACGGTGACGGACATGGATTTTGTGCGCGACACGTTGTCTTGTTGTGGTGAGTACTTGTGCCAAGTTTTTTGAAAATCCGTCCAGAAATGCCAGAGTTATTGACCGGACATGATTTGACCTTTGACCTCTAAGTGTGACCTTGGCGCCACGGACCCGGATTTTGTGCGTGACATGTCATCTTGTTGTGGTGAGCACTTGTGCCAAGTTATTTGAAAATCTGTCCATGAATGTCAGAGTTATTGACCGGAGTCACTTTGACTTGACCTCTAAGTGTGACCTTGACCTTGGAGCCACGGACCTGGATTTTGTGCCCAACACGTCGTCTTGTTGTGGCTATCAACTGTGAACCTGTTCAAAGTTTTCTACGTCATCAAATAAAATTTTATTCTCGCCTTTCACAGATATGGCAATGTGCGAATTGTAAATATCTATTGTGTATTGATTTATATATATGAGCCGCAACACACGAAAACGTCCCTTCGGACCTTTAGACGACAACGTCATAAAGTAACAATTTATGACGTCGGCCGGTAATCAATTCATTACTAGTCAAATTTCTCGTCACTTCCGTGTTTTTCCTAATTATTATATCATAGGGAAAAAGTGTTCCTAATTTAAATAGTTGATGCTATAGAAAATGATAATTGTTTATGATTTTTGATGTTAATAATAAACGACGTCGTCGAAGACGCCGACGTCAACGTCAAAATAAATGGTGAGTACAATCTTTTAATTTTCAAATTGAGATAAAATTATTTTTAATTAAGATATCAACATAAAATAAAGAGCTTTTTAAAGAGAAAATCACCGTGTTTCATAAACATCACAAAACATAAAATGTAAACATTTTGTCTGAAGGGTCCCTTTCGCGCGTTTCGGCTCAATTATAGATATATAAATAAACATAAACATGTTCATTCCTCAGAAAAATAAATCAGTGTTTGTTTTTTTCCTTTAAAATGTTAGTGGTACTGGTAAAGGGTACCATTCTCCATTGCAGAAGTAGGGGTTTCTCCCCGAATTGTTGTCAAAATTCACGATCTGAAATTTTTATTTTTTTAGAGGGGAATTTTCAACAGTTTAAGGGGAAAATATATATACTTTTATGGGAGGGGCATGGGCTGAATTTTATTTTAGATGATCTGAAGAAAATAGGTGGATATAGGTTATGTCATTTACATAAAGAAGGTATTTTAATGGAAACAGAACATATGAACAGTTTTTGACTCCAACAACCTCCAATCCAGTGCCCTGAAAGATATAGTTTCATAAAACAATATTATTCTGTGAACAGTCCATCCATGTTAAGCACAGCCATCTGGATTTACATTGAACGCCATTAAGCAAGAGAATGGCTATGCTTGGAAATAATAACAAATTCCAATACACCTACCAGTATTATCTGTGGACGCTGCATGCATGGACTTTTTGGCCTGTATTTCCAATGTGTTTTGGTCCTTGGCAAGTTGCTCCAGCAAATCTTGTAGCTTTAGTTTCTGTGCATACTCATGTTCTAGCAGCTTGTGCCATCGTTTACCATCTGTCTGGGCTAGTTCCAGGAATTCAGCACAGGCCTGTTGGAGAATAGAATAGAACAATTGAATAGTTGTCAAACCATGTCTCAGGTTATTTAGACCATGCTCTACTTTGAATCCAGAGATCACTGGTTCTCACTGGTAGCACTGCATTACTGCGTGTCCTTAGGCAAGACACTTCCTCTAGCCCTGTGGATGTGAACCGGGCGAGTCTATCCTCCCAGCATACTGAAGTCAGAATATGCTTATTAAAACATCAACTGAAACAGCTGATGAACACTCGGAAGCGTTACAACTTACAGAATTATGCTAACAAATAAATTGAATAAAATTAAACTGTACAAGCTATGCCGAATAAATAGCTGTGTACTAATTGCGCTGTATCCCCTACACGCTGCGCCAATGCTAAGCACAACATAGGAAGTGTGCAGATCCAAACGGTTTATTTATAGCACAGGTATTGTTTATGTAAACACAAGAGTCAGCGAGCCTTTTTAACGAAGCGTACGTTTCTAATCAGTTTTTTCTATTAACGAATGGGTACATCAGGTGATTTAATGCAAATTTGACGGTAACATTATACACAAATACTTGACACAAAGTCTTCATCTCTGTTAAGGTTAAACAATAACCATATTTAAAGAACCATAGGAATCCATTAGATCTATAGTAAGAATAGGGCACATTATTCAGGTTCTTATGTATCAGGGCCTAGTTTTATTAAATATCTTATGATAAATCTCAAATTTTAAAATCGTCCACTTTTTTCACCTAAGCATTTAATGTAGACAATTATTAATGAATGTAGCGCAGAAATATCACAAGTATAAGAAAATGAAATGAAATCACATTTATTTGAAAGTGTTATTTATAGTGAAACATTTAAGAAATTGATTTACGATCAAAATGGTCGTAAGTTGTTTCATAAAACGGGGCCCTGAACCCCTTTCTCTCGGGCAGCTTGAAATACTCTAAACAATGTGCTGATGAGCCTGTAAACAACAATACCATTTAACTAACACAACACCAGTCTTTAGATAGCTCCGGCCCTATTGTTGGAGCATACTGACCATATGTCATATTATAATACAGTTGCACGTGCTACTGTTTGTCGGAGGTATCTTATAGGTTTGACTGGTTGAAATGGATAAAGGATTGACAACTGGTGTCATGTTAATTGCTCCTGGAGAGGGAGAGGATAGAGAAAACTGAGATAATACTACTTTTGCTTAGGAAAGATTCCTCTAATTTTTATTACATGCCTAGAGGAAAACCAGCAGCGAAGTGTTTCGCAGCTGAGTTTCAACCCTTTCACTTATGAGGCACTTAAAACTGCTGTGCATTTCAGAGTGCCTAGACGTTGAATATGAATCGAAATTTGTTTTTATTACTTTCTATGTTTTCATACCTGATATGATTGAACAGAATGAAAACGGACGCTCCTGAATCCGTTTGCATTCTTCGCGTAGCCATCCTCTAAGCTTCGCAATGCCAAAAATTCATTTTGACACCCTCTGTGTACATGTAATTTTATTGACAGCCAAAACCAAAATGGCGACAACGGAACATTCCATTTTTCTAGGGTAGGGTGACTTAAAAATCAGTTGACCAATAGTGGTGTAAATAATAAAATATAAACGCAGTATACTATTTACCTACCTTTTATATGCTAGATATGTTTTTCATTCCAAAATAAAAGATAAGTACCGGTATGATCGATTGCTGGAGGTGCTGAACATTTAACAACAACACCACCCTGCATAACTTACGTTTTATTTAGTACATCCAAACTCTAGAAACAGACATGTGCAGATGACAATTTCTAAAAATAATGCCGCCATGTTGTTTTAATTTTTACACTATAAATAAGGGGGTCAAAATGAGTTTTGGGCTTTGTGAAGAGTAACGGATGGCTATGGGAAGATTGTAAACAGATCCAGGAGCGTCTATTTTTATTCTATCTAACCATATCAGGCATGAAAACATATATAGCAAGTAATAAAACAAGAGGGCCATAATGGCCCTATATCGCTCACCTGAGTTAATTTGAACCAATAAAAGAGGGCCAGGGCCAAGATGGCCCTAAAGCGATCATCTGAGTACTGGCACATTATCGAACTTCTTCGAAATCTTATGGTCCTATACACATTATCGAACTTCTTCATAATCTTATGGTCCTATACAATCTGTGCAAGTTTGGTTAAGGTTGTTCAAGAAATGTGGGCTCTGTTGTGTATAACAACATTGATATAGACAGTTGAAGACACTGACAAAGTTTGGTAAAGATCGAATATAAAATGAAGGTGCTAGAGAATAACACCTTGGGCAGAGCCAAATGTGACCCCAGGGCTACATGTAATATATGAGAGCTGTGTGCTTTGTGGTTTTAGAGAAGAAGATTTTTTAAGTTTTTCCCTATACAAGTCTATGTAAAACGTGACCACTGGGGTGGGGCCAAATGTGAACCCAGTGTCACCATTTGAACAAACTTGGTAAAGGACCATAAGAGTATAGTAAATGCAAAATATTAAACCTCTGGCTCTTGTAGTTCCAGAGAAGAAGTCTTTAATGTGTTTCCTATATAAGTCTATGTAAAACTGAGAGTGGGGTCAAATTTTACCCCTGGGTCATCATTTGAACAAACTTGGTAGAGGACCATAATCTAATAGTAAATTCAAAATATTAAACCTCTGGCTCTTGCTGTTCCAGAGAAGATGATTTTTTTCAGTTTTTCCCTATACAAGCCTATGTAAAACTGTGAGCCCCGGGGCGGGGCCAAATGTGGCCCCTGGGTCACCATTTGAACAAAATTGGTAGAGGACCATGAGCTTATAGCAAAAGCAAAATATTAAACCTCTGGCTCTTGCAGTTTCAGAGAAGAAGGCTTTTTAAGTTTTCCCCTATTCATATCTATGTAAAACTGTGACCCCCAGGGCGGGGACAAATTCGACCCCAGGGTCACCATTTGAACAAACTAAGTAGAGAACCATAAGCTGATGCTACATGTAATACATGAGAGCTCAGTGCCATGTGGTTCCAGAGATGAAGATTTTTTAAGTTTTTCCCTATACAAGCCTATGTAAAACTGTGACCCCCGGGGCGGGGCCAAATGTGACCCCTGGGTCACCATTTGAACAAACTTTGTAAAGGACCATAAACTTATAGTAAATGCAAAATATCAAACCCCTGGCTCTTGCAGTTTCCGAGAAGAAGATTTTATAAAAAAAAATCCTATACAAGTCTATGTAAAACTGTGGCCCCCGGGGCGGGGACAAATTTGACCCAAGGGTCACCATTTGAACAAACTAAGTAGAGGACCATAAGCTGATGCTACATGTAATACATGAGAGCTCCGTGCCATGTGGTTCCAGAGAAGAATATTTTTTTTCAGTTTTTCCCTATACAAGCCTATGTAAAACTGTGACCCCCGGGGCGGGGCCAAATGTGACCCCTGGGTCACCATTTGAACAAACTTGGTAAAGGACCATAAGCTTATAGTAAATGCAAAATATCAAACCTCTGGCTCTTGCAGTTTCTGAGAAGATTTTTAAAAAAAAATCCTATATAAGTCTATGTAAAACTGTGACGCCCGGGGCAGGGACAAATTTGACCCAAGGGTCACCATTTGAACAAACTTAGTAGAGGACCATAAGCTGATGCTACATGTAATACATGAGACCTCTGTGCCTTGTGGTTTCAGAGAAGAAGATTTTTTAAAGTTTTTTCCTATATGTCTATATGAAAAACATGCAAAATCTCAATATACGAACTTTGGACCCCTGGGGCATGGCCATTTTTGACCCCGGGGACTTCATTTGAACAAACTTGATAGTCTAGACGTTGGCGATCATTTTAAAAGAAAAACTGTCGAAATCTATCCAGCGGTTCTTGAGAAGAAGATTTTTTAAGGTTTCAACCATATATGGTAATGGCGGCCATCTTGGATGTCGCGCTGACCTAATTTTAACAAATCTAAAAAGCATTCACCTAAGGATCATCCACGTGAAGTTTGGTCAAAATTAGCCGAGAGGTTTCTGAGGAGGTTATTTGAAGCAAAAGTTAACGACGGAGACGACGGACGACAGACGAAGAGTGATCCCAATAACTCACCTTTGAGCCTTCGGCTCAGGTGAGCTCAAAAAGCTTGATACATATTTGACGAAAAGGCACCTTGAAATTCACAGTAGACAATTTTGCTTGCAAGTGACAAGTGAATCGTTAACAGGTATTTATCGTAACTCTTTACTTAATTCAGAATTAAAAACAAAATACTTAAAGACATACCCATTACTGGACAATCAACAATATGAACAGACCAAATATTTAAATTTAAGGCCGACCATAAAAAAGTGTTGGTTTGCTGTTTCCCTACCTACCCACCAAAAAGGGCCCTACCCAAAACTTTTTATAGCAATTCTTTTTTTTCTTCTTTTTTTTAGTATATTTTTCTTTAATTTCTTATGTTTTTTTTACTGTCTTTGGCAACAAAAAAAATTCACCTACCTACCTACCCACTTATTAAATCCTGGGTCGGGAAACAGCAAACAAATATATTTTTAAGGATGGCCTAAATAAAATTTATTTTCTCTCTCTTTAGCACATTTAGGTCATCTGTTAAATAAACATGCTTGCAAGAGCAGAATGATACATACATACATTACCGAAAAAGAATAACAACAGGTCACAGTTAATGAGATTTGCTACAAACACAACCAAAAAAACATTATGTACAGTTCAAAAGGGCAACAACAGAGACTGGCAACAAGTACTAACCATGTAACATTTATTCATTATTCCACATAGTGATTATACAAATAACACATGCATGTACTGTTAACCCATCCTACACCCAATAGTGTGTACTTTGCACTTATCATACCATTGACTTGATACTAAACATAGATATCTGTCCACTTATTTCACAATCAGCAGCTGTAACTAGGTCAAGTTACTAGCTGTTTGCAGAAATACTTAATAGGATTTACAATTAACAGACTTTCTGATCCTTTTCATTATTTTATTTAAATTGCTTTTCGCATGTAACAAGCTGTAATGAATGGATGAAATGCATTTAAGGATATTGTAAACAGGGCCATTATTTGGAATGCAAATATGCTAAAATAATCTTGACAAAAATATGACTATTGACAACAAGTTGGCTATTGACACATTTTTGGCAAAAGTATATATACATCATAACATGTGGCTATTGTCAACAAAATTCATTCTGATAAGCTATTAACAATGTAAATTGATGACATTACATGTATTTAAGATATCCCCGCCCTGTGTTGATGTCACCAGCATATCAAGGGCATAGTGTAAAACTGTTGTATCTTGTTCTCTATACAGTTACAACAGTTTCCCACCCACCCATCGATATTATTGACAACAGACTTTATTATAATTCTGTTACTTGTGCTATTGTTTGTCGGAGGTATCTTATTGGTCCAACTTGCCTATTGGCAATCATTTGCCTACTGGACCATCATTTGGCTACTGGACCATCATTTGGCTACTGGACCATCATTCGGTGTGTGTGGGGGTGGATGGGGGTGGGGTATGTGTGTGGGGTGGGGAAGTCGTTTTTACCAGGGGGTCGCTAAGATGTTGATGTTCAGGGCACGAAAAATTCACTCGTCCGGTCGCATGACGAGTGCTCATTGACGTAGGATGATTAGAAATTCAGATAAATTCTTTAACAACATATCAATTTGACCGTTCACATATTACGTAGGACGATTCACCAGCCCTGATGTTGGCAGTCATTTGATAATTAGCTGTCAAATGTCTATTGGCGGTCACTTGGCTATATCCTACATGTATTGTCAACCATTTTCCTATAGTTCATATATGTTCATAAATTAATTAATTTCCAATAAATTGGCTAATCACATAAATTTGACTAAGGCAACTAAAGTCGACTTTTGGTAAGCATTTGGCTGTCGTTTGAATCGCCTATTGGCAGTAATTTGGCTATACATACAGGTACTACTGTCAACCATTTGCCTATAAGCTAATCCTGAATCTATACTGTCAAGTAGCCAGAAAATGGCTACATACAGCCAGGAAATGTTCATAAAAATATATAATATAAATTGGCATAAAGTTGACTCCTGTCAACTATAGTTTACTTTTTACTGTCGTTTAAGCATTTAGCTATTGGCTGTCATTTGATTTGCCTATTGGCAGTAATTTGGCTATACTACTACTGTCAACCATTTGCCTATAGTTAATCTTATCCTGAGTCGACATTGTCCTGTAGCCCGAAAACGTTCATAAAATATATAAACATAAATTACTTATAAAACAGGAAGCAGGAAATTAAAAAGGATGTGTATAATTATGTACACAATGAATCAATGATATCCGTAATCCTTTAAAACTACCATCTTAATTCAGTATAAATGTGAGTGTATTGGTTTAATACACGTCTCTATGAAAACCTCATGTGGTGATTTTAGGAAGATTGATTGATTGAATGTCGCACCGACAGCTAAGGTCATATGGCGACTTTTCAGCTTGCATTGGTGGAGGAAGACCCCAGGTGCCCCTCCGGGCAATTTTCGTGCACGGGCAGGCACCTGGGTAGAACCACCGACGTTCCGCAAGCCAGCTGGAGAGCTTCCTCACATAAAGATTCCTAGGATTTTAGGAAGAGGCCTGTGAATCAAATGTTGTTTTTTTTAGCTAAATGGTGCGCATGTGATTCGAGGGCAAATTTATATAAGGCCACCGTCTTTCCTGGAAGATGGGTAGAATCAGGGCACTAGTCAGCTTTTAGGGGACAGGGGCCAGGGCCCTCAGGAAGGGGAATTTTGCATTGTTTTCACATCAAAAGGGAATTTCTAAGAAACACAAATTAGTGTTTCTTTTTTATTATTTAAGTGGTACCAAGAATTTACCATTCCAAATTGCAAAATGTATGCAGTTTTCCTCTATATATAGGAGTTTGTTTTTCTTTTTTAAAGGGGAATTTCGGCCCCAAAAATGGCCAAACGAGTGCCCTGGTAGAATTCTCCAAATTCATTTTTATTTTCTGTCATTTTTTGTCAAGGTCATTAAATGTCTTTATCCCAAGCCCTCTGATGTTCAGGAGCCACTTGAGTGATTGAAGAAAACAATGTTCAGGGCGCTAGAATAAATGGAGTGTCTCCAACAGAAGTTGCAGCAAAAGGTTCATGGCCTTAACCATTAACGGTATGGTTCATCTAATGAACTGTTGAATTCTTATTCCACTCCATAGCTGTACATTAAAGGGACACTGTCCGTAAGTAAGCAGATATTGACAATAACCAAATAACCGTCTGACTTTTATTCAGTGAAATGTATACATGAAAACATGAGCATAGACCCTAGGAAGTCTGTAGTAATATATTCGCCAGTTTGAAGAAAAAAAAGTGCATTAATTATTATTTGTAAATAAAGTGGGACCCACCATATTTAACTTTTCTGCGATCACGTGACTTCCATTAGCGCATTAGGTTTTCACCATTAGTATGTATTGCGTTATATGTATAGCCCGGTTAGCTCAGTCAGGAGCGATGTCGACCTACTTTACGCTCACTATTATTACCGCGAGTGTAATTTGGGCTGCGAGTTCAAACGCCTGAAGCGGTTTCTCTTTTTTTTGTACCGCGATTGAATTCCGTCAAACAATCTTGCTTTTAATTAGTAAATATTCAATAATGTTTGACGTGTAATGTTAGCGAACATAATTAGTGTGTGTTTTATAAGCTAAAAGTTACGGACATTGTCCCTTTAAGTGATCATTAAGTGATCATTTTATTTAGATCACACAAATATCCCAACTTTTGAAAGGATAACCTGAATTTCTCCAATATACTGTAATACAATAGTACCAGATGCACAGGCACTTCCAGGCATTTTTTTCTAAGAATTGTGCAGACTCCTTGGCCTGGTCATTTTGTGGAAAAAAAAGCGTGATAACTGTCTGATTTGTGAAAAAAGTATTGAAAGATTAATTGTTAAAAGCAATATTACTCAATACATGCATACATTGTTTTTGTGGGAGGAGGACACTACAAAACAAATGTACAATTATTCAGCATAATATGGTACCTTTTAGATAAACTTTCTAATGTAAATGTATCCATAACAAGACAATATTGAGGAAGTTAGATGGGAAATGTTGTTTATCAAAAAAAATAAAAATAAACAAGAGGTCAATGACCTTGAAGCTCTACTGATAGATATTTGATAGCTAGGTCAACATTCCTGTGAAGTTTCATGAAAATCCATCAAGTAGTTTCATAGGAGTATTCGCTACAAGTTTTCATTATATAACTCTATGTAAACAAAGTCAAAATTTTTTTGACAAGGATCAACATCATGTCATACTGATCATTTTAGAAAAAGTAGTAGTCGCTACAAATTTATTTATTTTAAATCTATTTTTAACCGTGGTGGCCATTTTGAATAACCTGTCAGCCTGAAATTTTTCTAGGATCAACTAGACATCAAGAGCAACATTCCTGTGAAGTTTCATGAACATCCGTCAAGCAGTTTCAGAGGAGTAGTCGCTACAAGTTTTTACTATATAACTCCATGTAAACAAAGATGGCCACTGGCAGCCATGTTTAACATTGAATCAAAATATTGTTCGACTAGGATCAACATCATGTCATGCTGATCATTTTTGAAAAAGTCCCATATCAATATCACTTACAGTTTTCAAGAAGTAGTCGCTACAAACTTATTTTTTAAAAATCTATTTTTAGCTGTGGCGGCCATCTTGAATTTCTGGCCGACCTGAATTTTTGCTAGGATCAATTAGACATCAAGAGCAACATTCCTGTAAAGTTTCATGAAAATCCGCCAAGTAGTTTCAGAGGAGTAGTTGCTACAAGTTTTTACTATATAACTCTATGTAAACAAAGATGGCCGCTGGCAGCCATGTTTAACGTCGAATCAAAACGATTTTCAACAAGGATCAACATCATGTCATGCTGATCATTTTAGAAAAAGTCCCATATCAATATCACTTATAGTTTTCAAGAAGTAGTCGCTACAAACTTGTACTTTAAAAATATATTTTTAGCTTTGGCGGCCATCTTGGATTTCACATCAACATGAATTTTTGCTAGGATCAACTAGACTTCATGGGCAACATTTCTGTAAAGTTTCATAAATATCCATCCTGTAGTTTCAGAGGAGTAGTCGTTACAAATAAAAGTTTACGGACAGACAGACAGACGGACAGACGATGGACGACGCACCATGGCATAAATAAAATTGTGAAAAAACTGGCCACAACTGTGAAAAAAATGACCAATTTTGAATTGTGAAGTCGCCAAGGAAAAAAAGCCCTGACTTCGAATTCCCCAACTGTGCACACTACTTACATTTATCATAGCATTTGAGGTGATGCGGAACATGGTCGCTCGCTCATTTATCACCTTGATCTTGCTCGAGATCTCCGACGTGCCTTCCAACTGCTCCACTTCTGTCAGAGCCCTTTGTAGAGCGCTCCCGTGCTTCCCAATAAGATCATTGCACGTGTTAAGGTCCTCCATTTTGCTTGACAAAGTCTTGATTGTAGCCTGAATGTCGTTTTTGTCCGGTTCTTCCTCGTCACTGTCTAAAATCGGATAAAACAAAAACATTAAAGACAATTATAAAATGTACAGAGTAAATACTCATAACATTACAGTAAAAATTATCTACAGCTTTGAATGTAGTTAAATCTTAAAGTTATAAAACTACATATATATATTATATAAACATAATTTTTTTAAAAACAAACTTTAACTTGACAAACATTCATTTATTATATTAGCTGTACAAATTTCATTTACTAACGACCTTTGGAATTTAATGGTTTTATTTCGTACCACCAACACCCTTGTTATTATTTTACTATTATACTGTTACTGTACATCAATTATAGCCACAAACATGCCAAAAACAGCAGCACTGGTTAATTAGCCTCTATGGAGGTGTGACTTTGGCAATATAATCCAAAACAAAAAGTGTGTTTCCGCTACACTGACCTTATTTGGCATCGAGCCTCCTTTTTATCTCCAACTCACCTGGTTCCAACATACGTACTGCATCAGCTTTTGCCAGTTCCAGAGCAGTCACCCATTTCTGTCTGTCCACTTCTGACGTGGCCTTCAGGTGAAATGTGTGGTTGCCCCCACTAGATATGACAATGGTGCATGAGTCTGCTATGTGAATGAATGCCGCGGCCAAGTTTATTGTCCCACGACAAGTGTGGGTCATCTCAGCCTGGTTCCTGAAACAAAAAAACATTCAATATATTTGATGTTTTTTTCTTATAAATTCTGATTTTACTCCAGTCCCATTTCCAGTCATAGTTTGTTTTTCACCTGCTTGCTATTTCTGTGTTTTGAACTCGCAAAAATGAATTCCTGCTGGCATTTCTTAGACATTCCTTTGCACAACTATGTTAAATAATTAAGAAATACAATACTTAGGCTAAATAAAATTGTACCGGAGTTTACTGTAACCCGACCGACCCTCTGAAACCCTCCTTTTTTTTAATTGAAAAAAAAAAACATATTGGAAAAACAATACCGGTAATCAGATAATGTTCACGCGATCACGGTGCAATTTCCAATTTTGCAGTGTGGTTATGAAAGCGTGTGAATTTCAGGGTATACGGTGCACAGGTATAAAACGGTCAAAATGGCGTCTCCCAGTGCTGTACAGCTTTAAAAATGCCAGCAAATGGAAGTGCTCAATGTACTCTTCATAAAGAATTGATTGTTGAATTATTTGACAAGTAAGTTAAACCCCTTTGCAATAACTGCAAGTATTTGGGAAAAGAGCCTGTTGTTGCCAGGCTTTTTGGGAAACAATAAAACATACACAATTTCATATTGTTATCTATTGTAGTTTTTAAAATACCACATTTTTCCATTCATCAAAACTCATCGCCACATTAAATGTAACTTCGCCAAAAAAAATGCCTACCTACCTACCCTATTTTTTTCAGCAATGTTACAGTAAACACAGGTATAATTTTATTTGGCCTTACATAAGATTGTGTTGTAAAAGACAATTACTACATGCAGGTTTTTTTTTGGCTGTTTTTATAGCCGAAATTCAGTCATATTCCCAATGCCAAAACATATCTTTTTTTCCCAATTAAGAGGAAAAAAATCCCAATTTAATATTTTTTTTTTGACCCATGAGTTACTACCGCTGATTGTTTGCACTTACAAGTGCAAGAAACTGTCTAGTTTAAGCCGGTTTAGTCAGTGGTGCAATGTTGTGCCTATTTTTGATCATAATAGCAGCAAAAAGTTATTTTTGGATTAGGGCGGAGTACTACCAGATAAAACCGTATCGCGATATATTGCAATATGGTAATGTTGTATTGCAATACATATCAATAAAGTAATCAGCTTTCCAGTCATTAATAACTTGTATAAGTGGGGTTTCTTAATATAGCAGACATGTATATCAATGTAATTAATATTAAAACTACAACAGGGCCACCATTAAAAAATTGTTTGTTTTCAGTTTCCGACCCATGGCTTTTAGGGGTGGGTCGGCAGGTAGGGATATATATATTTTTTTAAAACATTTTTATTATTAACGCATGCCCATCAACGGCATGCAAATTTCGTGTGCTTCACTAGTATTATCCATAGAGATTTTTTTTAAAAAGGGTTTAGTTAAATATTAACAGAACATGCAAGAAAAAAGAAACAAAAAAAACTTGAAAAAAACAAAAAAACAACAAATTGTTTGGGTCGGCGGATTTGCCGTGGGTCGGTCGCAAACTGCAAACAAACACTATTTTTATTTAGGCCCAGTGGAACTTCAACAAATAACAACAAAAACAAAACAATAATGATAATAAAGAATGGAAAAATATCGCAAATTACAAAATAAAGATATTAAATCATATTAAAAACAAAAATGGACAACATAGAAATATATGTTACAAAGTTTAAATGAGTATTGCCTGTAGTACCGACTAGAAAAAAAATAAAAATATATTGTCAAATTATATACATACATGTAGTTGTTAAAAACTAAAAACAAATAAAGTGATATGAAAATAAATTAGACTAGCTGAACCAGCTGCATCTTTGTGGGCTCTGATCTACACTATCACTCGGTAATTACTACTTTGTAGTACCGCCGCTGTACTTGATTTGATTTGACACATGCAGTGCACGCAATGTCCCACTCAATCACTTGATTTCCCTTCTTTTGCACCAATCGAAAATGGACCCACACGGCACTTTTAGCCTTTCTTGTTTGGCAGAATATTACATACATTAAAATACATTTTCGTTATCCACCATGCTCACGATTAGTACTACATAAAGTTATTTTAAGTGCAAATTAAAGCGGTTATATAATCGCTCATCTTAAATGCTACACGAATCGTAAAATTCCGGTACATCATATACCGGTATATTGTTACACCACTATTTTGGATAGTAGCTTATTTTCATTTTTTTTTATAATCTGTTTCCTATCAAAACCAGAATTTCCCTGTAACACATGATACCTATCCATGGCATGGTTCTTTCATCTTTCTTATTTCCTAGTTTGCCAACAAAACTGTGAGTAAATACATATAGAATATAGTATAAATATTTTCGTGTTACTATTTTAATGACAAGTTCACTGATAAATGCCCCATAAGTATGCATATCTGCATTTAATGAACACATTCAGCTTTTACACCCATCAATGTTGTAACTGAATCCAATGAAAACTGTAGCAGTTAACAGGAAATAAAATCATGTTATCAAATACATGTAAATGGGGTTTTCCGACTCTGGTGGACCTGTGTAGCCTGGCATGTATGACAGCGGACCCAGCCAGATAATGACCTTGGCATATTGGTCTGGTGGCATGTCTAGACATAAGATTATACATGTAGATGGCTAAAAATGAACTGAACAGAGCCTACAGTGTTTCTTTTTTTCCACAAAATAGAGGAGGCATTGACCTGTCTATTTTGGATGGAAACACATGCTTATTTCGCACTTTGGGAAAGATGTAAATTTCATCAATTAAGTAAATATGAAAAATATTACGCTATATTTATATTTTCATTTATTATTTATTATAATTACTGACTTATCGATAAAGTCAGAACAGACTTAAAAGACGAAAACAAATTGCAGAATTAATGCTGAGAGACTCAAGTTTTCAATTGGGAAGAGGCCTTTTACAGGCTAGCCTCTGTTACATAAGGTAAAAAAAAACTTGGATAATGGTTATTGGCTATGACATTGTCTCTGACCTTGATGTGACTACTGTCATGTGAAGATTACGTTAAAAATTTGATAAAGAAATAATAAGGAAAGAAAAAGTTATAGGAAGTGTTAGTTTTCGTGTCCGAAAAAGTGGGTTGATATTTTGTCATTATAACACACCTAGGTCATACATGCTATGGATTTTATAAAACCCCATATTACAATATCAGCTACCTGTATTTAGATTAAATTGACTGCGCCATTGCCAGGGCTTCCACTAAGGTTCAAATTTAGGAAGTTCGAACTTCCTATATAACAAATTTGAAAGTTCATGGGAAAAATTTAGGAAGTTCCAGTGTTGGCATTCATACTCAGTCTTTGAGTCAGTGATTCCGCATGGTGGTGGTGGGGGTGCATCAAAGAATCAACACATCTGAATTGTTACAAATTACATTTTGCAAACAGTTTCCAATTCATCAGTTCAGGAAAGCTTTTAAATTGGCATACATTAATGAAAAGTTAAACTGTCAAGAGTAGGAGTAAATGTAACAGTTTCTTTAATTTATTATCAAAGCAATCGATCGTTTTTGCCAGTGATAATTTCACTTCCGTGTTCAGACTCCATTCGCAGAGATCTTTCCCCTAGGTTAAAGATTATTAGTGTAGTCTGTCTATCAATACTTTGTTTCTCTTTGTTACTTTGATATATACATAGAAAAATGACGCACAAATATAAAAGAAAAGGCCTAAAAAGTATAAGCTGTTTGTGTAAGAAGTTTCAACTTTGTGGTTAATGAATATAAATTAAGCAATTTGGTGTCGCGATTATACTGAACACTACTTTCATTTAGTGAAATGCGCGGCTAGGCCAATTACCTAATTAACACACTCACTTTGAAGTTTTTGGAAGTACACTATATGTCTTCGAAAGTTTGATGGCAATTTTCGCCGTACAACTACAATTTTTGGATGTAATTTACAGCCATAAGCCCATTAGGCCTAAAAAAATAAATATGTGTGTTTCCGGTTTCCCGACCGACCCTACTTTTTCATCGCCGACCCTAAATATTTTTAGCGAGATGAAAAAGAAAAAAAAAAAAAAAATTAAAAAAAAAAAGATATTACAATCAAACAACAAATGTTTTTATTCAAATGATAATTTTATTAGCATCAATTTAACATGAATTCATAGTTTAAACTTAACAAGTGTCAAACAGTTTGTATCCTGATGAGACACAGAGTTGTTAAGCATCTACTGTTTGCAAAGGTTATCAAGAAGTTGCCTTAGTACAAAAATGGCATAATATATATATAATTTTATATGCGAACAATATATATAAAAAAAATATCTAAAAAAACCACTTTTTCCTACCTACCTACCCTAACCTTTTGACAGGGTGAAACCAGAAACACACATATTTTTCTTTTTTAGGCCTTAATAGAAGCCCTGCATTGCCCAATTACACACAGATCAAAATATATGGGATATAATGAAATGGAACAAATAAAAGTTATTCAACAACTGTTGCTTCAGATTTATTAAAAAATCTAAATTTCAGAATGGTAAATTATGATACAGCAACCTAGTAAAATACCATTTCGGTCAGTATACACGTATTTGTAAAGTTACCAACTGAAGAGAAACCAGTGGGGGAAAAAGGGCTGCCGGTATGGGACTCAGAATCTAGGACCCCTTGCTTATAGGACAGTACTCTACCAACTGAGCTCACCGGGCCGCCGTGTACCCAATACCACTACATGTCCCTTTTAGTTTTTAGGAGCTGACCTATTTATTCTGGTCCTTTCAGATGCCCTGTGCCTCTATCAAGTATTTACTTACCGTGTCGCCAATTAAGAAAACTAAGGGGGAAAAGTATGGATGGTACTAGACTTGAACACGGATGCTTATAGGGCGAGTGCTCTACCAATTGAACTATCTATTGATACTGCAATGCCCCCTTTCGAGGATTATGTGCAGGTTTCTTGGGTAGAACCAGTACTAAGCAATGTGGATTACTTATCTTGCTCAAGGATAAATAACATGGCCATGACGAAGATCAAACCCACAACGTTTTGATCTGAAGTCCGGCGCTCTACCACTGAAACACGCACTCCACAACTAACCATGTACCAACTAACACTCAACAACACTGGTACTTCTTTTCATAATTCTCCGCACATTCTCTATCTATCTATCTATTGATACTGCAACACCCCCTTCCCCTCTACTAGGTTACAAGACCAGGGCCTGCACATAATTTTCACATGCATGGTTGAAAAATATAACAACTGAAGTGTGATTTTGCTCAAATTTGTATCTAAATGGCCAGTGACTATGCACGTGTGCCAGACTTATATATCTGCGCACCAAGAAGATACAACACATGCGTTTATTAATATGATCAACACGGTGCTCCACCCACTCATTTTGCCCTTACCTATAATAGGATAGGAGTCCATTTTGCAGGACAAACCAGCGCTTCTGGTAGCCTTTCAAGTAATTTGTCCACTTATATAACCAGCCTTTATATGTAGACTGTTGTGGCTGCTTTCCCTCTGCCATAATAATAATAACAGTGCTTCAGAGTATGTATTTTGTCCAGAATTTACATTTTGTGAGTCATTTTTATGAGTTGATCTGATCAATCCACGTCACACACTTTTCACATGTTGCTTACGCTATCCGGGATCTTTTTTTCGGAAATAATACTATATTTGGTGGAAACCTGTGCATGTCATGTCGATTAGTCAATGCATTAACACTAAGTATGAATAATACGTGATATATGCCGATTTCTTTTCATGAACAATCAATAAAAATGAGAATGATGTTATTAATTATGCGCAATGATATGATGTTACAACTAAAAGACGGGACGATGAATAAAAACGGGAAGATAAAGACATTTGTGAGGCCCTCCCATGGGGATCTGGGGGAACACGGCCAATTACTTTAAGGGATCCAGGGGTCAAAGGCCTACTTTTAGTGATCTAGGGGAAAGTGTTCTAATAAAAAAGTACCTAAATTTTACGTATAATTGCTATAATTTACTTTTAAAACGTAACATTTGGACTGATGATCACTGCTGACTGCTTGTGACGGCTTTCAGTATTACCTTTTATGACCGGTTTCTAGTTTTAGTTGTGCCCATCGCTCAACTGGACGCTCTAGCTTCAGAGAATATCAACTTTCCTGTTCAACTGAAAGCGTTTGCACGGCGATGAACATTTGCTATGTGTGTCCATTTTAGAGCAACTGATTACGGATCAGCAGTGGTGCGTTACATTCGTCTGTCTGTCCGTCCGCCCATAGCATTTTTTTTGTGGCTAAAGAAGTTGTAGCGACTACTCCTCTAAAACTGTTTGATGGATTTTCATGAAACTTTACAGAGAATGTTGCCCATAAGGTCTAGTTGATCCAAGCAAAAATACAGGTTGATGTGAAAAGCCACCAAAGCTAAAAATATATTTAAAAAATATAATTTTGTGGCGTCTATTTCTAAAAAAGGGGGTGAGGGGGGGGAGGGGGGGTTAGCTTAGAGAGAGCATGCGCGACAGGAAGTAGTAGTTTTTCCAAAGCCGCGACCAAGAAGCAACAAAGCGCGACCGACAGACATAATTGTTAAATTTACATTCTATCGTACCCGTACCGCGCTTTTGAAGGGGAGAAAGACTCTGCGAGAGAAAAAAATTAATGTCTACCTAAATGAAGACTTGACAAGAAATCGGATGTCTCTTGCATTTGAATGCCGTCAGCTAAGAAAGAACATAGACAGCAGCATCCAGAGCACATGGTCATTTGACGGCAACATCTATGTGAAGGACGCAAATGAACGGACGGTACGCATAAAAAATGGTAGCGACTTAGAAGTCTTCCGTCCAAAGGTGTGACTTTCCTATGTGTCTAGACACCTTAATTAGTTAGTTAAGCACACCATTATGGGACCTACTTGTTATTCTTGGATGGTCTTAAAAATGTAAATAAATCATATGATTTGTATGAACGCATATTTTTATGTGTGCATGTTTGTGTGTATTAATGAATATTAACGTATACAAACACAGTAGGGCCAATGTTTAACACTATACAATCTATTAAGTTGACCACGGTTGCGGAGGCGGGTTCTTGTAGGTAGGGACTGTCCCGGTCGCTTGAGCCCGTCTCCGTGACCTTTATCTATTTTGCTCAGTAAGAATCAATTTCTATACGTGACATACAACCAACTAAACACATTTTATTATATAGTGAAATATTGCCTCTCTGTAGAAAGGACCACTTATGATGATGAGTAAGTGTGCCTTTAAAGTGTGTATTGTTTATCTTTATATACAGCAATGAGATGCTCGACGACTACTTTATAATAATCGGAGGCTATGTTTGTAGGTTACCGTTAGATGACTGATCGCTCTTTAATTACAAGTAAGCAAACATGCATTGTATGGTACAGCGATACACAATCATTATATAAAATATACTCGGCTTAAAATACAATTGAATTCTCGTGTACTGTAAATGGATTGTATGATCACTGATCAATGTGTTTTGTAGGCATCGATGATTGCATCGATCTCAGTGAAGCATGTGCTCTTATAATAGTATGTGTTGCTACTATTTAAAGTATTCACTCATACCTGCAGTGTGTGCGTGATGCTTTTGTATTACATGTTCTCGTGTTTTTTTTATGATATGACTTAACCAGTGAACTAATAATCTCTTATTAACTCACGGATTTAACACTGACTACTGTGGGGACTCGTTGGTTTAGGTTGAAAAAGCTTGTATGTTGTTCAAACTGAACAATGGGGTCCGTTGTCAGTCTTGTATAATATATTAAATTAGTGTGCTTTATTAGTTCCTAGTACACACTGGTAATTACGATATAAACTATTGTTTTACTACTGTTTCTCATCAAATTTATGTGTAAATTGAATAATTATTTACTTGCTTATCATTACTTTGCAGGGATGATATGTACTAGGTGCTTGATTGTTTGTTGTGCGAGTCGATGCGGGGACTCCGTGGTTTGGCTTGAAAAAGCTTGTATGTTGTTCAAACTGAGCCACGGAGCCCGTTGTCAGTCTTGTGCAATATATTAAATTAATGTGCATTGTTAATTCGATATAATAATTAAGTTTGTCATACTGCAAAGAAAATTCTCAGGATTTCATTGGTCAATGCGCCGTAGACATGAGCCCATGTCTACGTCTCGAGACGTGAACATAGGACGAACCCCATTACTCAAATACACAAAAACAAAATGGCGACGATAACGTTGCCGATTCGTTTTGGAAACTGCCGATTGTTTCCTTCCTATCGATTTTCTGCGCTTTCCACTATGTGTAAAAGTCTGAAATAATCGTAAGTGTATTTTTTGTGGCAATTTTACAGATAATAAAACATTAACATAGTGACAAAATACGTTTATTTTATTAAAAAATCCGCTAAATTTAACAACGTTAGAGCGATGACGTCACGAAAGTAAACAACGTATAGTTTGAGGCACGTTACGGAAAAATTGGCGCAATAAAAATGAAATCGTGTTTTTGGCTTTTTTTTCTTAAATAAATGGTTACAACTTTGAAGTATGACAAATTCGTTATTAGGATTCTTGAGAGGGAACATGGGCTCTCATTCCCTGCCTGGAAATATATATTCCCCCTCGCCTAACGGCTCGGGTGAATATAATTTCCAGGCAGGGAATGTGACCCCATGTCCCCTGTCAAGAATCCTAATAACTGATAATGTTGTGCGAGTCGACATAGTGTGTGCGTGATGTTTTTGTATAACGTTTTCTCGTTTTATTGTATGATATGATTTAACACAGACTCCTGCAGGGACCCGTGGTTTGGGTTGAAAAAGCTTGTATGTTGTTCTAACTGAGCCACGGGGCCCGTTTTCAGTCTTGTGTAATATATTAAATTAATATGCATTATTGATTCAAGATAATAATTACGTATGTTGTGCGAGTCGACATAGAGTGTGCGTGATGTTTTTGTATTACGTTTTCTCGTTTTATTTTATAATATGATTTAACACAGACCCTGCGGGGACCCGTGGTTTGGGTTGAAAAAGCTTGTATGTTGTTCTAACTGAGCCACGGGGCCCGTTGTCAGTCTTGTGTAATATATTAAATTAATATGCATTATTGATTCAAGATAATAATTACGTATGTTGTGCGAGTCGACATATTGTGTGCGTGATGTTTTTGTATTACGTTTTCTCGCGTTATTTTATCATATGATTTAACACAGACTCCTGCGGGGAGCCATGGTTTGGATTGAAAAAGCTTGTACGTTGTTCAAACCGAGCTATGGGGCCTGGTGTCAGTCTTGTGTAATATATTAAATAGGACACATGACGCTGGAAAAAATGAAGTATCGAAAAGAAAAAAACAACAACAACGCCTCGGTAGTTTCAGTTGTAATAAATATAACTAACGGGGTTAACGCATTGATCCCGATTTAATTAGTAGCCTTACTGTAAATTCTATTTGACTTCGTATCTTACGATTATGATGTTATTATTTTTATCAAGTCAGTTCTGAACTAATTCTGAAAGTATTTTCCACTGATTGTTGACTGTTTATGCATCATTTAAATATTTAATGTTCGTTTTGTGTCGTTATTAATATGTTGTATTTACATCCTAATAACTTGTATCTTGCAGTATAGTATAAATGTCTAAGGACTCTTCACTTTCTAGTGACTGGACCAATCTATGAGTGTCACCAGTTTGTGTTTACTTATGTGGAAATGATACGAATATCTAAGGTTGACTAACGTAATATGCATCCTTGAACTTCTATTTACATATTTTGTAATGACTTTGTATTTTCTTCTTCATATTCCTATTCCATATAGACTCTTAGTCAAGCTGACTACTTCTTATGTTCTATATTTCCTTTCATTAGTACTGTTCTACGTACCAACGTGTGTGCTTCCCAGCAGCATCTCACCCTATACTCTTCCTGACGGTAGAATAACTTAAATGTATATTGAAACTGTCCTATATAGGGTGAGAATAGGTTTATTTACCCCTGTACAATCACGAGTTAAGGGTTCCAAATGCCTAAACATTTTCGAATTGGTTACTTGGATGGCGTTTATACTATTCAAATCTGGCGATATTGAACTTAATCCAGGACCCGATACATATAATCCCAATACTGATGAATTCAGACAACACTTATCGATAATTCACTATAATGTTCAAAGTTTTCTGCATAAAAGAGATATTCTGTATGCTGAGTTGAGTCATTTTGATATACTTGCATTTACCTAAACATGGTTAAGTGCTACTACATCAACCGATGATATTTTATTTACGAATTTTAGTACCACATTTCGGAGAGATAGACCATCCGACAATCATGGTGGAATTATTGTTTACGTAAATAATAATTTAAATGCCACTAGACGTAATGACCTTGAACTACCCAATATTGAGTGCATATGGTTGGAAATACGTTCACATAATAAGAAAATACTATTTGGAACATTCTATAGACCTCCAAGTTCAAATACTCAAATACTTGAAATCAAGTATTGAACAATCTATAGAATTAGCCATCGAAACAAACATATCTGACATAATCATAGCAGGTGATTTTAATCTTGATATGAATAAACGCAATCCGCAAATAAAATAACAGACATATCAAATCAATATAACCTTACTCAACCTATAAGACAACCAACACATTTTACTGAACATTCCAACTCAATAATCGACTTACTGCTACTCTCAAACCCAGGAAACGTTACTGTATGTGGCGTCGGAGAACCTTTTTTAAATCAAAACGTAAGATATCATTGCCCTATTTTCTGTTGTTATAAATACTCTAAACCGAAATATAATGCATACAAACGTACAATATGGCAATATGACAGAGGCGACTACGAATCTCTTAGACGAAATGCAGCAGACGTTAATTGGGACTCGTGTTTTCATACCGACATTGACATATACGCAGACAATATATCTAATAAAATACTTAATCTAGCTGATGAAACGATTCCGAAAAGAAATATCACTGTTAGACCTTCAGATCCACAGTGGTTACATAATGATATTCGAAAAGCAATGAGAAAACGGAAGAAACTATATGACAAAGCCAAACGAACGAATAACGAGGGACCCTGGGAAGAATACACACGAATTAGAAACGAAGTTACAACTATGATACGAAATGCAAGAGAAAATCACTTTGTAAAACTAGCTGACAAATTACATTCAAACATACTTTCTCCTTCTGATTGGCGGAAAACATTGAACTATTTTATAAGTCCAAACAATCGTTCGTCATCTATTCCTCCGTTAAATCATAATGGTAATACATACACAGACAACAAAGACAAGGCAAATTTATTAAATATTTTTTTCAAAACGTAGTCTAATTTGAATGACATTAACAAGCCACTTCCAGTTTTTTATTTTGATCCTAGAAGGCCAACGCTAAGCAGGATTAACATAACACCGATTGAAGTCAAATCTGTTTTGCAAACCTTAAAGCTAGGCAAGGCAGTAGGGCCAGATAATATTAACAACAGAGTACTTAAAGAACTAGCTTCCGAATTAGCTTCGCCATTATCAACTCTCTTTAATAGGTCTCTGGCTATTAGCAAAATTCCTTCTCAGTGGAAGTTAGCCTATGTATGTGCGGTTCTTAAGAAAAATGACCCCTCAGAATTAGCCAACTATCGACCTTTTTCAATCCTCAGTAACAAAGTTATGGAAAAAATTATCCACAGACATGTTTTTATTTTTTTTCTCTCAAATCAAGTCATAACTGCTCTCCAATCGGGTTTCGTTCCTAAAGATACCACGGTTAATCAATTAGTTGATATATATATAATACGTTCTGCAAAGCTCTTGATGATGGCAAAGAAATTCGAGCAGTCTTTTGTGATATTTCTAAAGCTTTTGATAGAGTTTGGCATAAAGGATTGATTTTTAAATTACAGACAGTTGTATAACAGACTCTCTTCTACTGTGGTTTTCGGACTACCTTCAAAATCGCAAACAAAGCGTTATACTACCTGGTGTAATCTCCGATAGTGTAAACATAAATGCTGGAGTGCCTCAGGGATCTATACTGGGACCAATGTTATTTCTTGTTTACATTAATGACATTGTTGAAAATATTAACTCAACTATTAAATTATTTGCCTATGATACAAGTCTTTACATTATAGTTGACTCTCCAAATATCGCTGCAAACATAATAAATAATGACCTGCTAACAATACATGATTGGGCGGACAAATGGTTGGTAGATTTTAATCCCAACAAAACAGAAACACTCCTAATCTTCAGGAAAACAAACAAACCTTTGCATCCGCCTCTAATGATGAACGCTATTATTATTGCAGAAGTCGAAATACATAAACATTTAGGTCTCACATTTCAAGTAATGGTACATGGAATCACCACATAGATGCTATTAAAGAAAAGGCATGGGAACGCGTAAATGTAATGAGAACATTAAAATTTAAGTTAGACAGAAAAACTCTGGAACAAATATACTTTACATTTATTCGTCCGACTCTTCAATATGCCGACGTCGTATGGGACAACTGTACTAAAGCGCAAGAGCTTGAATTAGAAAAAAATCAATATGAGGCTGCCAGAATTGTGACAGGAACAACCAAACTTGTATCCCTAGTAGCCCTTAACCGCGAAACGGGATGGGAATGTTTGAAAGCTAGAAGACGAAAGCATAGGCTTATATTATATTATAAAATGAATGCAAACTTAACTCCAGCCTTTTTGTCATCCCTTGTCCCAGATAACGTTGGAAACCTCGTTAACTACAATTTAAGAAACGCTGGAAACGCAAGAATAGTCCACTGTAATTCACAGCTTTACGCCAATTCTTTTCTCCCATCTACAATCCGTGAATGGAACGAACTTCCCCCATCGGCGAGAAATTCCGAGTCTATTAGTGTTTTCAAATCTAGATTGGATAGTAATAGGACTACTGTTCCACAATACTACTTTACTGGTAATCGAAAGACCCACATTCTCCACACACGCCTTCGCACTCACTGCAGCAGCTTAAATCAGCATTTATTTTCAAAAAACATTGTAGAAAGTCCACTATGTGTATGTAGATTCTTAGAAGACAAGAATCATTTCCTACTGCACTGTCCACTATATACTCCCCAGAGAATAGTAATGAATAATGAGTTGCTACACTTGATCGACGAAATAACACTAGACACCCTACTTTTTGGTGATGAAACACTTTCTCTAGACGTAAACACACATGTTTTCAAAATAGTCCAACAATATATACTCAATACGAAACGGTTCCTGTAAATTGCATACACTTAACTTAATTTGAATAAATTAAATTTGCTAAACAGTATGCCAATCTGAAAAATCGCTATCATGCTCCCTACAAGCTGAATCTGCCGCTATAACAATACAGCTGAGGATCGTCGCACACACACACACACTCTCTCTCTCACTCTCTCTCTCTCTATCTCTCCTTACATTTCTATATTTCTTGTAATTATATATTAAACACTTAACTAGCCATTTGATTTCATGTACTATGCTATCACGAATCATGTAAACTTCTTGTGCCATGATCAAGGAGACAGATATATTCAAGCGTTTTGCTTTCTTCTCGATCCTAATTCATTATTAACTATTATATAATTGTATGTCTATATAACACAAACTGAATAGAATGTGAATAAAATAGTGTTTAAACCAAGAAGAAACATTTTTCAAGTTTAAAAATTATTGGTATTGAGTCATAGGTTCCCATCTGCTTTAAACATGCACTAAAACCACATTGCTTAAAACTATTGCATTATAATACGTCTGGCTAACTCCAGTCAGCGTACACCACCCTCCAACCACTATCACCCCAGCAGGAGAATTTCCAAGATGGCGGCCTCCATGAAAAGGAAATCAACAATAAAACCACCGATCTTTTTAGCGTTTACTTTCATCGTTATTTCAGCTACAAAGTTCATCTAGACTAAAACTGACACACATGTTATAGATTATTATGTCACAGCCTTACATGCAACAACATAGATTGTAAGTCGCGAAACACTAGACTCAGAAGCACCTACTTATATGTAAAGAAGAAACATTGTATTTCAGCACTCATTATGCTTATGTCTGGCGATGTACAACTCAACCCAGGTCCTGGGAATGCATCAATCTCCCCATGTGGACTGTGTGGACAACCTGTTACCTGGCAACAAGAGGGCGTTTGCTACAATGCATGTACATGTGGCACCACAAGACTTGTGGCGAAATAAGCACCAGAGAAATGGAACGACTGGAAGGTAGTAACTGTTGCATCTGTGACAGTATAAACATCGACAGCTTCACATTCAGAAGCTTTGAACTGCACTCCACCAACATGTTTTCCCCACTGTCTGGGATAAGTTCCTCAATGGAGTCTACTTCTAACGGTTCAGCCTACTATTTACAAGTAGTCCCTTTAAAGAAATAACAAGTAACAAAACCAACCTCAAGCACAGCAAATCTCCACATTCAATCAACGAAGTCGGTGACAGGCATAGCGAAAATGAATCATCAACTAAAGATGAAACTGACTCATAAGAAATTCGTTCCCCACAGGACAGAAACCTTAGGCTTTTAACTGTAAATTGTTGCAGCATACTGGTACATAAATCTGAATTCAAAGCAGCAATTAGCTATGTGAAACCAGATCTCATATGCGGAACTGAATATTGGCTTTTTCCCGGTTTAATTCCTTAATCATGTGAAATATGTGTGAAATATTTCCCCCAAACTATGTGGTACATAGGAATGACAGAGGTGTATTTACATACATTTCTCATGCATAAAGAAAGGCCTAGGTGGGAGATGAACAACCAGAATTAGTGACAGAGTGTGAAATCGCCTGGACTAAGATTAAGTTGAAAACCAGGAAAGACTTATACCTTTCACCATTATACATGCCAGACATTGAGGCCATCAACAACCTGAGCACTTCTCTAAAATGTTGTCAAGCACCAACAAACAGAAAGAAATCCTACTTGCAGGAGACTTCAATTACCCCAACATTGACTGGCAAACACTAACCGTACAACCAAATGCACCGGAAAGAGAAGTCCAGAAAGCCCTGATAGAACTATCTGTTGAACATGGTCTTACTCAAGTTCACAACGAACCAACCCGACAGAAAAACATTTTAGACTTGGTCTTCACAAACAATCCATCGCTCATTAAATCGTCATCAAGCATCCCTGGTATTTCTGACCATGCAATTGTAGTTACGGAATCCGACATCAAACCACACTACACTAAGCAGAATCCTCGCGAACGGTACCTGTACTCAAAGGCCAACTGGGATGAGTTAAACAAAGAAACTGAATCCCTATCTCGAGACATCACTGCATCAGTAACAAGGGGTGAAGACATAAAAGAACTATGGCAAACCTTCAAAGATGAAATCAGTTACATTGTTGATATACATATCCCATCGAAGATGTGTAAAGGGAACCACTCTGTCCCTTGGTTCAACAGAGGCCTCAAGAGACTCTTAAGACGCAAAGCTGGACTCTTCAAACAAGCGAAGAAGACCAAACAGTGGAACGACTATAAACGCCACCAGACGCATTGCAAAAGTGAATTCAAAAAAGCTGAAGTCAACTTCGTCAACCAAACCATTCAAGATGGACTCACAACAGTAAACCATTCTGGCGCTACATAAAATCAAAAAAAGCAGGATAACATTGGCACTTCACCTCTAAAACACCAAGGAATACTAGTAAATGACAGCAAAGGAAAGGCCCAGATACTCGTAGACCAATTCAAGTCAGTCTTTACAACAAAGAAAAGAGACCAGATTCCCCCCCTTGACAAAGCAGTATAAAATGAAAATGCCCTCCTTAATCATCACAGAAAAGGGTGCAGAAAAGCTCTTTTCAGAAGTCTGTCTATGATCTTTCTTGTCGTGCCCTTAATGGTTTATTCTCTTGTTGATCTGGCTTCTGTCAAGTCATTGAGTAACTTCATTGTGGCTTTCTAGGCTATTGTTTTTTTTGTATTATATTTACACGAACATATTTGTGTTTTACTTATATTGCCTATTGATGCTGCTTTGTTGATGAGCGATTAGGCGGGGATTTCTTTATTTACACTGTCCTGTTTTAATGGGATGACAGTAGGGTAATTGTGAGGTTTGGTGCACCCTAGAATCGGTTTAAACCCAAAGTGGCCTACTTTGTCACTGACCGTTCCAAGGCGGTAGCTCTATTGTCAACCCTTTTGTATTTGTGATTTCGTTTGCATTTATTAATACTTTTGCCTTCTTGTTTGTCTGTTTGCGTGTTTGTTTCTGTGTTTTGTGGTTGACTGTCCTCCTTGAATGCTATTTTCCCTGTCCGATCTTTTTATATTTCTTGGTATCGAAAGCGGCCGGACCTGACAACATTTTCACCCACATACTGAAGAACTGTTCTCAGCAGCTAGCCCCAGTATTAAGTGCGATATTCCAGCATTCAATCGACACAGGCAAACTCCCAAATGACTGGTTGAATGCGAATGTAGCTCCCGTTTTTAAGACAGGCGATATACGTGCACCAGAAAACCTGTGAGTTTGACATCCGTCTCCTGTAAACTGCTTGGACATATCATCTGCAAACACATACTCGTCCACCTAGAGAAAAACAACATACTCACTAATCTAAACCACGGATTCCGATCGGGCTACTCCTGCGAAACCCAATTCCAAAAAACCATGCAAGATCTTCAATACAATGACATAGGACTACAAATTGATCAATTAATACTCGGCTTTAGCAAGGCATTTGATACGGTACCACACAGCGAGCTACTACATAAGCTAGACAGTTTTGGCATCCAGGGCAGTATACATGAATGGCTCACAGCTTTCTGCGACACATGGCAGTAGTTTGTGTGGGCGAGTTTTCCACCCCTGTTCCTGTTCTATCAGGAGTACCTCAAGGCATTGTTCTGGGACCTCTCCTGTTCTTATGTCATATCAACGACTTGCCTGATACCATAAAATCCCAAGTACGACTATTTGCGGATGATTACCTTTTATACAGACCTATTAGAAGCCAGTTAGACCACAAACTTCGACTTATCTTCACTAGAAAAATGGGCAGACCAACGGGGCATGAGATTCAACCCCAGTAAATGCTATCTCATGAGCATCAATAGCAAATCCATCCACTTCTATCAGCTAAACAACAACATCCTAAAACAAGTCAACCAGAAGTTAACATATCAGAAGACCTCAAATGGGGACCCCATATAACGACAGTTGCTAAGAAAGCAAACGCCACACTATGCTTCCTCAGAAGAAATCTAAGACACTGCCCCCACACATGCAGAAAGACGGCATACATCTCACTTGTAAGATTGATGCTTGAATACGCTTCCATTGTTTTGGACCCATACCTCTCAAAGGACATAAATATGCTGGAACGCATCTAAAACCAGGCAGCTAGGTTTATCTCCGGCGATTATAAGACCAGTGAGGAAGGATGCGTGTCAACGATGCTGGAAGAACCGGATCTACCCTCCCTATTAGAGCGTAGAGAACAGAACAGACTTGTGTTCTACTACAAAGTGGTTGGAGAGATTGGTGCCGGCTCTACCCCACCAGGAGTATCTAACGCCAGTTAGACCGAAACGCAATATAAAAGCAAAAAACTTTAAAGACTTCGAAGCAAGCAATATTGTGAATATTTGTAATAATCAACGGTAGTGATATGTTTCTAATATATGCTAAATTTATGATGATTGTGGCTAGTTTGTCTGGTACATGGGGTTAAGTACTGGGAAGAGAGGATGGCGCCATTATTGTAAACTATTTTATAGAAAAGAGAAAGGCGAGTTATCTTTTATGTTCTAGAGAGTCCCATTTCGAGTTTGAAAGTAGCTATGTTGGTAACTGTTGCCGGAGTCTTTGAATAGTGCTCTGCGTTGTTCCCCTTCGAGTTTCTGTATGTCTTTGAGATATTATGGATCCGATGCTGAAGAAGTGTTCGAGGGTTGGCCTTACTATGGAGCAGTAAGCGGCTTGTTTAGTTTCAGGTCTAGCAGAATGATGATTGCGCTTGAGGAATCAAGACTTTGGCACGCTTTACCTGTAAGTTTGTTGACTTGCGGGGACCATGTTAAATCTAATGTAAATTCCACCCTAGGTATGTAGCTTGGTTAACTGTTGAAAGAAAGTGGTATTATATATTAATATAATATATATATATCGTCGTTAGTAGGTTTAGAAATGGTGTACATATGTTGTAACATGTGGCTGTTGTTGGCGGGAAATATACTTTATAATTAAAACAGAAAGAGAGACGTTGGAATAGATTCATGCAACATGGAGACATGGATGCTAAGAAGGTATATAACAAAGTTAGAAACCAGGTATGAAGGATGAGTCGACAGTATGCTATGAACTTAGAATTGGGCATAGCAAAAAAAGTTAAAGAGAATCCAAAAACATATTGGAATTAATGTATGTGCATAGACTAAATTGGACGGACACAACTAGAACTTCAATTCCAGAACTATACACACATGAAAACAAGGATACTCATGATGACTAGCACTGATGTAGAGAAGGTAGATGTTTTGGCAGATTACTGTACTTCAGTGTTTACAGAAGATACAGGAGGTAGAACCGTGTATCACAGAAGAGCTAAATACTATTACACCAGATACTATAAAAAAAAAAGAGATTAAAAATAGATAAGTCACCAGGACCAGACAAACACCATTCTAGAATCTTCGAAGAAATTATGAGTGAAACATTATCTGAATCGCTATCAATTATAGTTAATAACTCTGTTAAAACTCTGACATTTTAACAAATGAGTGGAAATGGACAAATATTACTGCATTGTTTACGAAATGTGAAAGTACGTATGCGGGCAATACAGACCAGTGAGTTTTAGCATGTAAATGGGGAGTATTATACAAGAAAACATTGTCAATCGCATGAAACATTATAACTGTTTAGTAACAAGCAATTCGGATTTATATCTGGGAGATGCACTGTTCTACAACTTCTGCATGTATTAGATACTTGGACAGAGATACTTGCCAGGGAAGGATGTATAGATGTGGCATATTGTGACTTCAAGAAGGCATTTGACAAAGTTAGTCATGAACAACTTAAAGACACATTTCCCAACGTTACTTGGTCATTGAAAAAGCACGGGAAGCTTGAATATTTACAGCCAGCACGCTTCATGGCTGATCAACTCAGGTATATAAATTGAGGCCCGCTCTTAGTTTTTTATTTGTATAGCATTGCTATATTGAGGGTAAGAATAGCTTAACAACACTTTGTAATTTACTTTAATGAAGAAATATATGTTCATAATTTAGCTTTTGAATATAAAACTTATCTGGTATTTCTTAATTGTTTTTAGACCAACAATAAATCTACAACATTCTTTAATGTGTTATTATGTGTACTGGTCACAAATGCTTTATTGGGTGGGCCTTATAATCTGAAAGAAAATTGAATATCACACTTTGCTCATTGTTTGGCTAACAGTGATTTACTTGTAATATGACCAATAATAGTTGTTTTATATACAGAAGCGAAAACGAAACGCAACTGGGGTATTTCCGCTATACATTGTATACTATTATACTGCACACTTAATTCCACATAATATTCCAAAGAAATCCCAAGATGTTTTGTAAAAGAAAAGTTAGTTAGAGAAAGGACACAACTGTGATGTTGTAGACGTATTAATCACACTACACTTTGTAACAAGACATTCATAAATGTTGAAGTTCCTCTTTGAAATATTGAGCCATTTCAGTATTGTATTTAACGTAAAGAGTTTGGGGTTCCCTCGTCGTGTAGTTTGGGTATGTATCTGGGGTTCCCTCGTCGGGTTCCCTCGTCGTGCATTTTGGGCATGTATCTGGGTTTCCTCGTCGTGTAGTTTGGGTATGTATCTGGGTTTCCTCGTCGTGTAGTTTGGGTATGTATCTGGGTTTCCTCGTCGTGTAGTTTGGGTATGTATCTGGAGTTCCCTCGTCGTGTAGTTCGGGTATGTATCTGGGGTTCCCTCGTCGTGTAGTTTGGGTATGTATCTGGGGTTCTCTCGTCGTGTAGTTTGGGTATGTACCTGAGGTTCCCTCGTCGTGCATTTTGGGCATGTATCTGGGTTTCCTCGTCGTGTAGTTTGGGTATGTATCTGTAGTTCCCTCGTCGTGTAGTTCGGGTATGTATCTGGGGTTTCCTCGTCGTGTAGTTTTGTTTAAACATATTTTATTTCGAATTCGTGCATATATACATTTAACAGTATATGAAGTAAAGGATTGGAACGAAAGAAAACTTATAAAGTTCCTCTCCTTGGAAAACGTGTGTACAATTCAAGTATGTATTAATAGCTACGGAACGTACATATATATGAACTAATTGGTATACTTATTATAAATATGTATCTAGGGTTCCCTTGTCGTGTAGTTCGAGTATGTATCTGGAGTTTCCTCGTCGTGTAGTTTGGGTATGTATCTGGGGTTCCCTCGTCGTGTAGTTCGGGTATGTATCTGGGGTTCCCTCGTCGTGTAGTTTGGGTATGTATCTGTTGTATTCGTGTCGTGTCCTTTTGGTGTATATATCTGGGTTTCTCTTTTTGTGTCGCAATTTGGGTATGTAGCTGTTGTTCTCTGTTCATGTCAAATCATGGATTCGCTGTTCGTGTCGTAGTTGGGCCTTATAAATAGTGTTACCTGGTCATGTAGTAGTTGGCACATTTACTGGAGGACCTCTGGTTGGAATATGCGCGTAGCTACTATTAGGCCATATAGGCCCGGGCCTATACATCAATTTGAAAAACGAAACAAATGAACAGTAAACAAATGCAGTAAAACCTAAAGCTCAATTTATGTTACAGTGTAGGTAATTTAATTTAGTCAAATGTTAATTCTCAAATTTGTCTAAACATATTTCTTCAAATACCACAAAAAAAACCGCGAGGGATTATGTCCCCTAGTTCGTCCAGGGAGTATGCCCCTTAGTTTGTCGGGTGATGTTGAGATATGTGTATTGGGATATGTATCTGATGTTGAGATATGTATCTGATGTTAGGATATGTGTCGGATGCTGGGATATGTATCTGATGTTGGGATATGTGTCGGATGTTGGGATATGTGTCGGATGTTTGGATCTGTATCTGATGTGGAGATATGTGTCGGATGTTGGGATATGTATCTGATGTTGGGATATGTGTCTGATGTTGGGATATGTCTCTGATGTTGGAATATGTGTCTGATGTTGGGATATGTATCTGATGTTGCGATATGTGTCGGATGTTGGGATATGTGTCTGATGTTGGGATATATATCTGATGTTGGGATATGTATCTGATGCTAGAATATGTGTCGGATGTTGGGATATGTGTCTGATGTTGGTATGTGTGTCTGATGTTTGGATGTGTGTCTGATGTTGGGATATGTGTCTAAAGTTGGAATATGTGTCTGATGTTGGGATATGTGTCTGATGTTGGAATATGTATCCGATGTTGGGATATGTATCTGATGTTGGAATATGTATCCGAAGCTGGAATATGTGTCTGATGTTGGGATATGTATCTGATGTTGGGATATGTATCTGATGTTGGAATATGTGTCGGATGTTGGGATGTGTATCTGATGACCGGACAGATTGTGGACCCTATGATGACGTCAAACTGAATCCTGAGAGGACGATAACGTTTGATGTTATTCTCCGAGATTGTTTTGTCGTGCCCTTAATGGTTTATTCTCTTTTTCATCTGGCTTCTGCCAAAGTTATTGAGTACTTTGTGGGTTTCTAGGCTTTAGCCCATTATGTATTGCTTTAAAGTAGAATATAGCTTAAATGGGTGCTAGGAGGCGTAAGAGGTGTTGCATCTTATAATTACCTCTCAAGAACAGAAAACCGAGTCTGCTACTTTTCTCTCTTCTTTATGTTTGTTGCTTCCAAGGCATCACCTTTTCAGTATTTACTGACATTCACACTAGCGTTTGTTTAGTGCTGTGTGGCGGCCGTAAAAGGTCGCCCCGACTACAAATATGTAGTGTTATTATTTACTGGTCCTTTTGAATCATCAAACCCATTATGTGTTGCTTTAAAGTAGAATATCGCTTAAGCCGGTGCTAGGAGGCGTGGGAGGTTAGGATCTTACACTTACCTCTCATGAACAGACTCAATATAAAACCGAGTCTGCTACTTTTCTCTCTTGTTTGTGTTTGTTGCTTCCAAGGGATCACATTTTCAGTATTTATTGACATTCACACTAGCGTTTGTTTAGTGCTGTTTGGCGGCCGTAAAGGTCGCCCGACTACAAATCAGTAGTGTTATTATTTACTGGTCCTTTGTGACCATCAAGCCCATTTTATGTTGCTTTAAAGTAGAATATCACTTAAGTCGGTGCTAGGAGGTGTGAGAAGTGTTGCTTCTTATAATTACCTCTCATTAGCAGATTCGTTAAACCGAGTATGCTACTTTTCTCTCTTGTTTGTGTTTGTTGCTTCCGAGAGATCACCTTTTCAGTATTTATTGACATTCACACTAGCGTTTGTTTAATAATATGTGGCCGCCGTAAAAAGTCGCCCCGACAACAAATCAGTAGTGTTATTATTTACTGGTCCTTTGTGATCATCAAGCCCATTATGTATTGCTTTAAAGTAGAATATCGCTTAAGCCGGTGCTAGGAGGCGTGAGAAGTGTTGCATCTTATAATTACCTCTCATGAACAGACTCAATAAAACCGAGTTTGCTACCTTTCTCTCTTGTTTGTGTTGATACTTCCAAGGGATCTCCTTTTCAGTATTTTTTATTATATTCATATGTGTAGAAATTCAATACTTGGAACAATAGTTTAACAGTACATGCAATTTATTAAAATGAATAGAGCAATGTGGTTTGTTCTTATTTATTAGTTATACCATTAAACTGTCAATTTCTGCATAGGAAAATATAGTTTGTTAGGACGTTTTTCCTCTTCAAAACTGTCGCGAATGTGTTCATTCAATTAAATTGTGTAAGTTACTTGGTGTCCAAATAGTTTAAATTTATATTTGTTCAACTATGAACGAATTAGAAAACTGAATGCTAAATTAAAACCAATGCAAACCACATTTTTGATAAATAAAAAAAAACAAAAATGGGGGAAAAAGTTGTTATCGTCAGGTTTCCATTTTACCGTGGACATAATTGTATGTCTTTAAGTAATGTCTTCATATTTTAATGAAATGGGAACATAGGGAATATAATTTCTGTTTAATCTGTCATTAGCCATACAAGTAAGATATAGGTCATAGTATGTAATCTGCGATTATCCCAACAAAACAATGTTGTCTTGGTAACGAATAGAATGCAAGTGCGAAAATGTTTTGCAACACGTCCTTAAAAGTAGAATATCGCTGATAAGTACTTAATGTCAATAAATAGCAGACTCGGTTTTACTGAGTCTGTTCATGAGAGTTAATCATGAGGTAATGTAAAGTGCAACACCTCTCACGCTTCCCAGCACCAAATAAATATTTGAGAAAACTGCTGTTTGTCTCTTAGAACAGGGTGCACATTGGTTTATAAAAACATGTTTTTTTCAAGACGTCCTTATAAAAAGATAAGCACTTAAATAAGTAAAAGAAAGAGTTATAATGAGAAAACCACCGTTTGTCTGTTCTTAGAACAGCAAAACCTTGACACTAGGGATCGACACAACGTGATACTTACGTCATCTTATTTTTTCGGTAATTTACTAACAGCAAGAAAATTTAAAATTGAATATGGATATATGCTGACGGTCAGTGAAAACGCATCAGTGGATTTATGGGTGTTACATTTTATTACTAAAGTAATTTATAATCATAAGTGCATATTTTGAAATGTAATGATATTAATAAATAGTTGCAAACACCCATTGTCTCATAATTCGTAAACTTGTTGTATAGTGAACAATTAAATTAAAGTCACGTGGGTAAAACACAAAAGTCACATATTTAAATTCCGGGTATGTCCAACCGTTTTACCTTTCCTAGGAAATCATCCCGACATCACGGTTTACGAGCAAGATAACACCTGGCCAGATTCAGCCAGAGTTAAAGTGACGTTATCTTGCTGGAATAACGTGACGTCGGGATGATTTCCCAGGAACGATAAATCGATTGGACATACCCGGTATTAAAATGTGCAACTTTTGTTTTTTACCCATGTGACTTTAATTGCTCACTATACAACAAGTTTAGGAATTCAGTGTTTGCAATTGTTAATTAATATCCTTCAATTTCAAAAAAATGCACTTATTATATATTACTTTAGCAATTCAATTTAAAATTTAAAATCTACTAGTGCGTTTTTCATTGACTTAGGGTTAGGGTTAGGGTTAGGGTGACCGTCAGAATAATTGTATGATGCTTTTACGTTTGGTTTTGGAAATTAAACTTGTCCTTACTGATTTATGTCCCCGAAAAGGGGTGTATTAGGCATGTTTTCAAGAAGACTTCATTTATGCTACATATTTCGTTCAATTTATTGAAGCAATTTGAAAGAAAATTGGCAATAAATGAAAACAACGATTTTTTTTAAAATATCATGTTTCATTTTATTTATCTCTGCTTATAATATATATATAAAAAACAACACCATTGTGTACAAAACACAAATACGTATACAGTGTATAACGATTTTCCAAAACTTAGCACTACCCTCATTTATTGAATCATTACACATATATACATGATCATCTTTGTGCAATATTGCCTTGAAATGCTGCCTAGTTTGTTAGAGGATATAGTCTGGCGCGGATTGCTTTATTTGCACTGTTCTGTTTATTTTGATGACAATAGGGTAAGAGTGAGGTTTGGTGTATCGTAGAAGTCGGTTTAAACCTACAGCTGCATTTTAGCCACTGACCGTTCCAAGGCAGTAGACCTATTGTCAACCATTTTATATTTGCTATGTCACATACATTTTCTCTTATTTATCCGCGTATTTGTTGTTCGTTTTGATGCGTATTTTTGGTTGACTGTGTTCATTGACTGCTACGTTTCCTGTTCGAACTGTAGCTCTACTTCTCAGATCGTACTGAAGTACAACAACATAAAGTTCTTTAAAGCTGTGCTAAATAAAATCAGTATTCTTTCCGGACTTTTATAATATATTCACACCTATAAGACAAACTATTTACCAAGTATTAGCACAATACGTGTAAATGCATCTTGCATATGTAAAGACAGGTGTTGCACTTTATGTTACCTCTCGTGAACAGACTCAATAAAACCGAGTCTGCTACTTTTCTCTCTTGCTTGTGTTTGTTACTTCCGAGGGATCCCCTTTTCAGAATGTATTGCATATGTAAAGACGTTCTCCTGCTTAAATACTGTATGGACATTCACACTGAATGGACATTCACACTAGCGTTTGATCCGTTCTGTATGTCGTCTGTAAGAATGAGAAAACTGGTCCTATATAAATCACAGCACCCAAAAGAAAAGGCACCGTAGGCCCTCATCCCACCACAGACAAAGAGCAAAGTAAATATACAATGAAAAGGACAACACACAACACAACGAGTGTAAGTAGTCGCACCGACTACAGATCAGTAGTATTATTATTAAATGGTCCTTTGGGATCATCAAACGCCTTTTTAGTGGTATTTATTATAAACGCAGTTGGTAAAAGTCAACAAATGTTTGAACCTTAAATACTTTTACGCATAATTTGTTAAGTTTCTTCAGAGATTACAAATGTGTTTACAATAAAACTAAGTTAATCTTAGGACGACGTGCGTCTTAACGTATGAACTGTGTGTATACATGATAACTGCACATTTAGGCATACTATTGCAATGGAAATGAACGTGTTTCACATAACAGTAAAACCATTTTTTTTTTAAACATCACTGATCCGATGTACATGTTTTACAAAGTGTATACAAGATACGAATGAAGTTATAAAATCGCGTCATTATTTACAATCAATATATATAGAATGAGAATGTATTGTCGTTCAATTCATTTAACGCAATGGGTACTGTAAGTCTTAATATCTTTACTAGTGCAACCGATAGACGTTAAGGGGACAGACGGCAATCTTGATATTTGATAAACTCACGGCGTCACGTTAGTTTTCCTACATAAATTGGTTCAATCATTAATATTAATTATCAGAATATTTCCAACAAATTTGTTTTTACATATTAGTAGCTATATATTATATTGCACCAATAATATATTTAAAATGTTGGTAGAATAACGGTCAAAAACAATTGAAATCTCAAATTATGTGCAAGCAGTTTTAAAGTCAAAGGAGTAATAAATCCAGTTTCAAATTGTATTGCTTGATATAAAACTCAAGATTGACATGTGCCCCTTTAATGCATCCAAATCTGTACTGTTTATTAAGGTATGTACAACTGATATTCAAACAAAATGTTAAACAAGAAAAATGTCACCAATAAGTGACAAATGCCCCCGAATTGTTTTGTTTCGGACGGAAGGACGAACGGAAATGTTGTATCGGACGGAAGGACATACGGGCGGACGGTGCAAGCTTTATGCGTACCCTTCTTCCGCATAAAGCTCCCCTGTAGCATTGTGTCCGCCAGGTTCGCTGCGCTTCATGTGACGTAGCCGGTGTATGTATAGAATGCCCCTGTAGGACTCACAACACTATTCTCTCCCTTGAATACTCCTGCCCTACAGATGAAGGAGGTAGATAAAAAAAAAACAAGTTCGCTTTTCTACATTTTACAGGATACATTGATTTATCTTTACCAGGTTCTACATCTACAGCATTTTAGGAAGAGAACACAGAAAAATGCATGTTGATATAAGATTTCTAGCTAATTCTGCCTCATATTACACATCATGGGTCTAATCTCCACGGGGTTGTATGTTTGTCTAAATTTTGATAGGTGTCACGCAAACATGAAATTAAAAAAAGTTCAATCTGGTAAATATTTGTTAAAAGTTAATAACATGCAGATATTGGATCAATGAAGAATTTAAGCATAAATACATGTTGCAAAATCTTTTTTATCTCTATGCCACGAACAAAAACATTACAATGGGACCCAATGGAAAATTAATTGTGGTGTGAGACGTGTAGCTTTATGCGGAAGACATGTATATCTGATTTTGAACTAGTCGACAAACGTTCCGCATATAGCTCCCTAACCAGATGATGATCAACATCATCGTAATAAACAAGCAAAATATAATCATAATCATCCATCATCATATCAAACGCAGCAGCAGCAGCAGTCAGTCTTCATCATCATCATCATCATCATCATAAATATCATCATCATCATCATCATCGTCATCATCATCATCATCATCATCATCAAAAGCAGCAGCAGCAGCAGCAGTTAGTCTTCTTTATCATCATCATCATCATAAACATCATCATCATCATCATCATCATCATCATCATCATCATCATCAACTTCATCATCATCATCATCATCATCATCATCATCATCATCATCATCATCATCATCATCAAATTATCCTCATCACTGACCAAGGTACCCAAGGTACTCGAAATACGTAAAACAACAAGTTATAGCTATATTTAAAACTTTTATAAAGTTATATAACAAAATTGCTTCAATATTTTTTAGAAGCACTTCACTGTACTGATGAAGCAATGTTATAGCAATCTGCCAATAATTATTGTCTATACCAAATGTCCAATATTCTGTACCACGTCGATGATCGTACACTGTGCAATCTTGAAATAATTTGTTAAAAAAAAAAATAAAAAAAAAATAATATGATGATGATGATGATAATGATAAAGAAGAAGATGATGACAAAGAAGATGAAAAAGAGAAGAAAAAGAAGAAGAAGAAGAAGATGATGATGATGGTGACGATGATGATGATGATGATGATGAATATTATAAAAATATTATAAAAATATTATCATTTATACATTTTTTTTATTTTTATTATTATTGATGTCTTGTTCTTATTCAAGCTGTGGAGCTTCATGCGGATTGAGTATACATCCTCTCCGTATAAAGCTTCCCGGGGAGCGTTATTCGGAGGGAGCGTTATGCGGTGCTACAACCGACGTATAACGCTCCCCGGGGAGCGTTATTCGGAGGGAGCGTTATGGGGTGCTACAATGCCTCCTTTCGGGGATATACAAAACTATTGTTGCAGATTACAACTAAAACGTATTTCCTTTAAATAATTCTCCGTTTTGATTTTGAGTTCAATTCGATGATTATCGCAATTTGATGGGACACATTGTTCTTTGAAGTTCTTTAGTGTGTATCGTAGCTGACCTTATTGAGTTAAGTGTGCACTTATTAGGTATGGACATTTCCATGCAATGTACTTCATTCGATAATGACCAACATAAACAGTCGCACATTCAGCTCAGTTATGACGATGTTGTGCATGATGCGAATTTGGCAAACATTTTGGGCACATTATACTATAATTTAATGCTATCATTTTTTTAAACACAGTGTATGTAATCACTTTCGTACTCATGGGTTCCTTTGGTATCATCTGTGTTTTCATCATCTGCATCAGTATCGCTTGTCTGACCGCCTTGAATACCCATTTCATCCGTTCCGATGACAGAACTGTGTATTCTATTATAGTCGGAATTTGCAGAGCTGGTTTTAAGACAAAGGTGCTTGTCCAAAGGGTTAGGTTCAAGATAACTATCAAGATGACGCCTGTATACTACTGTCTTTTCTCCAAAGTTAACTGTTCCGGGTCCTGATTCTTCAGTTGTACTACCGCATCTGTTGTAGCCCGCTATGTTACTGTTACTCAAATCCAATTGGTTACTTTCGCTATGACCCAATGTTGCGCGATCATACGACGATGTTATTCCACTTTCGTCCGTATCTTTTCGGCTTGTTTCACCTCTTTCATCCACGGAAGACTTTATAGAACCACGGGTACACCTGCTACATCGAATGGTGTCATAATTGTCATCGCCTGCACGATTGTCTGTTTCAAGATACGTCCTTGTGAATCGTAGACGACCATCTTCTGTAATTAAAATGTAAGATATATAATGTTTAACATTTGTTTTTGTTATTGTGACATTTGTTGTTTGATTAAGCTATGATTTGCTGCTTAAATCGTTCCAGGGTTCCCACGGGTCCTTGAAATCCTTGAAAGTACTTGAATTTGAAAGTGCTTGAAAATCTGATAAGGTACTTGAAAGTCCTTAAATTCTGGATATTTGCTATTCATCCCAAAAATGGCTATTGGTTGTGCGTTCATAGAATATTTGTTGCTGTTTTGGGCATTACATTACGCGAATATTAGTCCTTGAATTTTGGAAAAAAGGTCCTTGAAAGTCCTTGAAAAGTCCTTAAATTTGGCCTTCCAATAAGGGTGGGAACCCTGTCGTTCATTCTGCATAGAATTTTCCCCAAGGCGGTAGTCCGATTATCAACCCTTTTATGTTTGTGATGTCATTACTTTCCTTTTTTTGTCTTTGTAATTAATGTTTGTTTCTGTGCGTGTTTTTGGTTGACTGTGGTCCTCGAATGCTACATTTCCTGTTCGATTTTTATACCTACATGTACTTTTATCATTATTTTTTCACACTTTCATGGTTTTGATTCAGCTAATTCTCTAACTATTTGTACTAATACAAGTGTTATGGACTGCTTTGGTTTCATCGTTTTTAAAGGTATATGTCAAACCAAAAATGAAGGTCCGACAAATATGAATAGATCACACACAGAGACATTTTTGTTTTATGATATTCTGTTCTTTTACGGAGCACATTAGATTTAAAGAGAAATACAATTTATTTCTTACCTATTTTAAAGCAACTTCCACGACGTTTACACATGCACACGAGTATTACAACCAGTATACAACACACTACACCCAGCAAGATGGACAAAGCAATTAATCCAGTTGTGAAATATTGTTTCTCCTGAACACTGCAACGAAAGCATTTAAACTTAATAATTTTGAGTGTTTGATAAATAAGCAACATTAAATTGGACCCGCTACATGCACATGTAATACAATGGGGGAAAGGTATTCCCACTGACAACAAACAGGTCACAGTGATGTTTTTAAGCGCTGGAATTACCAAAGTTTACTTCATCAAACACATCCTCAGACAAAAGGGAAAAAAACCGGGTCTGAGTCGTGCATTTAAGTTTGCATGTTTTTAAGATGCTCCATATCCAATATATAGTTCAACAAGTCTTGGACTTACTTTATAATTATATTACGGAATGCCATTTGTATATGTATTATGTTTGTTATCCTCAATTATACAAAACGAGACGTTCTTACATTAATATTCTATTTCATACACGATTTTACTGTTATTTGTAAAGCAGCTTCAGCGTAAATAATTAATGTTTCAATAATTACTGTGATACCCGTTTATGAACCAATCAAGTATATATGTCAGTTAGATGTTTTATGTAACATCAAAACGTTTTTTTATCAATCAGTTACGGAGATTTTAATCTTTTCTTCGTATATCGTTATTCAATCATGTGATCTACGCGTGTGCACATTTTTATCTCATAGACTTGATTTGTACGGACGTCAATCTCCATGCCAGTTGTTTCCCTATTTTGTATATACATTACGGCCATATTAGAACACCATGAACCAATACTGACGGTCAATGAAAACGCACCAGTAACTCCATATGTTTATGCTGTTGGATTATTCGCAAACCATTTGGAATAAAACTGCTGAACCAATAGTTTCTATTTTTTAAGTATTGAATCTTGACACCTAACTTGTCTCACATGTTTATTGGTAGGCTTGTATGACAAGCAGTTATGCAGTTATTTACTTTGTCATTGAACATAATTTAAATTAAGTAAATCTTAATTTCAAACTGCATTAAACTGTTGGAATAAATTTCATTTGGTTTTATTGGACTTTTTATTGTTTGACGTCTGACAATTATTATGCCATGAATGTTTTTGAGAAAATGATTACTTTATGCGATGTAGCTGAAGAAATCCGGAAATACACGTGGATTTCATACCAATGTGAAATGCACTAAATCCAGATATGCACGTAAAAAACGCTAAATGTCGACTCGTTATATGGATTATATCATATTTTGTCCAAAATGCCTCAAATTCCAACTTAAAAAAAAGTTTTGCGGTGAGCTTTCATTGACCAAGAGTAAATATTTGAAAATGCTATATAGACGGTAAAACTGCATTTGGCGCATCTGCTTCGCAGAAGATTTTAATATGTTTACGTTCTGTATTTAAAGCATGCGCTCACCTGGTTGTATCTATTATTTACCACACGGACTTTATTTGTAACAAGTGTATTTGCCATTTCAGTAAGAGAATTAATGCCAACATAAATGCTTTCGGTTATATATTTGAGATTGTTTGTCTCTCTATACATATTTTTTATAAGTAATGTATAAATATATAAAATTCAACACCAACACGTTATGTTTATATTTTATTCATCGACGTTTCGGCGCAGTGCCCTTTTTATATATTGATTCAGATGCGAAATTGACTGGCGCGGAATTATTTAATGTTAAAAACAGTGTTGAAGGCTATGACTAAATAAAAACTCTACTCACGTTGGTATGGGAAAGCAGTGTTGACACACATCTTGGGTACTGCACGTAGACATTAGTACTTCTCCTCTGATGGATTCCAATTTTTGCTTGTAAAATATAAATCCATTTGGCTCACTGGTGCCTATCTGCAAAATAAAAGTAAATACATTTATTAACGTTAATAGAATTGACAGTTAAAACTTCCTTCCATCCGTTAATTGATATTGTTTAGTTTCACATACATTTATGCCAGAAGTAAATGAATCAGCATTCATAGAGCATATTCTGGTACCCTTCCCGTACTGGGCTCGTTATTCTCTATTCGTCTTCCCGTACTGGGCTTGCTACTTTCTCCTCATGAAGAGCGAATAACGAGCGCAGTACGGGAAGGGTACCAGACTGCATAGAACGCAGCCCTTCAAAAATACACGCATTTTAAAGCATACATGTAAACATATACATTTGAAAAGTAAGGCGCGGCATTTATTATGTAGATATACTAGTACATGTTCTGTGGTAGATATTAATGTTAACATGCATTCTGTGGCCAACTAAAGTAGGTATTAAAGTCAAACAGAAAATTTAGCATTCACAAATCTGCCAACCAAAATCCTGAAATCAAAGCAAACAACTCGGGTAAATCGGGGCAAAGTATGCGACACCACAAACATAAAGGGTTGATATTAGGGGTACTACCTTGGAGTGATCAGTGGCAAAAAGGCCACTAGGAGTTTTAGATATTTAGAAATACCTGTTTATAGTTGCCTTCCGTGTTCATGTCAACGGCATATATCTTGTAGCCAGCTAAACCATCCCCATTGTCGTCAAATACTCTACTATGAAAACCGTTTGCATCAATCAGTCTGACATTCTTCAAGATATCTACAAACTTTGGAATAAAATGAGAACACATTAGCTCAGTTTTATCTACATCAGTACACACAATAAATGTAAATAAAAAAACACATATATTAATTAAATAATGAAGTATTTTTAGATCGTAAAACATCCACTTGTTCTGGAAGCAACATCAGCAATATAATTAGTATGAAAAAATGCCGTATACATTGTTTGTTAGTGACATATTGCCTTATTTGAAAATGAAGACACCAACGTTAATAGCAATGTCTATTTGATATTTTCGCATTATCGTATTCCACAAGTTACATTGTAGTATTCCACAAGTTACGTTATTGTATTCCACAAGTTACATTGTAGTATTCCACAAGTTACATTATAGATTCCTCAAGTTACATTATAGTAATCCACAAGTTACGTTATAGTATTCCACGAAAAAGAGTATGATAATGGACCTTTGGAAACGGCCGAGCAGACACATACGAAATATTGCAGTCTCGGTTTGATTGAGACTGTTCATGAGCAGTAGTGAAATATGTTAGCTACCGCTCACGCCCTCTAGCCCCGGTTTGAGCAGAACTCAATATTCATAAAAATCAATAGTACACAATTTTAACCATCCCGAAGATGGCATGCATATGGCGGTGGACATGGAGTTTACTGCTTCCCCATGTCGTACGGCGTATGGTCCCAGTATCTAATAAAATTAAATGCCCCGAAGAGCGAAATAAACATAATGGAATTTAGTTGGGAGCAGCGGTTATGAAGCCTGCGTATAAAAAGTAGACAACCTATCCTATGAGTGGTTAAACAATACCCAGAGCCTTTTATCGCCCGGAGTAGTGGAACCACCGAATCAAAAATAAGCAAGAAAACAAAAGAAATTGAAAAAGTACCACCGATAACTAAATATAAGTATCGGGCTCAGCGATCTCCAAAGATCGAATGAATAACAGTACTGATTGCCAACGAGGAGAGACGTTTTATTGCCGCCACACTGCACAAGCAACGCCACTGTGCCATGAAAAAGAGTATGATAATGGACCTTTGGAAACGGCCGAGCACGACACATACGAAATGTTGATAGATTCCACAAGTTACGTTATAGTATTCCACAAGTTACATTATAGTATTCCACAAGTTACATTATAATATTCCACAAGTTTCATTATAGTATTCCACAAATTATATTATAGTATACCACAAGTTACATTACACACTTCCACAAGTTGAACATGTATAAACTATATATTATGAATGTACTACGGGTAGTATACAGTAACATTAAATCCTAACAAGTTTATGTGTATAGATTCGTATATATTTGCACATAGTATTTCTCTTCATAGGGAAAAACAGGCATAATCTAAACAGGAATTCTATTCAGTTTGAGTATGAAACATTCAATTTCGAACTAATATGCTTGCCATTGACCAACAGTCATTCGTTCAATGCATGGACATCTGAAGTGATCAGAATTGACTGCGGGTGATCGGATGAAGCTGACAAGGCTCTCAAAAACAACACACCCAACAAACTAATTTATCATTGATAACAGATAAATACACAGTTGACGGTCTGATGGTTAATTTCATATTTCACGTTATATGTACAAATTATGAATATACATTTTAAAAGGACACTCATTTCATAAGATACAAGTAAATCATTTAGATCCATATATAATACAAATATTAAACAAGTGGAGTTTAAAAACGTAGTCAGTGCTATTTGTATCGAATGTACTCTCTTTAAGACTCTAAATCATAATTAATACATTATGTGTTTTTTTCTGTGAATTATTTTATCATCTACGTTTTGAAAGATCTTATGGTGTGTGACACGAATTGACAAAAAGAAAAGTTTCCGGTATCTTATTTCCTGTATCTTGTTTTCGCGTACGTATATCCGTATATGTCGGTTCATACTTTAAACCCAGTTACCAAACCGGACAATGGAAATTCAAAAGCTGAGGGTAACATTGAAGTTAAACCCGTTGCGTTGATTTTCATTTCAGGCTCTCCTATACGATAAATCCTTTATTAAATATACATTCATAAATGTTTACTCAAATAATTTAAATGTGTATTTACCTCTTGCGTGTTGTTACGAAGGTTATCACATATTGTTGAAGAACTTCCACAGTATTGCTCCAAAGCGAATCTAGCTCCTTTCAAAAGTGCCAGTACCGCCTTTTCTGTAAACGCTGACCAGGCATCGATCCTATACTGTTGTTTGTGGACATCTAGGACCTCGTCTCCTCTGTCAAGTACATAACCATTTTGATCAGCTAACTTCCTCGACAATTGAAGACATAACTGTTGACAACCAAAATATGACCAGTTCACACATAGTTTTGTTACATGTGGTAAATACATATATATCTTTGTTGAGAATGGATCAAATGGGGTTTTAAGTCCCGTTAACACATCATGGTATGTTATATAGGGACAGCAACCTCAGAGGGAGATAAGATGAAAAATGAAGTTTCCCTTCGACAGGGAACGAACTCACACAGGACTGAGGCATGCAGCTCTAAATCCAAGCCGTATCCACTGAGCTACCGATGCCGCTTTGTTGAGAAAAAGTATTAAAAGGAACAAGTACTAATTACTGTCAATTAGCAGCTGCATTGCAAATTAAGTTGCACACCCAACATATTGGCGTATGCATTGTATGAATGAAACTATGTACCTACCACAGACATAGTTAAAGTAACTATAACATAACTGGCAATAACGTGATACTTTTGCAACAAATATTTATAAGAGACTTACGTGCATTTTTTCCTCGACATCTTGTTATAGCTCCACTCATAATAACACTGGAAGTAATTCTCCATATATGGTCTGATCCATGGATTGATATTAGATCCATCCGGCTTTAATTTCTTGATATGGTCTATGAACTTGTCATTTATTGGAAGTTCGGATGCAATGGTTATGGACCCGATTATGTTTATATAATCGTCAACAGAAACTCTAGTTCCCCAGGCCTCTGAACTTATGAGAAGAAACTCATTTCTGTCCAAATGTTCATTTAAGTGTTTTACTAACGGCTCTATCTCAGACGAACCAATAAACATAACGACAACCTTTGCATCTGGATACTGTCTCAGTGACTGTATAACATCGCCAGGGTCGGATAATGGAGTCGTGGCGATAGATTGCGCGACGCATATTTTCATATCTTTTACAAGCTCAAGAAGAAGATCCCTGCCGCCCTCGCCGTATGTTGACATGCTGTAAACAATTTGTATAAAATTAGCATTTAAGTCTTTCACGATATTGAGCATTGCGCGAGCTTGTTCGCCATCAGGACTTGGTACTCGTAAGAAGTATGGATATATGTCCTTCTTACCTAATACAGGCGCAGTCGAAGCATAACTTATTTGCGGGAATTCTAATCGTGTTGTGATTGCTCCAATGGCTGCACTGATGCTACTATACCTTCCGCCAATATATCCCATAATCTTATCCTCAACTGGAATGTAGGCGTTATTCTTATATACCCCAAGCCTATGCAAGTTAAGCATCTTCTCTCCCACAATTTGTGGATCATTGCATCCATCAATAACGATAATTCCGATGTTTGTTTCAGGTAGTTCATCTGGATATGTTCGTTTGGCTTCATCAACTGCAAAACGAATGGCTTCCACAATATCTAGTCCACCTTGTTTTATGCCATCGCATTTCAGAGGGGTAGGCCCTACATTATGAACTGGCACGACACCGACCACATACATGTCACCTGGTATAAATAAGGTGTTGTCATCAGCAGATGAATCTTCACAGTTCAGGCAAATATGGCCGTCAGGACACTGCGGTTTCCGAATATCTGGCCATCTGTGTTCTGTACCATTTTCATCATAATCCTTAATAATAGATGTGAACACATCTAGTCCGGTTTCTTTGTTGAATTGAGCTACCTAGTCAGTAACATGACACAAAATTAGTATTTATTAATACAGACACAAATTCTTTGTCTGCCTTTTAACATGAATAGTGACAATTAAGAGTAATCAATTGGTATAAATACTAGTATCTATAAAAAAAAAAGTATTTATATACTGGTATCCTATTCATTAATATAAAAATAAGTATAAAAGTCGAAAAGAAAATGCAGCTTTCACAGAACATAGTTAACCCAAAAACACGCAAAACGAAAAACATGAATGGCAATGTTAATAAGGAATAAAGGCATATGACGTCAAAAACACAAAAAGGGTTGACAATACGGCTTGCATAAAAAACAGAAAATGCCTTGCAACAAGGCTCCAATTATAATAATGGATAATACTATATTTTGCCTAATGAACAGGTATTTTTCATGTCACTTTATTAAAAAACATACAATGTTTTCAACGTTATTGTAGCAGTTGTTGTTTTTTAGGATAAAACTGAAACATAGAAACATACGCTAATGGAGTTCTGCTCAACCCGGGACTAGAGGGCGTGAACGGTAGCAAGCACCTTTCACTACCGTTCATGAACAGTCTCAATCAAACCGAGACTGCAATATTATTTGTATTTATCGTGTTCGGCGATTTCCAAATTTCTCCTTTCATACTATTACTATATATCAATGTTAAATAATTACCCTGATAAAACACATTTCCTTTGTTTGCGTACCGCACACCTGGTGACTGTAAACCTCATACACCGGAAAACCGCTAGGAATGGAACCATCCACAGTGTCATTGAAGGTTAAAGTAAGATCAGATGGGACTCGGAATGCGGGTATTCTTAACGTTCCAAAATCTTGGTCAAAGTTCACAGTCATGTGTTCCATGATGTCTATTAAAATGTGTCTACTTGCATTTAACATTTCAGGACAAACTCTATTTTGAGAGCCGCATTTCTGTATTTGAACCTGCCTAATGACCTTAGCCATTAACATAGAAGCTTGTATGGCATACTGATTGTAAACTGATGGTGGAACCTTGTTCTTCAGTTCAGTTTCTGTCACATTTGCACATGTATTATTTCTGAAATCTTGAGTTAACTCACACCCAAAATTAGTTACAAATACATCCCTTAACCATCTATTACTTTTGATCTCATCGTAAAGTGTTGGAATCGATTTAAACAACTGCATCCATTGCGCTTGAAACTCATCAACCGTTCTTCGTGGTGGACTTACAACGAAAGCTCCTTTTGAAATATTTGTGGGATGCCCTTCGATATAGCCAGCTGTTTCCGAGAAGAGAAACACTGGCCGCGTACTGTTAGGGAACTTTAATAACATATTTTCCGTCGCTGTAAGAACAAACTTTGCAAGGTGATAACTACCAAATACCAAAACTCCTCCAATAGGTGTTTCGGCGTTCAGAATTCGCATTTGTATTTCTTCCTCAAGTTTTGTAATATTATTCTCATTTGGATCAACTGGGATTTGAATTGGAAAGCAAACATCACGTGATTTGGTTTCAGCAAATAGGGAATTCTTTCCTCCAATGCCGTAAGCATCGTCGTCATATATCAGTGCCATGTATGTCCAGCGCAGTCTCGTCATTATTTCAAGCATAACCTTAAAAGAAAAACAAATACTTCCTTTAAAATGTATCTTGTATATGTGTATTCTAAGATCTATAAGGCAAAGTTACTGAATATTATTGTTTCACTATTCGCCCTTCAAGTTAATTCAATAAAGGGTATTACATAATTATTGTATTTGACTTTCAAACAAGTTAACGGCAGTTTAAAGTATCATGAATGCCTTAGATATCTACGGGTTTAAATGGAACATACAAAATTGGGATTGTCTTCCTCGATCAGGAAAGAAAGATACAAATATCAGACAGGGAAATCAGCATTCAAGGACGACAGTCAATCAAAACACAAAAACAAACACATAAACAGACAAATAACAAGGCAAAAGTAAAAATGCAAACGTCATCACAAACACAAAAGGGTTGACAATAGGGCTACCGCCTTGCAACGGTCAGTGGCAACAAAGGCTACTGGGGGTTTACACCGGTTCTAGGGTGCACCAAACCTCACACTTACCCTACCTTCATCCCATTAAAACAGGACGACAGTGTAAATAAAGAAATCCCCGCCATGATCTAATCTCTAACCAACAAGGCAGCATCAGTAGGCAATATAAGTAAACACACAAATATGCTCGTGTAAATATAAAAAACAACAACAATAGCCTAGAAAGCCACAATGAAGGTATTCAATGACTTGGCAGAAGCCAGAGCAACAAGAGAATAAACCATTAAGGGCACGACAAGAAAGATCATAGACAAAAATCAAACGCCACCGTCCCAATAGGCTTTTGGCAGGCGTCATCATAGCTGACCGGTCATCGTACAATTAAAGAGGAAAGCATAGTGGCGAACTGTAAAAGGGTCCACCACCAAGCATGCAGTACGTTGCAAAATGATAGAGTCATAACCTCTTTTGATAAACTTTTTAACAGTTTTAACAAAGACAGTATGAAAGTGATCATGACCGAGAATCTTAGGAAGTTTATAAATCACATCACCATAGAAGGTTGTGATAGTCCTTGTCGCAGAATAGTCCTTAAATTACTTTTATATTTGGAAAGAAGATCAGGGTTACGATACTAAAATTTTGCAAATGTTTTACGAAGTCTATGGTAACGGTAACCCTGATTGATTAGCTTTTTAGTTATACAAAGATTACGAATATTAAAGTCCACAACTCGAGTACAAGCTCTTGAAAAACGAATAAGTTGAGACACATACACCCCATAAGAAGTTGCTCGGGGAACATCCCCATCCAAGTTGGGATAATTAACAATGTCAAAATTAAAATCATCTCTGTTGTCATAGATTTTGCTAATTATTTCACCATTTTCAATCGAGATGTCTAAATCAAGAAAAGAAGCGTTATTATCAGATATATTAGCTTTGTTAAGGTGAAGTTCTTTAGGATAAATATTATTAACCATAGTTGGAAAGAAAGGGTTGTCAATGTTCAATATGTCATCCAGATACCGAAGGGTGTCATTAAAGGCCTTATATGGATTTTGATGTAATTTAGGAATCCAGTACAAAGTAGGCAGTTTTTTTTTCTTTTCATCTACCCCAGCCTTGAAAGTAGTGCACCGAGTGATATGTGTGGAAAGAACATCCTCCTCAGTAGAATGTACTGGAGTATACGCATTGATGCTGCCGAGTTCCAGAGATAAAAGAATGATGTAATGTAGGCGTGAAACAATAATTACATTATTAGCTGCTTTATCGGCAGGAACTAAAACAAATTTATTATGAAATTCCTGAATTTCCGATTTTAAATTACGAAAGGAAAACCTAGGTCTCGGAGGAAGTAAAGAGGGGTTAGCGTTATAAAAGTTAATACGTGTAGGCTATCTATAATTTTAAGAATTGACGCTTTCCAAGTAGAAGTCGAGGGTCCGCATGTTCTCTACGACACCATTTTATACTAAAATCTTCAATGGGGTGGGCGATCTGGGCACGACAGGCACTAAAATCAATAATTGAAGGTAATCTATATTTAGGACCTTTCGAAAACACATAGTGTTTCCTCAGAATGGTTATTTTATTACTGATAAGTTTTATATATATTGTTGTCATGTTGTTTTAATTACATCTTAATTGGTATTATCAGAGCCTATGCCCCAGGAATTATATAAGTAAAATATACGCATGCCATAACACGGTAATATATTCTGATGCAATTGGAATTCTATATAACGTTGTTCGTCGCTACATCTAGTATCAGCAATAATATCAATTCTTTTTTAAAAGTAATTAAACAACCAAGTTTCAAAACAAGATTTTCTTTTTTATAAAAGATGTATGTGTCTATACAATAATTCATATGCGGCTATTAAATGCATACACGAAGGTAGAAAGGTCGAACAAGAAAGGAAAGCATTCACAGAATGCAGTCAACCAAAACCACATGTAGTTGAAACAAAATCAATTACAAGAAAATCTAGAATCAAAGTATGCCATACCACAAACGACATAACATGTTTAATAACAGGGTTACCGCATTTGAACGGCAAAAAGGTCGCAAAAAACGCTGTTGAATATGCGGCAAATAAATTTCGAGTTGGTAAATCATAATTCAGTTCGACACTAAGCCCGACCATAACAAAGGGTTGATTTGCTGTTTCCCTACCTACCACAGAAAAAAGGCCATACCCAAAACTTTGTATAGCAATTATTTAACATTATGTTTTATGTTTTATTTAATGATATTTTTAATTTCTTAAGGTGTTTACTGTTCTTGGCAAAAAACAACAACAAAAACAACAAAAACAAAAAAAACGTTGCCGGGAATGTTTTGAGATTTATAAACCGTGCCTAGTATCAACAAGTAGTATTTCCCTTTTGCCTGTTCTAAATTAGGCATTTGATGCATTTATTATGTATACTATGCTGTGTTAGATGGCAATGTACGCCCTTTCAGTAAAACAATATCCGTAAACAGAGTTTATTATTAAAACTATAACATAACTCAATTTTTACTCACTTCATCTCTTGTCACAAGAGATTTAACGATATTAACCTTCAGATTGTACACACATTATCTCGCTTGTCAAAACTTACAGATAAAGGACCCTTTATCTCATTTTTACTAAAATACCATCCTTCAGATTTCACCCACTTGTTCTTCAGTCGCAGCCCTTAAAATGTTACTAACCTCAACCTGTATATCGTCAGGTGGAAGAACTCTAAAGAAGTTTCCATACATATTCCGATCTCTAAGGAACGCGGATGTTGATGCGTATCCGATTTGCAGTAGACGTTGCTGGTCTGGAAGAGCACTAAGCAGACGAGAAATGACGTCAGTTTCGGAACTGTATTCAGAGCCGATAACACCTGTTAAATATAAGTATATACTAATTGGACAATACCTATTACCTTTTGGGTAATCCCACGAACACTGCCTATGAAATGGATACAAAATGAAAGAACTCAAATTCACATGGATATTTTTACGTAAACATGCTATTTTATTTCATCAATGCCTTACTGCCCTTGAATAAGTTCAAGCTTGATAAATGCATCGATCAATACCCATCTTATGTTTTAATCCGGTTCATGTTTGTATTGAATAATTTACATATTCATCAGTCAAGTTTGTATTTAATTTTCAAGTCTAGCACTTTCTAGATAAAAGTGCAAAATACGCGAGAACACAGTTTTGAACCATCTATCTTTTTATTGCAGAGCACTTAAGGTATTACCCTAGACTCAGCGTTCAGGAGATACATCGTAATAGTGCATACGTTTACACACCAGGTATTGAACATATTTATTTGGCATAGTTTGTAAAGTTTATTCTATGTCGTTGACTTGACTGCGTAATTTTCTTTCGAATACTTCGTCAACTGTTTCATTACTATTATCTGCCTTTAATTTATAAATCAAACCTCATATTCTTTTTCCATATATATGTTTTATGAAATTATTCTTTTACTTTTTTTTGAAATACATCAAATTAAGTAGTTCACAAATTTTTTATAGAGTAAATATAAAATAAAGAATTTCATGTAAACAAGGTATATCAAAATATGCGTGCATTGTAAAGGGATTACATCAAAGGAGATATCACCCATAACCTTATCTATCCGAAACAGGCATGTAACTTCCTTCTTGCTGATAAAATGTGAAATGGTTTGTAATGTAAATAGACCAGAATGGCAATATAAATACCTCAGATTATTATTGATTTTTACCTGTCTATAATAAATAAGGACATTTGTAATTTTATTGTAGTGTACGTTTTAACTGGTTATCAGCGACAAACCTATGTGTTGCACACTGTAATATATTTTAAGCTAACCGGTGACATGTTCAAAAATGTTTTAATTATTATCAGGACATATAAGACATATGTTAGGTCCCATCTACATGCGCACTTGCTTTGTACTTGTACGATTTGGTTGCATATAAAGTGTTGTGCATTTCTTTCACACAAAAAAACACACACAATTCTTACCCATTACGTCAGAGCTGCCTGATTTGATTTCATCAGCCAGTTTAAATGCCAGGGCTTTAGCTCTCTGCAGGGATCTGCAGGTCTCACTCACACGAACACCTGTTGGACAATGCAAAAGGTATAATTTAAAAGAATATAAAATAATAGTTTGACATGCTAATGAAAACTTGCAGATACAGAAGTCTTATTCAAACGAACACATGCAGAAATAAATCAAAGTATGAATACAAATCTAACAGGAAAGGTAGCTTTCACAGAACGCATTCAACCAAAAACACGCATTAAAACAAATTACATTGTTAAGAAACAAGGCAAGGTATATGATATCACAAACACAAACGATTAACAATATGGTTACCGCCTTGGAACTGTCAGTGGCAAAACGGCCGCTGGGGATTTAACCCAGGTTCTAGGATGCACCAAACCTCATTCTTACCCAATTGTCATCCTAATAAAACGGAACAGTGTAAATAAAGAAATCCCCGCCAGGCTATATTCTCTAACAAACAATGCCGCATTAATAGGCAATATAAGTATAACACACAGATGATCATGTGTATATGAATATGACAAAGTAAAAGCCTAAAAAAGCACTTTGCAAGTACTCAATGACTTGACAGAAGCCAGAGCAATAGTAAAACAAACCATTAAGGGTACGATAGGTTATAAGCAACAGTGTCACTTTACAGATTTTAAGGTTTATCCAAAACCCCAATATACGACCATGTTGTTGACAACCAAGGACACGTATTACGTGCTTGGCGTATACTATAAATAATAATGTAGTTCCCTTAATCTACAGTTGTAGATAAGGCAAACCGTACTTGCGATCTTCTCTGTATGTTTACTGTTCAATAAAACAATAATCAATCGAATACTCTCGTCTTCAATAAAGTTCAATATTTCACATTAGCAAAGATACGATTTAAAAAAACAAAGGCCTACAACATATCGAGCTAGGACATTACGGCAATTGGTGTGACTATCGACAAGAATGCTGTTGTATTCTATTTGTTTCTAATACTTTTCTCTCTGCGTATTTTGTCTTCGGGTAGTTGTACTGAGTGAAAATAGCTCTTTTCTGTAAGGATAAGTGTCATCATGAAACTACACTCACATTGTTTACTAATCATCATGCTTAAATATATATACTAATATAGTTTAGACATGGTCTATCAAACGCAAAATCCGAATTTATACTACTACTTCTACTCGTATTTTTAATATTTAGTAAAATGCCATCTAAAAGTGATACGATAATACCTATAAGACCTAAAGATATCAGCCAACTCGTATGCATTAATATTAAGGAGATGAATGCATAGTTATCTATTCACTTGTTTTCAAATCATGACCATGTATTATATGATATAGTTAGTATACAGAATATTTTTAAATAAATATTGTTCAAACTATTTGTATTTCTGTGTTACTTTTATGTTATCTTTATAATATATTACAATGTTCAAAAATATCGTTGCAAAACATGTGTTTGACGAATTACTAATCATTTTTAATAAGAACTGGGGACATTTTAAATGATGCAGTACATTGTGAAGTTAAGGGACCAGGCAATATTTATCGGGGGTTGTGACCGGTACAAAATGGCATGGGACAGGTACTTTTTTCGTCACGACAAACCATGGACGATACTTTTTTCCGCTTGTTTGCCATGGGACGTACACTTTTTTAAAGTCATTTTTAAAAACTTTCAACAATACACATATTGATGCAGTGATCTTAGACCATAAAAGGGTGTTTATGGACCAGGCAATATTTATCTGGGCATTGGTACCGGTGCAAAATGGCATGGGACAGGTACATTTTTGTCGCGACAATCCATGGGACGATACCTTTCTTTTCTTTTGCTTCCCATGGGACATACAGATTTTTATATAACATTTTTATTTGCACTAGTCCCAACCCTCCGATAAATATTACCTGGTCCCTAAAGATTCTAATGTTTTGTCGGATGTTACAATAATTACCTATTCTAGCTCCTTGAATATAACCGAATCCTTTATTCAGCTCCGAAAATGTCCACTTGATGGCCGCCAGATTCTGGACGCTTTCACTGTCAATTCCGCTGCACGTTCCATTGTCGTGTAATTCTGAATACACCCCAGCTATCACCTCCACGTAGATATCACCTTCTAACAAAGTAGTTCCAAGTCCACTAATTGCCGTGATAGCAAGCTGACTTGAAGTAATTGCCAAAAAGGTGAAATACATACATCTATTCATCTTCGTAGAATATACTCAGTCTACAAAAACGTGAAAGAAAGGAAATTAAAAAAATGCACACAAACTAAATGTAACTGAATGTAACAGAAGTTAAAAACATAACTCAGCGACACTATTTTTATTAGTTCATTCAAGTGTAGACAAAATACACGGTAAGCTCACGAGATAATATGGCAACTGTTAAAAATTCAAAGACGAAACTTTATAAAAACATTAATGCGGAAAAAGGGAGGAATCGAGTTCAAGATGTTGTATTTATAGTAATACTAATCATATTTGCTTAACATTGAATGAAAACAAATATGGTGGTTACACTACCAAATAGAGTTGTAGAAGAACATCATAAGTGTCTTACTTTCGTTCTAATCCGTTTTCTTCTATTGTGTACAAATAATATGTTGTAAAAAGCTTGTGAAATAAAATATGTTTAAACCAAAATAGAGTTACTTTAAACGATTTGCTTAACTCGATTATAGTTCAAAGAATTGGGACATGGTCAAGAACAAATTGAATATTTTACAAATATGACGAAATGTTCAGTGTTCAGACTTACAAATCAGTAGTATTACTACTTACTGATCCTTTGGGATAATCAAGCCCATTCTGTGTGGCTTTAAAGTAGAATATCGCTTAAGCCGGTGCTAGGAGGCGTGAGAGGTGTTGCACGCAACGTTACCTCTCATGAACAGACTCAATAAAACCGAGTCTACTACTTTTATTTCTTGTTTGTGTTTGTTGTTTCCAAAGGATCCCTTTTCAGTATTTATTAAGTAATTGAAATTAGTTGATTCGAGTCAATAATGTGTGGCCATTGCATGTTATATTGAAACTGGCCACTTTATTATGTGTCCTTAGAACCAAATGTAAGACATTCTGTTTTGCTAAGATGCAAAGAAAACATATTATCCAGAAGTCATGAAAAACATGAATCGAGAACTTTACCAAGCTTCTAAAATATGTCATATCAAGACAATAAGTGCAACTTATAAAAGTAGTAAAAAACTAATAATAATACATTCACGTTTCAGGGAACTTTTGCGAATACCATTTCAAAAAAATCGCTCAAATATTTGACCGTATTTTAAAAAAAATGTTTAGAACAAAGCCCAAAATTCACACGCCCTCTTTAATTAATATAGGGTAAAAAAGGAATTAATATTGTTTCGACTTTTTTATAAATCAGTATATGAACTATCTAAAAACAAAAAAAGCAAACAATTCACCTACCTCCACAAATTGCGGAACAGTTATAGCCATTGCCTTCAAGGCATTTGTTTATCCCATAGGTTTCATAAGCTCAATGGGTATGAAGGAAATTAAAATGCAAAATAAATACGATTCCAAATATTGAGCGCGAGCTGAGTTAATTCCTTTCGTGAATACTTAGAAAGCAGTACACGATTGGACAACCAATACGGAAGAACTTTGAACTACATTTTGAGCACATTATAATGTAAACAAGATAACATTAAATCAGGTCAACAAGTTCTGCGTATATAATGTAGATCGAAGTTCGAAGACTTAAATAACATCCAGTATTCAAAGGGCAACACTTGAAGTTTTATATCTAGATGTAAGCTAATAAACATCGACGGGTTTTACATATACACTAAACCAAATTGCTAAGTACTTACCTAAGAATATGTCAATAATATTCTCATTGTTTTGTGTATTTTGAGCTTGATTAGAGATACGGTTAAACTGCAAAATAACGAGTGTAAATCGTCTGCTCTGATTGCATGAACCTATTTTAAAACTTTTAAGTCAATGTTTTTTCTTAGAAATAAGTTATAACACTTATACAATTGGGTATATAGGATTTTATTAAGTACTTCGAATTAGTGAAGCTGTCGATGTTCCTAATTCTAAAATATGCCAGTTAAATTATTTTGACATCATGTTTTACTAGCATTACCACTACAAATGCGTTTGCAAAAGAAATGTTCGAATATTTAAGGTTAACGCTGAATTACAGTTACTTGAATTTTAAACAATATTCAATTTAAAGGGAGGTAATTTAAGATTATCCATATTTCATTTTTAAAATAGACGGAGAATCTGCGATAAATGGGTCAATTTTTTATGTTTTTTTTTCTATTATTTCATACGAATTTTAAGAATTTTATATCTTTAAGCGATCTTTGACTCATGTTATGTGTTTTATCAGCATATTTCATGTTTTCATATAAATGGAGGGTAACTCTCAAAAGATGTAATTTAAACAAAAAATAAATATTTTACAAACTATGGGTCAAAACAAATATCACATATCTATTCTAAAATATATTTAAAATAAGAAAATTAGTTAAGATACAAAAGTGAGTAATTAGGAATTTTGTTTTCTAACAGCAATGAAGTGATTTCAAGTCCAGTAACATTTGGTACTATGGATTTAAAGCAAACTAATTTCACTAAGCATGTTGGTATAGAATTAAATGCTTCACTTCAATGCGGCACTGCTATAGACAGCCGTTGTGATAAAGGACGTGCTTCTCTGTTTTCGATTTTGTCACTGGATCCACATAGAGGAACAATTAATCCACTAATTGTTTCGTCGATAGTAGAGAAAATTACATTTCCAACGTTGCTGTATGGGTGCGAGCTTTGGCATAATATGTCTGTCAAAAATTTGCTTCAGCTTGAAAAGTGAAACGGTTGTCAGCAAAAGTAATTCAAAAGTTTCCTATGCGCACGCGCACCGACATGGCTCTTTCCATGCTTGGGTGGTTACCACTTATATCCGATATTGATAAACGAAAACTAAGCTTTTTACAGAAATTGTGTACACTACCGACACATTTACTGTGCAAACAGATTTTCAGTCTGAGACTTAACTTGTTTATGCTGCAGGGATGTACAAATCAGTAGGGGTTCATCCCTGACATATGCGAGATTCTCGTTAAGTATAGGCTATTTGATTACTTATTGTCTTTCTTATCGAATGCACAATTTCCATCTAAATTAAGATGGAAAATAATTGTTAATAACGCTGTTAAATCATTTTATACGACAGAATGGGCCGACAGAATATCAAGTGATGATGATTTTACGCGATTCATTAATCTACATAATTCAGTAGCACCAGCCTTAATCTGGAAGTTTCCGGTCTTTGTTTGTAGCCTCTCTAATAAGTTCAAAATTGCTCGTTCATGGGTAGCATGCGCAACGTCTAGCTTCCTTTCTTTTAGATGCATACTTTGCAATAGCATAACGAAAGATTTACCTAAACACGTTACCGTCGAATGCATCGGTTTTATAGACGAAATGAATGAATTCGCCGTTTCTGTGAATAATATTTGTCGAACAATATTGCCCGTGCTCGAACTTCTGACAAAAGAAGAACTATTTCAAACCTGTTTAGATAGCAAAACATATCTTAGGATGGAAGAAATAAAGCACGAACAGTTTTTTTTTACATCTCTACTGTCCTTATTAATACAAATTTAAAAAGGTTTGTGCATTTGTCTCAGAGGAACCTATACCAGTAGTAGTATTATGTATCAGAGAGACCCTAAACAACAGTAATATCAACAGTAAAGAAAATCGCAGTTGTATATAAGATAACTACATAGTAGTATACTGATCATTGAATACAGTCTTTAGCGAGTTTCGCTAATTCTAAAAAAACTTTCTACAATTAAATCTAAACAAAACTCAGTGTCCACTTTCTTTTGCAACTCAGTATATTTCAAAAGCTACATACGGCTTCATTGTTTGTTATCATTACGGTATGCCTAAGCGTCTTGCATAATTATCACACGGCTTTGTTTCTAATTATTGATAAAATTATTTTATTATATTTGATTGTCGATTCTGTTATACAATTTATGAAAATAACATTATTAAATCTGGATAACCGAAGTTATAATTTGTGGATAACTAAATAACCGGACTAAATATTAGTTAAGAATTACAACTAGTGAAACATTCTGTCGTTTATTTGTCAAATCATATACAAACATGCATAACAACTTTACGGTGAAAGCGGCCGCTTTAATCATGTTAATATAGACACTTACAATACGGAATAGTTATAGGACATGAGAGGTCGATACCGACTGGTAACAGGACATTGGGCTCCAAGAAGGGTCGTTATATAAGACAAGAAACGTTTGATGCAAAGCATCAATTCGCCGCGTTTGATGCAAAGCATCAATTCGCCGGTAAGGATGACCATGTAACGTACATCTGTGTCCTCGATTCAGTAGACTGCTACACAGCGTTTAAATATAAAGTGAAACGCGTCATGTGCAGTGAAGCAGTCTACTCGATTCAGTAAAAAGACGCGTCAGTTTTCCCGCCCAAAATGATTTCTTCCAATTCGGTCGTTTAATACACGGCGCCCAAATTACATTTTATAGATGATACCTTACAAATGCCTTTTTTCTTACATATATGCGTTTATTATTCTATAATGTTCACATATATATGTTTCTATATCATAGTATGTCGTTTATTATACAAAACAATCTGCATAAAGTCGAATGTTAATAAAAAAAAAAGCGGAACGTACACGCTCCGTTATTTCATTAAAATGAACGGAGCGTCTTTTAAATGTTATTTTCAGCGTAATCATTATTTATAGACAGCATACAACAAATCGACTTTTTAACAGTTAATTCATGCACATACATTTCTTTAAAAACATTTATTTTAATATATTATCAATATCGTATCAGACTATTTGGTAAAACTAGTACGTTAATAGTTTTTTACAAAAACAAAAGTGCTGTCATTAATTACTTCTCCTTCAGGTGAATGTTAGCAAACCTAAGCACAAATATATTCTGCCGGCGTATAACAATCCAAAAGAAGTCGAGATTTTTCTTACATAACGACACTTCTTGGTGCCTGTGCCCTGTTTTATCGCGAGTGACCAAGTGAATGTCCTACAAAAAATTTATCGCATTTTTATTCGCATTCTTGATTGTTAATGATACTTCTTTTTTTTGTGGTGACAATGATATTTTCTCTTTAAAACCTAGAATGGAAAGATTAAATTTATAACTGTATTCACTATTTTCGTTAAACAAATATTAGTATGACAACTTAAAATAAATGATTAAACTGATAAAATAAATCATGTTTTGATTTTTCAAAAGTCGGCGTAAAAGAGATACAACACAAATTCTTTGATATCCAACGTTGTTACAATTAAAATAATTCACAACTCGTTTCATAAATCTTATACTGGAATATGGCTGCTATATATTTGATTTCCTAGGTTCTAGCATAACATGAAAATTAACTCATTGATCCACGTTGTCATAATTTTGAAAGTTGTTCTCAAATGGAATATGTCTCACAATCCACGGTTACCTGCTATTGTTAATGTATCATTCAGTGTCAGAAAGCTGATAAAGGACAATAAACGACTAACTTAAAACATATTTGAATTCAGTCGACCCAAATAAATTCTTAATCATATCGACCTAATATATTTCCCCCCGATAATATTTTGAAAAAGATAACCTAGAAAAAGGTCGATGTTAAGTGTATACATTTTAAAATAAAACCAGTGGCGTAGGCGCATTTTAGATATTGAGTGGTGGGGTGTGGAAAGAAAGAAAGATGAATGAATGAATGAATGAATGAATGAAGGAAGGAAGGAACGAACGAACGAACGAACGAACGAACGAACGAATGAATGAATGAATGAATAGTAGTGGGTAAAATAATGTTCGAAACAGAAATCCAGAAATAAATTGTCCGTCGTCAGTTAACTTTTGCCGCGTTAACACGATAGGGCCTTCATTTGTTATCCGATCTTTTTCAAACTTTACCAAATTGTTGATATCAATAAAAGCTCGGACGAGTTTGAAAACCAGCCAGTTCGGACTAGTAACACCGGAGTTATGGCCCTTGATTTAGTTAAAATTGCCATAGTTCGCCTCGTTAACACGACAGAGCCTTCATTCTTCATTCGATATTTTCAAACTTACCCAGATTGTTGATAATAATGAAAGCTCAGAGGAGTTTAAAAACCAGCCAGTTCGGACCATTTACACTGGAGTTATGGCCCTTGATGTTCTGAATTATGCTATAATTTGGCCTCGTTAGCACGAAAGGGCCTTCATTTTTTATCGGATATTTTCCAAACTGTACCAGATTGTTGATATCAATGAAAGCTGAGACATGTTCGAAAACCAGCCAGATCGAAATAGTAACACTAGCTTTAGTTGTCGCTGTTATATATTGTGGAATATATGTTTAACAAACTCTTTATGTGTTTATAAACTTTATATAGAAGTATACAGAGAGACAACTTGGATACAAAAGCCCCGCACAGGCTTACTGCATGTGCTTATATATAGAATGAGTATATACCAGATTACAAGAGAATATACATTGTAAATAGCAAATAAGACAGTATACAACATCCTCCTTTTAAAGCCTAACAAACTGTTATTAGAGAAAATATGGTAGTTCACTTATTTTTTAAACAAAGCAAAAATCCATGAAGAATTTCATTCATAAATTGTTACACTAATATTCATTCATAAGACTGTCCAATTAATTTTTGATAACAACATTCACTTGTCCGTGTTTTATCTCTTTTCTCTAGAGCATAATGTGGCTACACCTTATTAGAGATAACTCTGGACACTTTTCACATTGTTTACAAATTAAGCTTATCAGGAGGTTTTGATAAACGACCAGATTTGGTAATATAATGTTCACTTGTTGTGATATTTGAGTTCCTATTCTCACTATATAGTTGAGACAAGGGCGGATCTAGATTTGATTCGACTATGGCAGATGGGCTATCATTACTGGGATTTTCAGGAATCTCAAAAGTTTGATCCTCTGTGTGATTTTGTATTGGCTCATTTACATAACTATTTAGCTTAGCTAAATGTCTCCTATTTCTTTCTACCCGACCTCGCGGAGTATCAATAACGTACGAACGTGGCCTATTCGCATCTCTAACAATCTTTCCATCTACAGAAAGGTTTTTGACATACACATTGTCACCATTCTTTAACGGCGCAATGTTTCGCGCACCTCGCCTTCTATTATAATGCCGCGTGGCACCTTGACGCACATTGTTTTCTTTTTCCAGAAGTATTTTATAATCCACCGAGATCGGTTTTAATTTACTTGGAATTTGCGGTAAAGCGGTTTTAATTTTCCTACCGAACAGTAGTTCCGACGGACTATAACCATTTGCAAGAGGTGTCGCTCGGTAATTCATCAATGCGATGTACGGGTCGTCCGATTTTTCTAACAGACGTTTGACCGTCTGTACGCCGCGCTCTGCCTCACTGTTCCCAAGGGCGTACCTAGGGCTACTGGTAATGTGCTCTATACCGTACTCTAACATGAAATCTTTGAACAAGCTAGAGGCATACTGAGGACCGTTATCTGAGGTGATTTTGTCACAAAGACCGTGTCTTGCAAGAATTGATTTCAAATGATTGATAACAGCTTCTGACGTAGTGCTGTTTAACTTTGCTAGTTCTATATATCTACTAAAGTAATCGATTACTTATAGATACGTGTTGTTTTTCCACGTAAACAAATCTGTTCCGAGGTGTTTCCAGGGTCGGTCATCGAACTCAGTTGCCATCATTGGCTCCGCGCGATCATTTTGTAATCTAGCACAGGTGTCGCACGAATTTACAAGATTTTCAATATCTTTGCTAATACCAATCCACCAAACGGAATCTTTAGCTCGGGACTTGCACTTAGTTATTCCCTGGTGAGAGGAATGTATGCTTGATAGTATGTCAGTTCTCATATCTATTGGGATAATTAACCTGTCAGCCTTCATAAGAAGTCCTTTATTAACTGTTATTTCCCCTTGAAAAGGCCAGTAAATTTTCCCGACTTCACATGCCTTACTTTTTTTATCAGGCCACCCATTAGCGCAATATCTCAGGAGTATCTTACAAACATGATCCTGTGACTGTTTTTGCCTAATTTCCTCTAATTTTGAGTCAGATGCTGGCAAGTGTGTAATGACAGAGTCAACAAATATTTCAGTATTTTGGCTCTGTTTTAAATCATCCTGGGAAACTGTATCTTTTAATGGGTTTCTGCTCAAGAAATCAGCAATGACTAATTGTTTGCCAGGTACATGGGAAATTGTATATGAATACTGCATAAGCCTGAGTCTGAATCTTTGAATTCTAATTGGAAGATCATTCAGATCTTTATGACCTAATAATGGTACCAATGGTTTGTGATCAGTTTCAATGTGGAAATCTATCCCAAGGAGATAATCCCGATTTCTTTCGCACCCGTAAGTGACCCCCAGAGCTTCCTTTTCTATAGTGCTATAGCGCTGCTCAGTGGGAGAGAGTGCCCTCGAACCATAGGACACAGGTTTGAGATCCCCATTATCCTGCTTTTGGAATAATGCATGTCCTAACCCAAACGAGCTAGCGTCTGTCGCTAAGACAGTGTATCTCTTTGGATCATAAAGTGCAAGAACAGGTGTACTTGTGAGCACCTGTTTGATTCTATCAAATGCTGTTTGCTGAGAAGGACCCCAATAAAATTGGTTTTTGGTACTTAACAAGTCCCTGATAGGTTTTGTGTGCTCTGCTAAAGTTGGTGTGAATTTGCTTAATTGAGCTACCATGCCTAAAAAGCTACGTACGCCAGTTATGTCCGAGGGTGGCTGCATGACCTTAATGGCATTGACCTTCTCAGGATCAGCGGAAATCCCTTCTGCGCTAACAATATGACCTACATATTTAACGGAGGTTTTTTTAAATTCGCACTTAGCTGAATTTAAACTCAAATTTGCCTGTTCAAGCCTAGAAAGAACAATATTCAGACGCTCGTCATGCTCTCGCTCTGTTCTACCGAATACCAAGACGTCGTCCGTTTGGCATATTACTCCTTCAGTGCCTTCAAGAATTTGGAACATTCTCTTTTGAAAGTACTCGCTTGCACTTGAAATTCCGAAAGGAAGGCGATTGAACGCGAATCTCCCAAAAGGAGTGATAAATGTCGTCAGCAATTTGCTGTCATCGGATAGTTTGACCTGCCAAAAGCTTGTTTTCGCGTCAAGTTTGGTAAAAAATTTGGCACCTGCCAATAAACCTAAACTTTGATCGATATTTGGAAGCGGAAAATTTTCGCGTCTTACGCTCTCGTTAAGTTTTGTTAAGTCTACGCAAACTCTGATTTTATCATTTTGTTTAGGGACTACAACCATACCAGCACACCAATCGGTCGGTTTATCGACACGGAAAATTACGCCGTTTTTCTCCATGCTTTCAATTTCCTGTTTTACTTGTGGTAACAACGGAATGGGGACCCTTCGGGGTACTGCCAGCGCATACGGCTTAGCGCCCTCTTTAAGGGAAATATGGTACTCGCCGCTCAGCATTCCTAAATCTTTAAACAGATTAGGATGCCTTTCCTCGACCGATCTTTGACATATGACTTCATTCAAATTAACATATTTCAATTCAAGTAAACCAAGTTTCAATATTGCTGGCCGGCCTAATAAACATCTATCGAGCCCCTTTATTACATAGATTTGCTCGACCACGGTTTCTGAATTGTTTATGATAGTTTCTGTCAATGAGCCAATTACATTCAATTGTTTTTTTCCTGGACCAAAAAGTTTTTTTGTACATTTAGTTAATGGTGGACTTCCCAGCTGGCTATAAACAGCCTCAGAAATGACAGTTACATCTGCCCCAGTATCGATTTTAAATCTGATCTGAACTTGTCTCACCTTAAGCAATATAGTCCATGGGCTGCCCGACGTCTCACTGTCCACGGCGCCTAGATTTTCTACGTCAATGGTCCCCAGGAAATTATCGTCCCCGTCAGCAACTTCATGTACGTTTTTCTGAGCTGCCCGACAACATTTAACCCAATGCCCCTTCGCTCCGCATCCGCGACACTTAGAATTTGATGCTGGGCAACTGTTTCGTCCGTGGAATGGGGATATTCCACACCGGGTACACTTGGATTGAGATTGATTTGGCTTGTTCCAGTTATATGCATTTTGCACACTACTCTGTTTTTTCTTATAAATTGCGTCTACATTATCCACCTCTGGCCGGTTTCTCACTATCCCTTGTTGGCCCTGCACGGCTTCTTTTTGTTTTGCCTGTGTCACAGCTTTTTCTAATGTCAGGTCGGTTGTCAGTTGCAATTTTTCCGACAGCTTTCCGTCACGCACTCCTACCACAATTCTGTCTCGTATTAATTCATCTTTGAGCGTGCCAAACTTACAATGTTCTGCCAATGAATACAGAGATGTAATAAATGTATCGACTGATTCCCCCTCCTCTTGCTTTCGAGAATTAAATCTTGCACGTTCGAATATTGTGTTTCTTCTTATAATAAAATGGTCCATGAACTTTTTGCTAACAATTTCATAATCTTTCGCATGTTCCGCCGATAAATTAAAAGACTTGAATATGTCGTCAGCATTTTTGCCCATACAGTAGAGCAATGTATTCACTTGAACCTCTTTTGATTTTTCATCTAATCCAGATGCTATTCTAAATCTGTTAAAACGAATCGACCATTGTTCAAATTCCTCAGGTCGAGAGAAGTTAAAATTTTCTGGTGGAGGCACGTTAAATGTGGCCATTGTTCACAACACTAAATCCAGTAAATCACTACAAATTTTTTGTGTACAACTATAATATTGTCAAGAATAAAATGTCGTTGTTTTTATTTCTTAATTTTGTAAATCCAAAATCAGTAAAGTTTGATTTTTATTAACTTCTGACACCATGTTATATATTGTGGAATATATGTTTAACAAACTCTTTATGTGTTTATAAACTTTATATAGAAGTATACAGAGAGACAACTTGGATACAAAAGCCCCGCACAGGCTTACTGCATGTGCTTATATATAGAATGAGTATATACCAGATTACAAGAGAATATACATTGTAAATAGCAAATAAGACAGTATACAACAGTCGCAAGATGGCCATAGTGGTTGGGATTAACTCGGGAAAGAATCAATGTCGGTGACTGCATTTACATAAGTTTAATGCAGCTTTTAAAATATGTTAAATATATATATACAATTATCAAAGAAAAACAAGCGAATACACAGATAAAAGAGGAAAAGACTGTTCTCATGAAAGTATAAGACGTTCGTAGTATTACCACGAATACTGAATATAGAGGACACGAACGTGTTGTTGAAGTTACAACAATGTTTATGATCAGTAACGTTACAAAGAATTGTGATCTAACGCGATTGTATCTAATGCGCGTGAGTTGATAAACATGATGCGCGACTCCAGTGAGCGTTGATTGTCATCAAAAGCCTTTTATAAGGGTTGATGACGCGATGAACAGCCTCCAGCGAGGTTGTATGGGGAAGTTCCTCCAGTGAGGTCTGATGACGGGCCAACCACATGTCCCGGGTTTGTTTGTCGCTTCTATGAACACCTGAACATGTTATCCAGGTACACGAGTCCTGGTAACGACGGATTTACAGTTGAGTTCTATAAATTGTTCTGGAGTGATATTGGTAATGTTTTAGTTAGATCAATTAAGTATGCCTATTCAAGGGGTGAACTCTCTATTACACAAAAACAAGGTGTAATAACATGCATACCAAAGGGTAATAAGGACAAGTTGGAGACCTATTTCTCTATTAATGTTTCTTTTAAACTAGCTTCATCATCTATAGCTTTTAGACTGAAACATGTTTTGTGCACTATTATTCATGAAGATCAAACTGGTTTTCTACCAGGTAGATTCATGGGAGTAAATATACGACTTTTGTATGACATTTAATTTTACGCGGAACAATATCCCTGGGCTTCTTCTTTTAATTGACTTTGCATCTGCTTTTGATACTGTATCATAGTCCTTCATGTACAAAGTTTTACAATTTGTCAATTGGACCTTCAGTTATAAGTTGGATAAAACTTTTTTCATCTTAATTCTGAATCTTGTGTTATTGTAAATGGTCACATGTCAGAATGGTTCTACTTACAGCGAGGTTGTAGTCAGGACGATTCATTGTCACTTTACCTGTTCATTCTTTGCGCCGAAGTATTAGCGATATTACTAAGAAGCAATCCAAATATCAAAGGTATTAATATAGGTGACAAAGATTATTTAGTTTCACAATATGCAGATGACACAAGTTTGACTCTAGATTGCTCCAGAGAATCACTGTATAACTCCATGATAGCACTACCATTTTGTGCAAGAATCTCCGGTCTTAATATAAATAGTGATAAAACAATAGTCACATGGTTTGGATCGAGAACAAACAGTAATGTTAAACTATGTCCTGAATACAATCTTTGTTGGGAAAATGGTATGTTTACCACTTTAGGTGTGGAATTTACAACAGACTTAAATTCATTAGTAAATATTAATTACGAATAAAAAATAGAAAAAAATAAAAAAATACTTGCCAGTTGGTCTAAAAGAATACTCACTCCTATTGGTAAAATTGTCATTTTAAAAAGTTTGGCCCTTTCAAAATTTAATAATTTAATTACTGGATTACCAAATCCTGCAGCGGATAAAATCAAATCAATTCAAACACTTTTTGTTTTATAAATTTCTTTGGAATAACTCGATAGACAAAATAAAAAGAAACACCATTATTAAAGACTATAAATATGGCGGTCTTAGAATGGTTAACCTGGAAAAGTTTATACCCGCTTTAAAAATAACATGGATCCGTCGAATATCTCAGACCGAAACTAACTATAGTCACCTCGTGAAAACTCTCTGTCCAATTATTAATAATAAATCGACACAGATACTAACAAAAAACAGATTGCATTAAACAGAATTTAAATAGAATGCATAATCCTTTTTGGAAGGATGTTCTAATTAGTTACAAACGTTTTGCGGATCAAGTTAAACCAAGGTTTCACAGTTTCACCCAGTTAGCACATGACATAACCCGGGTATTAAGGTCGGAGGTTCTAGTGTGTTTTACAGAAGATGGAGGAATAATTTGTATCAACGACATTCTAAACAAAAAAAATCTTTATTTATATATAGAATTTAACGAACACTATAATATACAGTCTAACTTTCTCGGATATGAAGGCATTATAACTGCTATCAGGAATTATTTGGCTAAATTGCATATTGCGCATCTAGTCTGTAACAGCCCAAACCCAATACGGCCATTAATCGTATCGTTAATTAAAAAAAAATGAGAAAGGCTGTAGAACCATATATGACATAATGATTATGAACAATATATATCCCAATTCATTAAGAGAATGGGAAAATGAAGTTATTAGTGATCCAGATTTTGAATTTGAAAGAGTATATGCCTTGCCTTATACAATTACAAAAGATCCCCGATTAATCTGGTTCCAATGTAGAATTAACCGTAGGATACTTGGAACAAATCAGCTATTATCAAAAATGAATATTCTTAATAATAATAAGTGCAGCTTTTGCAATAATGCACCTGAAACTATCCATCATCTCTTTTGGACATGTGGAATAGTAAAAGAATTCTGGTTAAAACTCAAAGATTATATTACAGAAAAATGCAACACAGCAATTGTAATTTAGACAGAAACAAATATTGTATTTGGAATTTGTAAATTAGACATAGTCTTGAGTAAAATCATCATGCAAGCCAAGCTTTACATTTATCACAACAAGGTGCGACGTCAAATTCCACAGCTTAACGTTTTGAAAACGAAAGGTAATGACAAATAACACACCTTGCCTGTGGCTTGCTCTTTCTTAATCAACCCCACGCCCTCTTTTTTTTTTCTTTTTTTTTTTAGAAAATAAGTATTTTTGGAAGTTTTTATATATTACTCCTTTGAACTAAACACATCCTTAAACAATTACCTGATAAATGACTTACTATGTTATATTTAAGAAATAAAATATTTCCAGCGGGTTTATATTGTCCCAGATCAATACCTGGTGGGCGGGACTTGAAGTTCATCGATACCAAGGGCCGCAGGCCCGAGGTTTCGATGTGTTTCAAGTACCAAACACCAGGTTTTGATCTCGCACAATATAAACCCGTTAAAAATATTTTATTTCTTATCTAACATGAAGTTTTATGTATCATGAAACACATTTTGTCGAGAGATTGCACAACAAACTAACACATTCTCACAACTTACATTTTATGCCTATCTCTCAACATCAAACGAGAAATTATATAGCCACATCCTATTTAAATGTGTTGTTGGAATGTAGCGTCGCTTAAAATAACGCATTTCATTGCGTCTGACGTTTAAAATGATGTCTCAACGGTTAACGTGTTTTCTGGAGTTTAAAATGACGTCTTAACGGTTGACTTACATGACGTCAGAGGTTTATATAGCTTTTTTCAGACCACCCCAATAACCAATCAACATTGAGTATTTTAATAAACCATGTTAGATTACAAAGGATGGAATATAATTAATAAAAAAAATCCAAAACACCCCCCGAAAATATGAACAATCTCAGTAAGTTGAAATGGACAGATCTCAGAACCAATGTTGTGATTTGTTGATATTATACGTCTCACACCACAATTAATTTTCCATAGGGTCCCATTGTAATGTTTTTGTTCGTGGCATAGAGATAAAACAGATTTTGCAACATGTATTTATGCTTAAATTCTTCATTGATCCAATATCTGCAATTTAAAACACATTTAACAAATATTTACCATATTGAACTTTTTTTAATTTCATGTTTGCGTGACACCTATCAAAATTTAGACAAAAATACTACCCCGTGGTGATTAGACCCATGATGTGTAAAATGAGGCAGAATAAGCTAGAAATCTTATATCAACATGCATTTTTCTGTGATTACTTCCTAAAATGCTGTAGATTTAGTACCTGGTAAAGATAAATCAATGTATCCTGTAAAATGTAGAAAAGCGAACTTTTTTTTTTATCTACCTCCTTCATCTGTAGGGCACGAGTATTCAAGGGAGATAATAGTGGTGTGAGTCCTTAAGGTGATCTTTTTCCTAATGATCACCTCAATAATAATTGAAAATGTATACAAATCAATTACATGCTGAAAAGTGCTAAAATTTTGATTCCATGTTTATTGGTTTTCAAATTATTCAAGTTTTAGTGACCTAGGGTATTGGTCGAAATTCAGGCCGAGTACCTTTAATATTTTGAAAATCTACAGTAGTGATAAGGATTTTGCATTTTCCTGGTCATTTGTGCTCAGCTATGTCTGAAACTTTCAAATATACATGAAAAGGCATCTCTACATCTGCATATAGCATAAAAATGATCTTTAAGAAATGATTATTGAGAAAAATGCTGAAAATAATAAACTCAATCTAAGGGTTACCCGTCAAAATTTTGATTTTCCAGGAAAAGTATCAGTCTCTCGCTTTCATTTTGACATTTTTTCAAAGTAGTCTGTCTTCATTGATATGTGTGTTTGTTTTACAAGCCAATAGCTGTAAAATAAAGCTAACATTATGCTTATACCCGTATTGGTTTTGAAAATATAGTTAATTTTTAGTTAAACATGATATCAAGTAAAATTTCAGCTAACTCCTGCAATATGAAGTTAACTTGACGTAACTATACATACTCAGACGGGATTTCTGAATAACCGTGTTAACTGTGTCCTAACATGTCTGAAACGTTCACAGATACACAAACAATGCTTAGAGGTGAAGGATGTAAGATACCCGTTCTGCAGCTCTAAAGCGTAAGGGCTAAGAGATGAATGATGGAAATTCCCATTCTGAAGCTCTAAATTGCAAGGCAATAGAGATGAATGATGAAAGATACCTGTTCTGCAGCTCTAAAGCGCAATGCCTTAGCATTAAAGGATGAAAGATATCCGTTCTACAGCTCTAAAGCGCAATACCTTAGAGATGACGGATAAAAATGCCATTCTGCAGCTCCAAAGCGCAATGCCTTAAGAATAACGAATAAAAGATACCCATTCTGCAGCTCTTTCTTAACGTCTCACACCACAATTAATTTCCCATATGGTCCCATTGTAATGTTTTTGTACGTGGCATAGAGATAAAACAGATTTTGCAACATGTATTTATGCTTAAATTCTTCATTGATCCAATATCTGCAATTTAAAACACATTTAACAAATATTTACCATATTGAACTTTTTTTAATTTCATGTTTGCACGGGGTTGTTTTTTTGTCTAAATTTTGATAGGTGTCACACCTATCAAAATTTAGACAAAAATACAACCCCGTGGTGATTAGACCCATGATGTGTAAAATGAGGCAGAATTAGCTAGAAATCTTATATCAACATGCATCTTTCTGTGATCTCGTCCTAAAATGCTGTAGATTTAGAACCTGTTAATGATAAATCAATGTATCCTGTAAAATGTAGAAAAGCGAACTTGTTTTTTTATTTACCTCCTTCATCTGTAGGGCACGAGTATTCAAGGGAGATAATAGTGGTGTGAGTCCCAAAGGTGTGACTTTCATATGTGTCTAGACACCTAAATTAGTTAGTTAAGCACACCATTATGGGACCTACTTGTTATTCTTGGATGGTCTTAAAAATGTAAATAAATCATAAGATAGAGACTGTCTAGCTTTAAACAAGTTTTCCCTTTAGAGAGATGAATTGTAAAATACCTATAATTTTACATTCATAAACGCACATATAAACTTATTGAACGGCCCTGCCTTAGCTCCGCCAACAACGTTATGAAATGTTTTGCTTTCCCACGGAACATGGATATATCATGTAAATGGTGAATATGGTTCAACTGTACAATGGATGGGCATGACATTCACAAATGTCGTCAAGTTCTTATAAGAGCTATGTACGACCAATACGCTCTATCCAAGATCATTTTGTGACAAGAGTTATGCCTCTTGATTATGTTAAAAAATGCTATATTTTGCCTCATTAAGATGACAGGGCCTTCATTTTTCATCCGATCTTTACCAAAACTTTACCAGATTATTGCTATCAATGAGAGCTTGGACAATCTCGAAAACCAACCAAATCAGTTTAGTAACCTCGGAGTTATGGCCCTTGATTTTGTTCAAAAAATGTTAATAAACTAAGTCCTGACATAAACTATGTCAGGACTTAGTTTAATAATATTTTATTGCAGATATGTTACAATACATCAATTCAACATCACAATATTCATAGCAACACATGAACATGGATTGAACTACAAGTTATTTCAACATTAGTTACAGTTCTCTCCATAATTACAGTTCTCTCCATGTCAGACTTTTTCTTTCGTGGGATATTTGTGGCAAATCACGTTTGAAGGCATCTTTGGCGAAACATTTTTCTGCACTATGTGTGTATTGTCAAACTTCAATTTATCCTGAACTGTACTTTGGCAGATATGGCTTAAGAAACAATAACTTGAAAATAAATATAAGTTATCCATGTATGATTACGTATAAAGTATTATTGCGTTAGGGCCACAAAAATCCATCGAAATTATTAAATTTTAAATTGTCACCAACCACCAACAAACACATGAATAAAATCCCACAACACATAGTTCATATAATTAACCATAAACACAGACTTGGTTTACTTTTTTTTAAATGCGTTTTTTCTCTGTTTATCGATATAAAAGTATAAAAGGAATGCAACAGTTAACGACATCAATATGTCAGGACTAGTTCTCCTGAACCCTTGGCCGGATTTCAACGGAACATTTTAGGGATGATCAGTACCAGGTCTAGTTGTGCATATCATCGCCGTGTTCCGGTTGAATGATTTTTGGCGGAGTTATGGTCCTTTAAAGAAGAGTATGTGAATGTCCCTTTGGAAACGGCCGAAAACGACACATACGAAATATTGCAGTCTCGGTTTGATTGAGACTGTTCGTGAGCGGTAATGAAATATGCTAGCTACCGCTCACGCCCTCTAGCCCCGGGTTGAGCAGAACTCAATACTAATAAAATCAATATTACAAAATGTTAACCATCCCGAAGATGGCATGCATATGGCGATAGACATGGAGTATCTTTCTTCCCCATGTCGTACGGCGTATGGTCCGAGTATCTAATAAAATTAAATGCCCCGAAGAGCGAAATAAAGGTTTTAATACACAAACATTTTCTGGACTAGTTCGCCTGAATCCCGGGCCGGATTTTAACGAAACATTGCAGGGATGATAAGTACCAAGCCTAGTTGTGTATATCATCGCCGTGTTCCGGTTGAATAATTTTTGGGTAAATGTTGGCAGAGTTATGGCCCGATAAATGTTTTAATACACTAACTTTGTACAGACAAGTTCTCCAGAACCTTTGGCTGGATTTCATCGAAACTTGGAAGGTACCAAAATCCTATTTGCGCATATCATCGCCATGTTCCGGTTGAATGATTTTGACAGAGTTATGGCCCCTTATACACAAACTTTATCTTTATCCAGGATACATTGGAATCCGAAAACCAGCTCTACTCTCCTGTACTTTGAGGATAGTCTCCGATACAAGTTGCCCAAGAGCACAGTGACGAAACTGGCGTCGGTGAGAGATAAACCCCCAATTGGCCACGAATAAGATTCATAACCACTTGCTCCTCACCGCTGTGAGTTCGAGCCATCATAGGACCAGGAATCTTTATGTGAGGAAACTATCCAGCTGGCTTGCGGAACGTCGGTGGTTCTACCCAGGTTACCGCCCGTGCGCGAAAACTTGCCCGGAGGGAAACCATTGGTTGGAAGCTGGAAAGTCATCTGCATATTGTGATGCTAAATATTCTTTGTCATCTATATTAATACCTTTGATATTTGGATTGGTTCTTAGTGATATCGCTAATACTTCGGCGCAAAGAATGAACAGGTAAGGTGATAATGAATCGCCCTGACGACAACCTCTCTGTAAGTAGAACCATTCTGAAAGGTGGCCATTTACAATAACACAGGATTCAGTATTAAGATAAAAAACGTTTTATCCAACTTATAATTGAAGGTACGAAATTGAAACATTGTAAAACTTTGTACATGAAGGACCATGATACCATATCAAAAGCAGTTGCAAAGTCAAGCAAGAGGAGAAGCCCAGGGATACGGTATTTTTCCGCGTAGAATAAAATGTCAGACAAAAGTCGTATATTTACTCCCATGAATCCACCTGGTAAAAAAACAGTTTGATCTTCATGAATAATATTGCACAAAACATGTTTAAACATGTTTAAGCCTAAAAGCTATAGATGATGAAGCTAGTTTATAAGAGACATTTAATAGAGAAATAGGTCTCCACTTTTTTAAATATAACTTATCCGTATTACCCTTTGGTATGCATGTTATTACTTGTGTTTGTTTAAAAGAGAGTTCACCACTTGAATAGGTATAATTAATTGATCTAACTAAAAAATGACCAATATCACTCCAGAAGAATTTATAGAACTCAACTGTAAATCCGTCGCTACCAGGACTCGTGTACCTGGATAACATGTTCAGGTGTTCATAGAAGCGACACACCCCCGAGACACGTGGTTGGCCCGTCATCAGACCTCACTGGAGGAACTTCACCACACAACCTCGTTGGACGCTAATCATCGCGTCACCAACCCGTATAGAAGACTTATGATGACAATCGACGCTCACCGGAGTCGCGCATCATGTTCATCAAATCACGTGCATCAGATACATCACGTTAGATCATAATTCTTTGTAACGTTACTGATCATAAACATTGTTGTAACTTCAACGACACTTTCGTGTCCTCTATAGACAATCGACGTATTCAGTATACGAACGTCTTATACTTTCATGAGAACTTCATCTGTGTAATCGCTTTTTTTTGATAATTGTATATATATTTAACATATTTTAAAAGTTGCATTAAACTTATGTAAATGCTGTCACCGACATTGATTCTTTCTTGAGTTAGTCCCAAACACTATGGTCATCTTGCGACAACTATCTCTGGTGTCACTGTTTCGATCTGGCTGGTTTTCGAACATGTCTGAGCTTTCATTGATATCAACAATTTGGTACAGTTTGGAAAAGATCCGATTAAAAAAGAAGGACCTTTCGTGTTAACGAGGCCAAATTATAGCATAATTCAGAACATCAAGGGCCATAACTCCGGTGTAAACTGTCCAAACTGGCTGGTTTTTAAACTCCTCTGAGCTTTTAATAATATCAACAATCTGGGGTAAGTTTGAAAAAGTGAAGGCTATATCGTGTTAACGAGGCAAAATATGGCAATTTCAACTAAATCAAGGGCCACAACTTCGGTGTTACTGGTTCGAACTGGCTGGTTTTCAAACTCATCCGAGCCTATATTGATATCAACATTCTGGTAAAGTTTGAAAAAGATCGGATGACAAATGAAGGCCGTATCGTGTTAACGAGGCAAAAGTTAACGGACAAATTTATTTCTGGATTTCTGCTTCGAACATTCATTCATTCATTCATCTTTCTTTCTTTCTCGTCGGATAGGCGTGTTTAAGGTTAGAAGTGGATAGCTGGTGGGGATGTGGGAATGTTGACGATGGTGTTGTTGTGGTAGCTTTTGTTTGTTTTAAATTTAAAAAAAAAGCTCTCTACTATTGAAGCATTGGCGCATACACATTCACGAGTTATTCCCGCCCTTGAGCTGATTATGCTTTATCAGAATAAACAAAGAAAGAATGTCAACAATGATAACATTTAATCACGTGTCTCAGGTATTTTCTGTAGTTTGTTATAAAAACAAAAAACAAAAATACGAAATTATGGTTTGCATACGCATATGAAGGGGAGTGGGGGAGGGTACTAGGGAACAAGTCCCTAATAATCGAGCAGGGGGTAGAGTATGTGAACATCCACAGCCCGACTATCGCAGTGCATAAGATAGTCAATTGTTATAGGGTAGAGTCTGTAAACATCCCCCAACCCGACTGTCACAGTGCATAAAATAGGCAATTGTGATAGAAAAGTAGCTATTTGATCTTTTTATCATTAAAACGGCTGTCAAGTCAAAAAATAAAACGTTATCAAATACATGTTTGTTTATTATACCCACGCTTTTAAAAAACAGGGTATATTAAAATCGCCTCCGTTTGTCCGTCTGTCCGTCCGTCCGTCCGTTACCGCATCTCCTCGGGTGAGGGTGGGGGGTGGGGGGCCAAAGGTAAAATACAGTAAAATTCAATCACACTGTCATTTGTCCATATTTTTGCACATAACTTGGTATATGTAATCGGCTATGAAAGATAAACAACATATCAAACGATTTTATTATTCCGCAAACTCGGACGTCTGCCCAGGGGCCCAGGGTGGGTGGAGCGGTCGTGGGATGGGGTGGGTTGGTGGGTGGGGTGGATTTGGGGGTCTTTTTTTGTTGTTGTTGTTTTAATTATGTCTCAAATGAAACATTATGATGATGGCTCCGCATCCAGGGTCCCTCAGGCGGGTCAAAAGGTCAAATGCACTAAAAATTCAATGACACTGTCATTTTTCTATATTCTTGCACATAACTTGCTGTATGTAATCGTCTATGAAAGATAAACAACATATCAAACGATTTTATTAATTCGAACGTCTGCCCGGGGGCCCAGGGTGTGGGGTTTTGTGTGTGTGTGTGGGTGGTGGGGGGGGGGGGGGAATTGGGGTATATATATATTTATTTTTTTGATAATTATGTCTCAAATGAAACCATATGGTGATAGGATTACACTGTATACATTTGTTTCCTCCTACGTCATCGGTGGGGCCTGGAGGAAGGGGCATAACATACACTAAACTATGGTGTCATTTTTTTCATACTTTTGCACATTAATTGGTATAATAGTCGTCTATGATAGAGATACACAGCATGTGAAATGATTTATTATTTAAACCTCGGAGTGTAAGTTTAGTGTGGGTTACGAGTTCAACCCCACGAAGCGGTATTTCTTTTTTTTGTACCGCTATTGAATTCCGTCAAACAATCTTGGTTTTATTTAGTCATTATTCAATAAAGGTTGGTGTGTTATGTTTGTCAACGTAATTAGTTTGAGTTTTATAGGCTAAATGTTACGGATATTGTCCCTTTAAAGGGAATTAACCTGTGTGAAGAAAACGTGGGTAAACGTGGGTATTTTGCGATGACGCGCCGTCGAATTCGCTCTAGTTGAAAATATATTCAGTTTGGCAACCCCACCCCACCCCCCCCACCCACCCACTCCCCCCTCCCCCGAACCCCACCACTAAATATCTGAAAAGCCTCTACGCCACTGGTTTTATTTTAAAATGCATAACACTTATCATCGACATTTTTGGGTCGCCTGAATTCAAATAAGTTTTAAGTTAGTCGTTTATTGTCCCTTATCAGCTCTCTGATCCTGAATGATACATTAAGAACAAATGAATGAATGAATGAATGAATGGTGTTTTATGGCACGTCGACACATAAATAGGTCATATTGTGCGCAAAAACCGATGAATCATGAAACAATAAAGTAGTAATTAAAAATAATGTACACGTATAAAGATAAAACTATCTACAAATAAAGGATCATATGGTAGCAATATAAAATATGTATCAACAAATGCCCGCCAACGGGCATTAAGAACATCAGGTAACAGTGGATTGTGAGACATATTCAATTTGAGAACAACTTTCAAAATTATGACAACGTGGATGACTGAGTTAATTTTCATGTTTGGTAGAACCTAGGAAATCAAATATATAGCAGCCATATTCCAGTATCAGATTTATGAAACGAGTTGTGAATTATTTTAATTGTAACAACGTTGGATATCAAAGAATTTGTGTTGTATTGCCTTTACGCTGACTTTTGAAATATCAAAACATGATTTTTTTTTATCAGTGTAATGATTTATTACAAGTTGTCTGTAATAATATTGTTTGTTTAACGAAAATAGTGCGTACAGTTATACATTTAATCTTTCCATTCTAGGTTTTAAAGAGGAAATATCATTGTCACCACAAAAAAAGAAGTATATCAGTAACAATCAAGAATGCAAATAAAAATGCGATAACATTGTTATAGGACATTCACTCGGTCACTCGCGATAAAACAGGGCACAGGGCCCAGGAAGTGTCGTTATGTAAGAAAAATCTCGACTTTGTTTGGATTGTTATTCGCCGGCAGAAGCATTTGTACTTAGGTTTGCTAACATTCACTGGAAGGAGAAGTAATTAATGACAGCACTTTTATTTTTGTAAAGAACTATTAAAACTAGTACAGTTTTAACAAATATTCTGATACGAAATTGATAATATATTAAAATAAATGTTTTTAAAGAAATGTATGTGCATGAATTAACTGTTAAAAGGTTGATTAGTTGTATGCTGTGTATAAATAATGATTACGCTGAAAACAACGTTTAAAAGACGAAGCGTTCATTTTAATGAAATTAACGGAGCGTGTACATCCCGCTTTTATTAACATTCGACTGTATGCAGATTGTTTTGTATAATAAACGACATACTATGATATAGAAATATATATATGTGAACATTATAGAACAATAAACGCATATATGTAAGAAAAAAAGGCATTTTTAAGGTATCATCTATACAATGTAATTTGGGCGCCGTGTATTAAACGACCGAATTGAAAGAAATCATTTTGGGCGGTAAAACTAGTATCGCCACCAAGTGGACGCGTCTTTTTACTGAATCGAGTAGACTGTTTCACTGCCCATGTCCCGTTTCACTTTATATTTAAACGCTGTGTCGCAGTCTACTGAATCGAGAACACAGATGTACCGGCGAATTGATGCTTTGCATCAAACGTTTCTTGTCCTATATAACGACACTTCTTGGAGCCCAATGTCCCGTTATCAGTCGGTATCGACCTCTCATGTCCTATAACTATTCCGTATTGTAAGTGTCTATATTTACATGATTAAAGCGGCCGTTTTCACCGTAAAGTTGTTTTGCATGTGTGTATATGATTTGACAAATAAACGACAGAATGTTTTTATTGGTTTTATTTCTTCACTAATATTTAATCTGGTTATTCAGTTATACACACATTATAACTTCGGTTATCCAAAATTAGTAATGTTATTTCATAAATTGTATAACAGAATCAACAATCAACTTAATAACAATGCAATGATAATTTCAACGGTCTCGGAAATCCAAGTGTGTTTCAGAGGTCCGTTCACATTTAGTCAAAATACATATATTATTAAAAAACAGCACAAAAAAAAGCAAATTCTGAATAAATCAACCAATGAAAAAACAATTACATAATTGCTTATGATAGGTGCAAGTGCGGAATATCTTAACAATAACTGAATGTATGTTTAACAATGGTTACTGCTGACATGTTTGTACACATGCCTATGTTATGGCGTTTTATCAATAATAAGAAACAGAGCCGTGTGAGAATTATATTATGGTTTGACGCTTGTGCCTCAAAGTGCTAAATACTTCCCCTTTATGCAAGACGCTTGGGCATACCATAATGATAACACACAATGAAGCCGTATGTAGCTTTACCGTAATGATAACAAACAATGAATCCGTATGTAGCTTTTGAAATAGTAATGAGCAATATTCCAAAATAAGAATTAAGATTTTTTTTTTTTTTTATCATGTATTGATAAAACAAATTTATCAATCCTACCTTAAATAGTTCATATGAATATTACAGTATATACAACATATAGTTTATATAAAAGACTATGGAAATCCTTAATGTTTTCTATAATGTTTTAAATATATCAAACATAATTTAGCAACATTTAGCGCCATAATGGTCAAGGAATTTGGTAGTATGATGTCTCCTCTTCTAATTTAAGTCATTGTATCCCACCAGACGGCGCTTCCGCACTCAGCTGTGTATATTCGCTCAAAGAACTATGGGATTTGTTTACAACCGGACTATTTCGACTGATCATCGAGTACTAGTTTAAACATATTTATTTTACATCGATTGTGAAACAAGTTATTGCAACTTAGATTAATCACTCTCGATTAATCAATCGATAGAACCAGTACTAAGCAATGTGGATTAATTATCTTGCTTAGGGATAAATAGCGTGGCCGCGGCGAGGATCGAACACACGACCTCTCGATCTGGAGTTCGGCGCTCTACCACTGGACCACGCACTCCACTCATCATCGAGTACGAATAGGTGCCTTCCTTTTTTCTTGTTTAAACAGAAATATATATGTCTTTAGTTATCTATTATAAATTGTTTCATGATTTAAAACAGTAAAAGTTACATATATTCACGATTTAGAGTCTTAAACGTATATAGTAAAGTAAAATAGTCCCCACCTCTTTACCGCCTACACTAACGAATTTTCGTTAGCGAATTTTCGTTAGTGATGTGCCAAAGCATACAGGTCAGTGCGACGATAGTCACGTGACCGGTGATACAACCAATTTAAGCAGCAATAACTCTTGCATCTATATGCAGTATATGACACTCCATTCATTATCGAGTACGAATAGGTGCCTTCATTTGTTCTTGTTTAAACAAGTATATATGTCTTTAGTTATCTACTATAAATTGCTTCATTATTTAAAACAGTAAAAGTTACATAATATTCACGATTTAGAGTCTTAAACATGTTTATAGTAAAGTAAAATAGTCCCCACCTCTTTACCGCCAAAAGATACATGTCAGTGCGACGATAGTCACGTGACCGGTGTTCCAACCAATTTAAGCAGCAATAACTCTTGCATCTATTTGCAATAAGCAGTATATGACAATGTATAATATTGGTATATCACATATAATAACTTACCTCACATGCAAGGTCGGTTGTGAAATGTTAACTCTCATTGATAAACTTAATGTTGCTTTCTTCTGATTAAAACACACAGTGTCTGACTGTTCTGACCGTCTTGACTGTGGCAACGTAAACCAGCAAAGACGAATCTAGACTATCCTAAAACATTGCCTTATCCGACCACGTCTGCGAAAAAAACAACATTTATGTCCAACATAATTATGATCATGCCTGTCTTGTGTTTTAGCTTTGTGGAATATAAAAAAAAAACGATAAAGAGTTTTCGCCTCTGTATCAACCAACACAAATAAGTTATTGTCTGCAATACATTATAATTTGAACATATTGTTTTCATAGAATACTTTAAAAAAGCAGCACCATTGCTCTTAAACTGTGTATCACTAGAGTAAAAAATAAAATAAGGATGACTTTGAAAAATAAATACAGATTAAATATGTATTTACAATCTCTACGGGTGGTTGAACTGAATTTGTGTTTATCGGCTCATTTACAAATTATCTTAGCCTATTAAGAGCCACCCAGAGGGATGGTAAGGATACTATGTTCGGCCTGCCAAGACCGTACTATGCACATGATATCGGTCTGGGCAGATTAGGCCAATTAAAGCGCCCACTAGCGATTGTTCGCGCGTTTTTTTTTCACTCACATAAAGGTAGATATAAAAATTGAGGAAAAGTAGCATTCAAGGACGACAGTCAACCACAAACACACAGAGAGACAAAGAACAACTATATATAAAGATGAATAAAAGTCCAGATAAGACATCACAAACACAAACGGTTTGACAATAGTCGACGTTAAACATACAATATATAGCGGAAACACCCATTATGCGTTTCTTTTTCTTTTTAGTATATGTAAAACCCGTCGATATTTAATAGCTTTCATCTAGATATAAAACTTCAAGTGTTGCCCTTTGAATACAGCATGTTATTTAATTCTTCGAACTTCGAACTACATTATCATATATTTAATATATACTACGCAGAACTTGTTTACCTGCTATAATGTTATCTTGTTTACATTATAACGTGCTCAAAAAGTTGTTCAAAGTTCTTCCGTATTGGTTGTCCAATCGTGTACTGTTTTCTAAATATTAATGAAAGGAATTAACACAGCTCGCGCACAATAATTGGAATCGTATTTGTTTTGCATTACTTCCTTCATACCCATTGAGCTTATGAAACCTATGGGATAAACAAATGCCTTGAAGGCAAGGGCTATAACTGTTCCGCAATTTGTGGAGGTAGGTGAATTTGTTTGCTTTTTTTGTTTTTAGATAGTTCATATACCGATTTATAAAAAAAGTCGAAACAATATTAATTCCTCTTTTATTTACACTATATTAATTAAAGAGAACGCAATATCGATAAAATACTCGAGATTATCATATTTTAGGTTTTCCTTGCGTGTGAATTTTGGACTTTGTTCTAAACCATTTTTTTTAAAATACGGTCAAGTATTTGCCGTCTATTTTTAAATGATATTTGCAAATGATTAATAAGATATCCCCTCAAAAGCAAAGCAAAGTTCCCTGAAACGTGAATGTATTATTATTAGTTTTACTGTTTTTATAAGTTTCACTTATTGTCCTGATAATATATATCTTAGAAGCTTGGTAAAGTTCTCGATTCATGTTCTTCATGGCTTGTGGATAATATGTTGTCTTTGCACCTTAGCAAAACAGAATGTCTTACATTTGGTTCTAAGAAAATATAATAAAGTGGCCAATTTCAATATAACATGCAATGGCCACACATTATTGACTCGAATCAACTAATTTCAATTACTTAATAAATACTGGAAAGGGGATCCCTTGGAAACAACAAACAAGAGATAAAATTAGCAGACTCTGTTTTATTGAGTCTATTCATGAGAGGTAATGTTGCATGCAACACCTCTCACGCCTCCTAGCACCGACTTAAGCGATATTCTGCTTCTCGTAAAGCCGCAAAGAATGGGCTTGATTATCCCAAAGGACCAGTAAGTAATAACACTACTGATTTGTAAGTCTGAACACTGAACACTTCGTCGTATTTGTAAAATATTGGACTTGTTCTTGACCATGTCCCAATTTCTTGAATTATAATCCAGTTAAGCACATCGTTAAACCTTTAAAGTAACTCTATTTGGTAGTGTAACCACCATATTAGTTTTACTCAATGTTAAGCAAATATGATTAGTATTAATATAAATACAACATCTTGAACTCGATTCCTCCCTTTTTCCGCATTAATGTTTTTATAAAATTTCGTCTTTGAAATTTTAACAGTTGCCATACTATCTCGTGAGATTACCGTGTATCTTGTCTACACTTGAATGAACTTTAAAAAATAGTGTCGCTGAGTTATGTTTTCAACTTTTGTTACATTCAGTTACATTTAGTTTGTGTGCATTTTTTAATTTCCTTTCTTCCACGTTTTGTAGACTGAGTATATTTTACGAAGATGAATAGATGCATGTATTTCACCTTTTTGGCAATAACTTCAAGTCAGCTTGCTATCACGGCAATTAGTGGACTTGGAACTACTTTGTTAGAAGGTGATATCTACGTGGAGGTGATAGCTGGAGTGTATTCAGAATTACACGACAATGGAACGTGCAGCGGAATTGACAGTGAAAGCGTCCAGAATCTGGCGGCCATCAAGTGGACATTTTCGGAGCTGAATAAAGGATTAGGTTATATTCAAGGAGCTAGAATAGGTAATTGTGGTAACATCCGACACAACATTAGAATCGTTAGGGACCAGGCAATATTATCGGAAAGTTGGGACCGGTTCAAATAAAAATGTTATATAAAAAATCAGTACGTCCCATGGGAAGCAAACGGAAAAAAGATACCGTTTCATGGTTTGTCGCGACAAAAAAGTACCTGTCCCATGCCATTTTGCACCGGTACCAACGCCCAGATAAATAATGCCTGGTCCATACGCACCCTTTTATGGTCTAAGATCACTGCTTCAATATTTGTATTGTTGAAAGTTTTGGCCAGAACTAATTGACTTAAAAACAGTGTACGTCCCATGACAAACAAGCGGGAAAAATGTATCGTCCCATGGTTTGTCGCGACAAAAAAAGTACCTGTCCGATGCCATTTTGTACAGGTCCGAACTCCCCCCCACCCTCCCGATGTCATTTTTTACCGGTCCCACCCCCCCACCCCCTCCCCCGGCCCCGATAGATATTGCCTGGTCCCTTAACTCCACAATGTACTACTGCATTATTTAAAATTTTCCCAGTTATTATTAAAAAAATGATTAGTAATTCGTCAAACACATGTTTTGCAACGATATCTTTAAACATTGTAACACATTATAATGATAACTTATAAGTAACACAGAACTATTGTGTATAATAACCATATTATATAAAACATGGACTTGATTTGAAAACAAGTGAATAGTTAACTATGCATTCATCTCCTTAATAATAATGAATAAGATATGGCTGATATGTTTAGGTGTTATAGGTATTCTCGTATCATTACGAGTAGTAGTAGTATAAATTCGGATTTTGAGTTCGATAGACCAGGTCTAGACTATATTAGTATATTTAAGCATGATGAAAAACGTGAGTCTGGTTTCGAGTTACACTTATCCTTAGAGATAAGAGCTATTTTTACCCAGTACAACTACCCGAAGACAAAATACGTAGCGAGAAAACTATTAGAAACAAATAGAATACAACAGTATATTGTAAGCCTTTGTTTTTTTTAAATCGTATCGTTGCTAATGTGAAATATTGAACTTTATTGGAGACGAGAGTATTCGATTGATTATATTTTTATTTGAGCAGTAAACATACAAAGTAGATCGCAAGTACAGTTTGCCTTATCTACAACTGTTGTTTAAGGGAACTACATTATTATTTATAGTATACACCAAGCACGTAATACGCGTCCTTGGTGGTCAACAACATGGTCATATGTTGGGTTTGGATAAACCTTAAAATCTGTAAAGTGACACGTTTGCTTATAACCTATCGCACCCTTAATGATTTGTTTTATTGTTGCTCTGGCTTCTGTCAAGTCATTGAGTACTTGCAAAGTGCTTTTCTAAGCTTTTATTTTGTCATATTCATATACACATGATCATCTGTGTGTTATACTGATATCGCCTATTAATGCTGCATTGTTTGTTAGAAAATATAGCCTGGTGAGAATTTCTTTATTTACACTGTCCCGTTTTATTAGGATGACAATTGGGTAAGAATGATGTTTGATGCATCCTAGAACCTGGGTTAAATCCCCAGCGGCCGTTTTGCCACTGGCATTTCCAAGGCGGTAACCATATTGTTAATCGTTTGTGTTTGTGATGTCATATGCCTTGCCTTGTTTCTTATTAACAATGTAATTGTTGTTTGTTTTAATACGTGTTTTGGTTGAATGCGTTCTGTGAAAGCTACCTTTCCTGTTAGACTTTTATACCTACTTTGAAAACGTTTTATTTATTTCTGCATATGTTCGTTTGAATAAGACTTCTGTATCTGCAAGTTTTCATTAGCATGGCAAACTATTATTTTATGTTCTTTTAAATTATACCTTTTGCATTGTCCAACAGGTGTTCGTGTGAGTGAGACCTGCAGATCCCTGCAGAGAGCTAAAGCCCTGGCATTTAAACTGGCTAATGAAATCAAATCAGGCAGCTCTGACGTAATGGGTAAGAATTGTGTGTTTTTTTTTATGTGAAACAAATGCACAACATTTTATATGCAACCAAATCGTACAAGTACAAAGCAAGTGCCCATGTAGATGGGACCTAACATATGTCATATGTCCTGACAATAATTAAAACATTTTCGAACATGGCACGGTTAGCTTAAAATATATTACAGTGTGCAACACATAGGATTGTCGCTGATAACCAGTTAAAACGTACACTACAATACAATTACAAGTGCCCTTATTTATTATAATCAGGTAAAAATCAATAATAATCTGAGGTATTTATATTGCCATGATGTTCTATTTACATTACAAACCATTTTACATTTTATCAGCAAGAAGGAAGTTACATGCGCCTGTTTCGGATAGATAAGGTTATGGGTAATATCTCCTTTGATGTAATCCCTTTAAACTGCAGGCATATTAGAGGTTTACATGAAATTCCTTATTTTATATTTACTCTGTAAAAAAATTTGTGAACTACTTAATTTGATGTATTTCAAAAAAAGTAAAAGAATTATTTCATAAAACATATCCATGGAAAAAGAAAATGAGGTCTGATTTATAAATTAAAGGCAGATAATAGTAATGAAACAGTTGACGAAATATTCGAAATAAAAAAACGCAATCCAGTCAATAACATAGAATACACTTTACAAACTATGCCAAATAAATATGTTCAATACCTGGTGTGTAAACGTATGCACTATTACGATGTATCCCCTGAACGCTGAGTCTAGGCTAAAACTTTAAGTGCTCTGCAATAAAAAGATAGATGGTTCAAAACTTTGTTCTCGCGTATCCTTGAACTTTTATCTAGAAAGTGTTTGCGCTTTTATCTAGAAAGTGCTAGACTTGAAAATTAAATACAAACTTGATTGATGAATATATCAATTATTCAATACAAACATGAACCGAATTAAACCATAAGATGAGTATTGATCGATGTATTTATCAAGCTTGGACTTATTCAAGGGTAGTATGGCATTGATGAAATAAAATAGCATGTTTATGTAAAAATATCCATGTGTATTTGAGTTCTTTCATTTTGTATCCATTTCATGGGCGGTGTTCGTGGGATTACCCAAAAGAATTGCAGATGAAGAAGCATGTTCTCGATATGATCATATATATATTGTCCAATTAATATATACTTCTATTTAACAGGTGTTATTGGCTCTGAATACAGTTCCGAAACTGACGTAATTTCTCGTCTGCTTAGTGCTCTTCCAGATCAGCAACGTCTATTGCAAATCGGATACGCATCAACATCCGCGTTCCTTAGAGATCGGAATATTTATGGAAACTTCTTTAGAGTTATTCCACCTGACGATATACAGGTTGAGGTTAGTATCATTTTAAGGGCTGCGACTGGAGAACAAGTGGTTGAAATCTGAAGGATTGTATTTTTGTAAAAAATGAGATATAGGATCCTTTATCTGTAAGTTCTGACAAGCGAGATAATGTGTATAAAATCTGAAGGTTAGTGTCGTTACAACGCTTGTGACAAGAGATTAAGTGGATAAATATAGCTTTAATAATAAACTCTGTTTGCGGATATTGTTTTACTGAAAGGTCCTACATTGCCATTTAACACAGCATAGTAGTCATAATATTTGCATCAAGCGCCAAATTTAGATCAGGAAAAGGGGAAATACTTCTTTAGATCAAGCAAAAGGGAAATACTACTTTAGATCAGGCAAAAGGGAAATACTACTTTAGATCAAGCAAAAGGGAAATACTACTATAGATCAGGCATAACGGAAATACTACTTTAGATCAGGCAAAAGGGAAATACTACTTTAGATCAAACAAAAGGGAAATACTACTTTAGATAAGGCAAAAGGAAAATACTACTTTAGATCAGGCAAAAGGGAAATACTACTTTAGATCAGGCAAAAGGGAAATACTACTTGTTGATTATAGGCACTGTTTATAAATCTCAAACATTTCCTGGCAACGTTTCTGCATTCATCCTTAGAACAATATTTGTTTGCTGTTTCCCGACCGTGGATTTCATAAATGGTAGGTAGGTAGTTTTTTTTTTTTTTTTTTTTTTTTGCCAAGAACAGTAAACAGCTTAAGAAATTAAATAAAACATAAAACATAATGTTAAATAATTGCTATAAAAAGTTTTGGGTAGGGCTTTTTTTTATGTGGTAAGTAGGGAAACAGCAAACCAACCCTTTTTTTTTTGTTTTGAGTACACGTGGTTTTGGTTGATTGCATTCTGTGAATGATACATTTCCTGTTCGACCTTTTTACCTTCGTGTATGCATTTTATATCCGCTTATGAATTATTGTATAGACACATCACATCTTGTATTAAAAACTCTTGTTTTGAAACAGGGTTACCGTTACCATAAACTTCGTAAAACCTTTGCAAAATTTTATTATCGTAACCCTGATCTTCTTTTCAAATATAAAAGTAATTTAAGGACTCTTCTGCGACAAGGACTATCACAACCTGACTTCTATGGTGATGTGATTTATAAACTTTGTAAGATTTTTGGTCATGATCACTTTCATACTATCTTGTTAAACTTGTCAAAAAGTTTATCAAAAGAGGTTATGACCCTATCATTTTGCAACGTACTACATGCTTGTTGGTGGACCCTTTTACAGTTCGCAACTATGCTTTCCTCTTTAATTGTACGATGACCGGACCGGCTGTTGACCCTATGATGACGCCTACCTAAAGCCCCTTGGGACGGTAGCGTTTGATGTTTGTCTATGATCTTTCTTGTCGTGTCCTTAATGGTTTATTCTCTTGTTGCCCTGGCTTCTGCCAAGTCATTGAGTACCTTCATTGTGGCTTTCTAGGCTATTTTTTTTTTGTATTATATTTACACAAGCATGTTTGTGTTTTACTTATATTGCCTATTGATGCTGCCTTGTTGGTTAGAGATTATATCATGCCGGGGATTTCTTTATTTACACTGTCCTGTTTTAATGGGATGACAGTAGGGTAAGTGTGAGGTTTGGTGCACCCTAGAACATGTTTAAACCCCCAGTGGCCTACTTTGCCACTGACCGTTCCAAGGCGGTAGCCCTATTGTCAACCCTTTTGTGTTTGTGATGTCGTTTGCATTTAATATTACTTTTGCGTTCTTGTTTGTCTGTTTGCGTGTTTGTTTCTGTGTTTTGTGGTTGACTGCCTCCTTGAATGCTACTTTCCCTGTCCGATTTTTTTATATTTATTGGTTGTTTAATTACTTTCAAAAAAAGCATTGACATTATTGCTGATACTAGGTGTATCGACGAACAACGTTATCAGAGAATTCCAATTGCATCAGAATATACGTAATATTTATACCATAATTTTTCGAGTATATGCGATGTATACTGCTTCTCGAGCAGTATAAATCGCATACGAGAAAAAATATGCTATAAATGTTCTGTACCATTTATCCAACTACGAATGTGCAGTTTTCAGAAAAAATTCAGCTCGATCCAATCAAGAAATAGCATTATCACGCGGCATGAGTATGACCCATGTTTTGATTATTGCAGCCAATCGCCTGTGTATATTATTGGGCAAGTCCAATGTCAAGGAGTGCTGTTTTGATAATGGGTAGTCGTGTTTAACACATTTGATTGACAGGCTGTGTGTAAACATTACAACTACGCGCGTGTACAATTAAGTAGACCATAGTATAACTGCCGAATCTGTCATTTATAGCACGGCTGAAATATACCGGCATTTATAACACGGTTTAGACTCAGACCTTCAGGTTTATGAAAATTACATCACACGCAATAACAAAGGAAAACCATTAGAGTTATGGTACAAGTATAGGATAGAGCATGAGTTTTGCACGTGTACGGGGAGATAATGCACGAGCGTTAGCCAGCAAGACTCATGCTCTATTGTATTTATACCACAATAACTAACATATGCTGTGTATATCCTCGGGTATTACACGATGCATAGTGTGTATTTAGGCTATTGTGGTATAATAACGTGTTATGGCATGTGTATATTGCACTTAGTGTATAATTCCTGGGGTATAGGCCCTGATAATACCAATTAAGATGTAATTAAAACATGACAACAATATAGTAAAACTTATAAGTAATAACATGTGTTCCTGATCGAGGAAGACAATACCAATTTTGTATGTTCCATTTAAAACCGTAAATATCTAAGGCATCCACGATACTTTATAATGCCATTAACTTGTTTGAAAGTCAAATAAAATATATAATACCCTTAATTAACTTGAAAGGGCAAATAGTAAACCAATAATATTCAGCAACTTTGCCTTATAGACCTTAAAACTATAGATACATACATACAAGATACATTTTAAAGGAATTATTTGTTTTCCTTTTAAGGTTATGCTTGAAATAATGACGAGACTGCGCTGGACATACATGGCGCTGATATATGGCGACGATGCTTACGGCATTGGAGGAAAGAATTCCCTATTGGCTGAGGCCAAATCACGTGATGTTTGCTTTCCAATTCAAATCCCAGTTGATCCAAATGAGAATAATATTACAAAACTTGAGGAAGAAATACAAATTCGAATTCTGAACGCCGAAACACCTATTGGAGGAGTTTTGGTATTTGGTAGTTATTACCTTGCACAGTTTGTTCTTACAGCGACGGAAAATATGTTATTAAAGTTCCCTAACAGTACGCGGCCAGTGTTTCTCTTCTCGGAAACAGCTGGCTATATCGAAGGGCATCCCACAAATATTTCAAAAGGAGCTTTCGTTGTAAGTCCACCACGAAGAACGGTTGATGAGTTTCAAGCGCAATGGATGCAGTTGTTTAAATCGATTCCAACACTTTACGATGAGATCAAAAGTAATAGATGGTTAAGGGAAGTATTTGTAACTAATTTTGGGTGTGATTTAGCTCAAGATTACAAAAGTAACACGTGTGCAAATGTGACAGAAGCTGTACTGAAGAACAAGATTCCACCATCAGTTTACAATCAGTATGCCATACAAGCGTCTATGTTAATGGCTAATGTTATTAGGCAGGTTCAAATACAGAAATGCGGCTCTCAAAAAAGAGTTTGTCCTGAAATGTTAAATACAAGTAGACACATTTTAATAGACATCATGGAACACATGACTGTGAACTTTGACCAAGATTTTGGAACCTTAAGAATACCCGCATTCCAAGACCCATCTGATCTTACTTTAACCTTCAATGACACTGTGGATGGTTCCATTCCTAGCGGTTTTCCGGTGTATGAGGTGTACAGTCACCAGGTGTGCGGTACGCAAACAAAGGAAATGTGTTTTATTAGGGTAATTATTTAACATTGATATATTATAGTATGAAAGGAGAAATTTGGAAATCGCCGAACACGATAAATACAAATAATACTGCTGTCTCGGTTTGATTGAGACGGTTCATGAACGGTAGTGAAAAGTGCTTGCTACCGTTCACGCCCTCTAGTCCCGGGTTGAGCAGAACTCCATCAGTGTCTGTTTCTATGTTTCATTCTAAAAAAACAACTGGTACAATAACGTTGAAAACATTGTATATATTTAAATAAAGTGACTTGAAAAATACCTGTTCATTAGGCAAAATATAGTATCAAACATTATTGCAATTGGAGCCTTGTTCCAAGGCATTTTCTGTCTTATTGTCAACCCTTTTTGTACTTGTGGCGTCATATGCCTTTAGTCCTTATTAACATTGCCATTCATGTGTTTGGGTTTACTGTGTTCTATGAAAGTTGCATTTCCTGTTCGACATTTATACGTATTTTTATATTTATAAATAGGATACCAGTATATAATATAAACTCTTTTTTATACTAGGATTTATACCAATTGCTTACTCTTAATTGTCACTATTCAGGTTAAAAGGGAAACAATGAATTTGTTTCTGTATTTATGAAGACTAACTCTGTGACATGTTACTTACTAGGTAGCTCAATTCAACAAAGAAACAGGACTAGATGTGTTCACATCTATTATTAAGGATTATGATGAGAATGGTACAGAACACAGATGGCCAGATATTCGGAAACCTCAATGTCCTGACGGCCATATTTGCCTGTACTGTGGAGATTCATCTGCTGATGACAACACCTTATTTATACCCGGTGACATGTACGTGGTCGGTGTCGTGCCAGTTCATAATGTAGGGCCTTCCCCTCTGAAATGCGCCGGCATAAGACAAGGTGCACTAGATATTGTGGAAGCCATTCGTTTTGCAGTTGATGAAACCAAACGGACATATCCAGATGAACTACCTGAAACAAACATCGGAATTATCGTTATTGATGGATGCAATGATCCACAAATTGTGGAAGAGAAAATGCTTAACTTGCATAGGCTGGGGGTATATAAAAATAATGCCTACATTCCAGTTGAGGATAAGATTATAGGGTATATTGGCGGATGTACTAGTAGCAGCAGTGCAGCCATTGGAGCAATCACAACACGGTTAGAATTCCCGCAAATAAGTTATGCTTCGACTGCGCCTGTATTAGGTAAGAAGGCTATATATCCATACTTTTTACGAGTACCAAGTCCTGATGGTGAACAAGCTCGCGCAATGGTGAATATTGTGAAAGACTTAAATGCTAATTTTATACAAATTGTTTACAGCATGTCAACATACGGCGAGAGCGGCAGACATCTTCTTCTTGAGCTTGTAAAAGATATGAAAATATGCGTCGCGCAATCTATCGCCGTGACTCCATTATTCGACCCTGGCGATGTTATGCAGTCACTGCGACAGTATCCAGATGCAAAGGTTGTCGTTATGTTTATTGGTTCGTCTGAGATAGAACCGTTAGTAAAACACTTAAATGAACATTTGCACAGAAATGAGTTTCTTCTCATAAGTTCAGAGACCTGGGGAACTAGAGTTTCTGTTGACGATTATATAAACATAATCGGGTCCATAACCATGGCATCCGAACTTCCAATGAATGACAAGTTCATAGATCATATGAAGAAATTAAAGCCGGATGGATCTAATATTAATCCATGGATCAGACCATATATGGAGAATTACTTCCAGTGTTATTATGAGTGGAGCTATAACAAGATGTCGAGGAAAAAATGCACGTAAGTCTCTTATAAATATTTGTTGCGAAAGTATCACGTTATTGCCAGTTATGTTATAGTTACTTTAACTATGTCTGTGGTAGGTACATGGTAGCATTCTTACAATGCATACGCCAATATGTTGGGTGTGCCACTTAATTTGCAGCTCCTAATTGACAGTAATTAGTACTTGTTTCTTTGAATACTTTTTCTCAACAAAGCGGCATCGGTATATCAGTGGATACGGCTTTGATTTAGAGCTGCATGCCTCAGTCCTGTGTGGGTTCGTTCCCTGTTGGAGGGAAACTTCATTCTTCATCTTATCTCCCTCTGAGGTTGCTGTCCCTATATAACATACCATGATGTGTTAACGGGACTTGAAACCCCATTTAATCCATTCTCATTAAAGATATAATAATTATATATGTATTTCAAGCCCAGTAATCGACGTCATCAGCAGGTGCACGAGATGATCATCAGTAACGAAGATTTGTATCGACTCGGTAAGTAAACACACGCATTTCAGCTCTAATTTTCAGTCCATAAATATATAATTATGCCTAAAGTATCGCAATCAATGGTAAAAAGACTCGGTTAATATTCACTTTTGCTAATATTTAGTGAATTGAGAGCAGAATCAAAGAAAGTTAAAAATGAAAAAACTCCGCTGAGAATCAACTCGCTAAAATAACTTTCTTTGATTCTGCTCTCAATTCGCTAAGTATAAGCAGAAGTGAATATTAACCGAGTCTTTTTACCATTGATTGCGATACTTTAGGCATAATTATATCTTTATGGACTGAGAATTAGAGCTGAAATGCGTGTGTTTATTTACCGAGTCGAGACAAATCTTCGTTACGGATGATCATCTCGTGCACCTGCTGATGACGTCAATTACTGGGATTGTATTTACAACATGTAACAAGATATGTGTGAACTGGTCATATTTTGATTGTCAACAGTTATGTCTTAAATTGTCGAGGCAGTTAGCTGATCAAAATGGTTATGTACTTGACAGAAGAGACTAGGTCCTAGATGTCCATAAACAACAGTATAGGATCGATGCCAGGTCACCGTTTACAGAAAAGGCGGTACTGGCACTTTTGAAAGGAGCTAGATTCGCTTTGGAGCAATACTGTGGAAGTTCTTCAACAATATGTGACGACCTTCGTAACAACACGCAAGGGGTAAATACACATTTAAATTGCTTTAACAAGAAATGTCACAGTAAAGTGACAAATGCCCCCAAAGTGTCCTTGTTCCAGAAAATGTGGTCTTCAAGTTAAAGGTGAATTGAGGGAAATGAAAGTGAAATTTCCCTTAACTGACTGACAACTGAGTTGAGTGGAGTGGACACGTTACGGTAGAGTTACGGTCTGGACACGAACTTGCGTACCTGTTTTTGATCTATGAACTGCAAGTGTGACCTTGCCCTTTGAGGTACGGACCTGGGTTTTGTGTGCGACAAATCGTCTTGTTATTGTGATCAGTTGTGCCAAGTTATTTTAAAATCCTTACATGGGTTGTTACGTTACGGTCCGGACACGAAATTGCTTACCTGTTTTTGACCTATGAACTGCAAGTGTGACCTTGACCTTTGAGGTACGGACCTGGGTTTTGCGCGCGACACATCGTCTTGTTATGGTGATCACTTGTGCCAAGTTATTAAAAATCCCTGCAGGGTTGTGACGTTACGGTTCGGACAAGAAATTTCGTAGCTTTTTTGACCTATGAACTGCAAGTGTGACCTTGACCTTTGAGGTACGGACCTGGGTTTTGCGCGCGACACATCATCTTGTTATGGTGATCACTTGTGCCAAGTTATTTAAAACTCCCTGCAGGGGTTGTGACGTTACGGTCCGGACACGAACTTCGGACTGACGGACAGACGGACTGACAGACAGATGGTGCGATTACTATATGCCCCCGAAACCCTTTCGGGATTAATAATATTTATCCTAAAGAACTTCAACTTAACAAAGCTAATATATCTGATAATAACGCTTCTTTTCTTGATTTAGATCTCTCGATTGAAAATGGTGAAATAATTAGAAAAATCTATGAGAAGAGAGATGATTTTAATTTTGACACTGTTAATCATCCCCACTTGGATGGGGATGTTCCCCGCGCAACTTCTTATGGAGTGTATGTGTCTCAACTTATTCGTTTTTCAAGAGCATGTACTCGAGTTGAGGACTTTAATAGTCGTAATATTTGTATAAATAAAAAGCTACTCAATCAGGGTTACCGTTACCATTCACTTCGTAAAACCTTTGCAAAATTGTATTATCGTAACCCTGATCTTCTTTCCAAATATAAAAGTAATTTAAGGACTCTTCTGCGACAAGGACTTTCACAACCTGACTTCTATGGTGATGTGATTTATAATCTTCATAAGATTCTTGGTCATGATCACTTTCATACTATCTTTGTTAAACTTGTTAAAAAGTTTATCGAAAGAGGTTATGACCCTATCATTTTGCAACGTACTGCATGCTTGGTGGTGGACCCTAAGGCTTTTACAGTTCGCCACTATGCTTTCCTCTTTAATTGTACGATGACCGGACAGGCTGTGGACCCTATGATGACGCCTACCTAAAGCCTATTGGGACGGTGGCGTTTGATGTTTGTCTATTATCTTTCTTGTCGTGCCCTTAATGATTTATTCTCTTGTTGCTCTGGCTTCTGCCAAGTCATTGAGTACCTTCATTGTGGCTTTCTAGTATATAGTAATCGCACCGTCCATCTGTCCGGATTTTGTCTGTCTGTCTGTCTGTCTGTCTGTCTGTCCCGATTCTTCACAACCCCTTCAGGGATTTTTAAATAACTTGGCACAAGTGATCACCATAACAAGACGATGTGTCCCGCGCAAAAACCAGGTCCGTACCTCAAAGGTCAAGGTCACACTTGAAGTTCATAGGTCAAAACAGGTACGCAATTTCGTGTCCGGACCGTAACGTAACAACCCATGCAAGGATTTTAAAATAACTTGGCACAACTGATCACAATAACAAGACGATTTGTCGCACACAAAACCCAGGTCCGTACCTCAAAGGGCAAGGTCACACTTGAAGTTCATAGGTAAAAAACAGGTACGCAATTTCGTGTCCGGACCGTAACGTCACAACCCCTGCAGGGATTTTTAAATAACTTGGCACAAGTGATCACCATAACAAGACGATGTGTCGCGCACAAAACCCAGGTCTTCAAGGTCAAGGTCACACTTAGAGGTCAAAAGTCAAATTTACACGAGCATATTTGTGTTTTACTTATATTGCCTATTGATGCTGCCTTGTTGGTTAGAGATTAGATCATGGCGGGGATTTCTTTATTTACACTGTCCTGTTTTAATAGGATGAAATAGGGTAAGTGTGAGGTTTGGTGCACCCTAGAGCCGGTCTAAACCCCCAGTGGCCTACTTTGCCACTGACCGTTCCAAGGCGGTAGCCTTATTGTCAACCCTTTTGTGTTTGTGATGTCGTTTGCATTTAATATTACTTTTGCCTTCTTGTTTGTCTGTTTGCGTGTTTGTTTCTGTATTTTGTGGTTGACTGTCTTCCTTGAATGCTACTTTCCCTGTCCAATCTTTTTATATTTCTTTGTGGAATACTATAATGTAACTTGTGGAATACCTTGTGGAATACTATAATGTAACTTGGGGAACACTATGACGTAACTTGTGGAATACTATAACGTAACTTGTGGAATACTATAATGTAACTTGTGGAATACTATAATGTAACTTGTGGAATACTATAACGTAACTTTTGGAATACTATAATGTAACTTGTGGAAGGAATACTATAATGTAACTTGTAGAATACCTTGTGGAATACTATATTGTAACTTGTGAAATACTATAATGTAACTTGTGGAATACTATAATGTATATAGTGAAATACTATGATGTAACTGGTGGAATACTATAACGTAACTTGTGGAATACTCTAATGCAACTTGTGGAATACTATATAACGTAACTTGCGGAATACTATAACGTAACTTGTGGAATACTACAATGTAACTTGTGGAATACTATAATGCGACAATATCTAATAGACATTGCTATTAACGTTGGTGTCTTCATTTTCAAATAATGCAATATGTCACTGACAAACAATTCATACGGCATTTTTTCATACTAATTATATTGCTGATGTTGCTTTCAGAACAAGTGGATGTTTTACGATCTAAAAATACTTCATTATTTAATTAATATATGTGTTTTTTTTATTTACATTTATTGTGTGTACTGGATGCAGATAAAACTGAGCTAATGTGTTCTCATTTTATTCCAAAGTTTGTAGATATCTTGACGAATGTCAGACTGATTGATGCAAACGGTTTTCACAGTAGAATATTTGACGACAATGGTGATGGTTTAGCTGGCTACAAGATATATGCCGTTGACATGAACACGGAAGGCAACTATAAACAGGTATTTCTAAATATCTAAAACTCCAAGTGGCCTTTTTGCCACTGATCACTCCAAGGTAGTACCCCTATTATCAACCCTTTATTTTTGTGGTGTCGCATACTTTGCCCCGATTTACCCGAGTTGTTTGCTTTGATTGCGGGATTTTGGTTGGCAGATTTGTGAATGCTAAATTTCCTGTTTGACTTTAATACCTACTTTAGTTGGCCACAGAATGCATGTTAACATTGATATATACCACAGAACAGGTACTAGTATATCTACATAATAAATGCCGCGCCTTATTTTTCAAATGTATATGTTTACATGTATGCTTTAAAATGCGTGTTTTAGCTCTACTGGCCAAAGGCTAGGAGGGCTTATGCGATTACTTGTCATCCGTCGTCCGTCTGTTCGTCTGTCCGTCTGTTAGCAATTTTATAAAATCGACATCTCCTCTGAAACCGCTTGAATGATTTTGATGATGACATTGTGATGGCCCCTCTCATATTTATGATTTTCGCGGCCGCCAGTCATCCAAGATGGCCGCCATGGCTAAAACTATGTCAAATTTAAGGAAATTTCAAACGACATCTCCTCCGAAACCACTTATTCCATTCTACTGAAATATCATATACATGTTCCTTGGGTTGGCCTCCATCAAGTTTGTGTTTTTCGTTATCGTCAAATAATAAAAATGTTTTTTCGCGGCCGCCAGTCATCCAAGATGGCCGCCATGGCTAAAACTATGTCAAATTTTAGGATATTTCAAACGACATCTCCTCCGAAACCAGTTATTCCATTCTTGTGAAATATCAGATACATATTCTTTGGGTTGGCCTCTATCAAGTTTGTGTTTTTCGTTATCGTCAAAATTTACATAAGAGTTTTATAGGAAAAGGTTAAAAATTACATCTTCTCTGAAACCGCCTGAAAGATTTTGATGAAACTTAAGCACAATGATATTTGGGATAGACCCTCTCAGATTTGTGTTTTTCGCGGCCGCCAGTCATCCAAAATGGCCGCCATGGCTAAAACTAGGTCAAATTTAAGTAAATTTCAAATGACATCTCATCCGAAACCACTGATTCTATTCTACTGAAATATCATATACATGTTCCTTGGGTTGGCCTCTATTAAGTTTGTGTTTTTCGTTATCGTCGAATAATCAAAATGGCCGCCACGGCGACCCAAAATTTACATAGAGTTATATAGAAAACGTTTAAAAATGACATCTTCCCTGAAACCGCTAGAAGGATTTCGATGAAACTTAATCACAATGATATTTGGGATACTCCCTCTCAGATTTATGTTTTTCACGGACGCCAGTCATCCAAGATGGACACCATGGCTAAAAACATGTAATATTTAAGGAAATTTCAAACGACATCTCATCCAAAACCACGTATTCCATTCTACTGAAATATCATATACATGTTCCTTGGGTTGGCCTCTATCAAGTTTGTGTTTTTCGTTATCGTCAAACAATAAAAATGGCCGCCACGGCGACCCAAACTTTACATAGAGTTATATAGGAAAATATTAAAAATTACATCTTCTCTGAAACCGCCTAAAAGATTTTGATGAAACTTAACCACAATGATATTTGGGATAGTCCCTCTCAGATTTATGTTTTTCGCGGCCGCCAGTCATCCAAGATTGCCGCCTTGGCTAAAACTAGGTCAAATTTAAGTAAGTTTCAAATGACATATCCTCCGAAACCACGGATTCCATTCTTGTGAAATATCATATACATGTTCCTTGGGTTAGCCTCTATCAAGTTTGTGTTTTTCGTTATCGTCAAATAATCAAAATGGCCGCCACGGCGACCCAAAGTTTACATAGAGTTATATAGGAAAAGGTTAAAAATTACATCTTCTCTGAAACTGCCTGAAAGATTTTGATGAAACTTAAGCACAATGTTATTTGGGATAATCCCTCTCAGATTTATGTTTTTTTGCGGCCGCCATCTTCTCTGAAACAGCTGGAAGGATTTTGATGAAACTTAAATCACAATGATCTTTGAGATAGTTTCTCTCAGATTTGTGTTTTTTGCTGCTGCCAGTCATCCAAGATGGCCGTCATGGCTAAAACTAGGTTAATTTTAAGGACATTTCAAACGACATCTCCTCCAAAACCACTTATTCCATTCTTGTGAAATATCATTTACATGTTCCTTTGGTTGGCCTTTATCATGATCGTGCTTTTCGTTTTCGTCTAATAATCAAAATGGTCACCACGGCGACCCAAAGTTTACATAGAGTTATATAGGAAAAGGTTAAAAATGACATCTTCTCTGAAACCTCTTGAAGGATTTTGATGAAACTTAATCAACATGATATTTGGGATAGTCCCTCTCAGGTTTGTTTTTTTCGCGGCCACCAGTCATCCAAGATGGTCGCCATATCTAAAATTAGGTCAAATTTAAGGAAATTTCAAATGACATCTCAAGAGTCCGAAACCACTTATTGCATTCTTGTGAAATATCATAAACATGTTCCTTGGGTTAGCCTCTATCAAGTTTGTGTTTTTCGTTATCGTCGAATAATCAAAATGGCCGCCACAGCGACCCAAAGTTTACATAGAGTTATATAGGAAAACGTTAAAAATGACACCTCTGAAGCTGCTTGAAGGATTTTGATGAAACTTACTCACAATGATCTTTGGGTTAGTCCCCCTCAGATTTGGGGCCTCCAGTCATCCACGGCTAAACTTAGGTAAAATTTAAGGACATTTATCAAACGACATATTACCACTTATTCCATTCTAGTTAAATATCATATGCTTGTTCCTGTTGTTGGCCTCTATCAAGTTTGTGTTTTTCGTTGTCGTCAATTATTCAAAATGGCCGCCACGATAACCCAAAGTTTACATAGAGTTATATATAGGAAACATGTTTCTTGGGTTGGCCTCTATCATGTTTATGTTTTTGAATCACATCATACGAGTAGAGCGTCTACAGGCCATCTTGGGCCTCTTGTTTTTGGATGGCTGCGTTCTATGCAGTCTGGTACCCTTCCCGTACTGCGCTCGTTATTCTCTCTTCGTGAGGAGAAAGTAGCAAGCCCAGTACGGGAAGATGAAGAGAGATTCACGAGCGCAGTACGGGAAGGGTACCAGAATGCTATACTTCCTGTCCGAAGTTGCATTTACTTTTGTGAAACTAAACTACATCAACTAAAGGGTGGAAGGAAGTTTTAACTGTCAATTCTATTAACGTTAATAAATGTATTTACTTTTATTTTGCAGATAGGCACCAGTGAGCCAAATGGATTTATATTTTACAAGCAAAAATTGGAATCCCTCAGAGGAGAAGTACTAATGTCTACGTGTGGTACCCAAGATGTGTGTCAACACTGCTTTCCCGTGCCAACGTGAGTTGAGTTGTTATTTAGTCATAGCATTCAACACTGTTTTCAGTCCCACATTAAATAAGTCCGCGCCAGTCTTTACCGAATTTCGCATCTGAATCAATATATCAGGGGTTACATATTACTTTATATAAAAAGGGCACTGCGCCGAAACGTCGATGTATAAAATATAAACATAACGTGTTGGTGTTGAATTTTATATATTAATATATTACTTTATAAAAATATATATATAGAGAGAACACTGAAACAATCTAAAAAATATAACCAAAAGCATTTATTTTGGCATGAATTCTCTTACTGACATGGCAAATAAAGTACTAGTGGTAAATAATAGATACCACCAGGTGAGCTCATGAACGCAAACATATTAAAATCCTCTACGAAGCTGGGCCCCGTTTTATTAAACATCTTACGATAAGTCTCAAATGTTAAACTGTTCACATTTTGCACCTAAGCATTCAATGTAGACAATTATGTGTGCATTATGTCTAGAAATTTCAAATGTATAAGAAAATGAAATGAAATCGAGCTCATTTGTGAATTGTAAATCAAAGCAAAGAATTAAAAAAAATAACTTACTATCGAAATTGTCGTAAGTTGTTTCATAAAACCGGGCCCAGATGCGCCAAATGCAGTTTTACCGTCTATATAGCACTTTACAAATATTTACTCTTGGTCAATGAAAGTGCAGCTCAAAACTTTTTTTTAAGTTAGAATTTGAGGCATTTCCGACAAAATATGATATAATCCATATAACGAGTCGACATTTAACGTTTTAGTGCATTCCACATTGGTGTTATGAAATCCACGTGCATTTCCGGATTTCTTCAGCTGCATCGCATAAAGTAATCATTTTCTCAAAAACAAAAACAAAAGTCCATTAAAACCAAATGAAATTTATTTCAACAGATTAATGCAGTTTGAAATTTAGATTTACTTAATTTAAATTATGTTAAATGAAAATCAATAAACTGCGTAGCTGCATTCATAAAAGCCTACCAATAAACATGTGAGACAAGTTAGGTGTCAAGATTCGATACTTAAAAAGTAGAAATTTTTGGTTCAGCAGTTTTATTCCAAATGGTTTGCGAATAATCCAACAGCATAAACATATGGAGTTAATGGTGCATTTTCATTGACCGTCAGTATAGGTTCATGGTGTTAACATAAAAAACCTAATACATACACCAATGTACAAATGTCATTCCGTAATATAATTATAAAGTCCAAGACTTGTTGAACTAATAGTGCACACATATATTGGATTTGGAGCATCTTAAAAACATGCACATTTAAATGCACGACTCAGACCCAGTTTTTCCCCTTTTGTCCGAGAATATGTTTGATGAAGTATACTTTGGTAATTCCAGCGGTTAAAAACATCACCGTGACCTGTTTGTTGTCAGTGTGAATACTTTTCCCCCACTGTATTACAAGTGCATGTAGAGGGTCCAATTTAATGTTGCTTATTTATCAAACACTCAAAACTATTATGTTTAAATGCTTTCGTTGCAGTGTTCAGGAGAAACAATATTTCACAACTGGATTAATTGCTTTGTCCATCTTGCTGGGTGTAGTGTGTTGTATACTGGTTGTAATACTCGTGTGCATTTGTAAAAGACGCGGAAGTTGCTTTAAAATAGGTAAAAAATAAAATTGTATTTCTCTTTAAATCTAATGTGCTCCGCAAAATATCAGAATCTCATAAAACAAAAATGTCTTTGTGTGTGATCTGTATTTGTCGGACCTTCATTTTTGTTATTACATATACCTTTAAAACCGATGAAACCAAAGCAGTCCTTAACACGTGTATTAGAACAAATAGTTAGAGAATTAGCTGAATCAAAACAATGAAAGTGTGTAAAGATGAAAGTGTGTAAAGATAATGATAAAAGTACATGTAGGTATAAATCTCGAACAGGAAATGTAGCATTCAAGGACCAAAGTCAACCAAAAATACGCACAGAAGCAAACAGTAATTACAAAGACGAAAAAAGGAAAGTAATGACATCACAAACATAAAAGGGTTGATAATCGAACTACCGCCTTGGGGAAAAACTGATATTCCATGCAGAATGAACGATTTAGAATGAACGATTTAAGCAGCAAATCATAGCTTATTCAAACAACAAATGTCACAATAACAAAAACAAAAGTTAAACATTATATATCTTACATGTTAATTACAGAAGATGGTCGTCTACGATTCACAAGCACGTATCTTGAAACAGCCAATCGTGCAGGCGATGACAATTATGACACCATTCAATGCAGCAGGTGTACCTGTGGTTCTTCCGTAGATGAAAAAGGTGAAACAAGCCGAAAAGATACGGAAAAAAGTGGAATAACATCGTCGTATGATCGCGCAACATTGGGTCATAGAGAAAGTAACCAATTGGATTTGAGTAACAGTAACATAGCGGGCTACAACAGATGCGGTAGTACAACTGAAGAATCAGTACCCGGAACAATTAACTTTGGCGAAAAGACAGTAGTATACAGGCCTCATCTTGATAGTTATCTTGAACCTAACCCTTTGGACAAGCACCTTTATCGTAAAACCAGCTCTGCAAATTCGGACTATAACAGAATACACAGTTCTGTCATCGAAACGAATGAAATGGGTATTCAAGGCGGTCAGACAAGAGATACTGATGCAGATGATGAAAACACAGATGATACCAAAGGAACCCATGAGTACGACAGTGATTACTTACACTGTGTTTAAAGAAATGATAGTATTAAAATTATAGTAGTGTGTCCAAAGTGTTTGCCAAATTTGTATCATGCTCAACGTCATCATAATTGAGCGGAATGTGCGACTGTTTATGTTGGTCAATACATTATCGAATGAAGTACATTGCATGGGAATGTCCATACCTAATAAGTCCACACTTAACTTAATAAGGTCACCTGCGATACACACTAAAGATTTTCAAAGAACAATGTGTCCCATCGTACAGGTCTGAATATATAATGTGAAGCCTGGTTATCACTTAGATAAATTGCGATAATCAACGAATTGAACTTTGACTTTCAAAATCAAAACAGAGAACTATTTAAAGGAAAGACGTTTTGTTGTTATCTGCAACAATAGTTTTATATGAGCCCGAAAGGAGGAATAGAGTAATCGCACATTCCGCGCGTATGTCCTTCCGTCCGATACAACATTTCCGTTCGTCCTTCCTTCCGAAACAAAACAATTCGGGGACATTTGTCACTTACTGGTGACATTTCTTGTTTAACATTTCATCTGAATATCAATTGTACATACCTTAATAAACAGTACAGATATGGATGCATTAAAGGGACACATTACAGATATGGATGCATTAAAGGGACACATGTCAATCTTGAGTTTTGTATCAAGCAATACAATGTGCACCTGGATTTATTAATCCTGTGTCGTTTTGCAATTAAAACTGCTTGCACATAATTAAATAAAAAAATGAGATTTCATTTGTTTTCGACCGTTATCTACCAAAATGTTAAATAATATTATTGATGCAATTCAATATAAAGTTACTAATATGTAAAACAAATTTGTTTGAAATATTCTGAATATTCTGAATATTAATATTAATGATTGAACCAATGCAAGTTATGTAGGAAAAATAACAAGACGCCGTGAGTTTATAAAATATCAAGATTGTCGTGTGTTCCTTTAACGTCTATCGGTTCCACTAGTAAATATATTAAGACAGTAAATTTGTTGGCCGGCAAGCCAACAAACACATTTAAAACTCATTGCAACCCCCTGAAAGAAAACCCCGCAGAACCCCTCGTTTCTATACTACTTATAAATAATTGATAATATAACTTGCTACTTGTTTAATCAACCCCAAATAAAACAACTGTAGATCAGGTAATCAATATCTTTCAAACCCAACACCGTGGACGCATCCAGGCCCTACAGCTAATCACTATTCAAAAAAGTTTTTTCATAATTTTTGCAAAAGCCACGAGTCATGCTCATGTTCTTTACATTAACGGCTGTACGAATTCCTTTGTGCATAGCCGTTAATGTGATTACCTGGTTTCAATTAGGAAATCTGCGCTTGCGCTCATCCCACAATCCATTTAACTTTTCAAAGGGCTGGCTCGCTCCATACACATCACCAGAACTCCATTTGGCATATCTCTACCGAAACGAAACGCAGAGATACGCCTGAAGTTTGGCGAGGTCTGTTACTAGCAAACACATATTAGGAAGAATTCTTTAGCAGCTGCACCTCAATATTAGTTTGCTAGTAACGGAACTACACAGACACCATCTACTAAGCGCCACGATTGCGAGACTACAACAAGTTAGCAAATAACTGTCATTTTAACGAGGTAACCAGCACTTGCAAGCACATAACCGATATATACTATAACTCGATCGCCTATATATACTATATCACCGACCGTGAGACTTTGTAAATGGTTTTCATATTTGCATGAATTCGAATTATCATAGTTAGTAATTATAATTAGCATTGTGTTACAATAAAATCTGATAAATTAGTTAGTTATAATAGCATTAACATTTGCTTTAATATTTGTAAAAAAACTTCCAAATATTAATTAAAACACAAATGTATCACCAAACGTTAAATGTTTTTAGCGCCATATTGGGAAAAATACAAAGAGAGATAACCCCGCATCGATTATTTGTCAAATATTAGTAACTGTTATCTCTCTTTGACCATTATTGGAAAAATTATAGCAGCACTGCATCGGATATAATTAGCCTGCAGTAACCATGGAAACGCTGCGAGTGAGAATTTATTGGAAAAAATGCTAGGAGCATTACGCCAGGTATAAGTTGAAATATGTTTTAGGAGAGAACTATTTTATTTTTCTACTTTTGGGTAAATCTACTTTCGGCGAAGTTTCCAAATCACACGACCCAAAACGACATCAACTCCGGGTCTAGTCTCGGCTGTTCAACAAAGTCAGAAGGAACAGGACAATCATCCTAGTCATCACTATACATATCACACTCCATCATAAATATTTTATTTTTCTGCAATTGCGTATTTTGCATTTTAAATTTAAAAGCTTTCTATCGATATAATCAAGTTTTTCTGGATAATAATACATTTCTAATTGTAATCGCCCTCTTTTATTGATTTGACTTTTCCTAGAATCTAGAAAATCAGCATAACATTATATTCCACCCGGCCCTGTTTGCATGCTATGTTTGTTAGATATGATAACTTTCATTTTATGATAAGCTTCTGTTGCTGTGAATAAAATATTTTTGTAGTTATCATGCGTTATCTGTTTTTTGACAACACATTTTTTGATACCTTTGCATTTCTTTGTCCCAGTATTATCAGCCAAAATGTAGGAGTATGACCTGCTCCTCAATCCAACAAACTCTACAATCACCGCACCACAGGCTTCGTCTTTAACCTTACCAATAACCTTTTTGTCATCGTTAAAGTAAAACTCACTTTTTGGATTATAATCACTGTTATCAAAAAGTTCTTTGTCTTTGTAAAGATCAGCATACACATCTTTTGTTCTAATTTCATAACACAGAGAAACAACAACTTAACTTTTTCATTGTATTGTTTTTAGCATAATTTGATAAGTCTAGACTACACATACCAACATAACAAGGGCGATTTAAGACAAGTCTTTCTTTTACCCTAATTTGCAAACAAGTTTTCACTAAACATCTTACAAGAAATAAATGATGGTCTTGCCGCATATTTTAAAAGGACTTCCACATCATGCGTCAGCATAACATTAACTCTTTTTCTCAAAACACATTTTTCTGAAGTTCTCAAAAACATCAGCTAGCAGCAAAACATCGCTTTTCAAATACAGATCATGATATTCTCCCATGTTTTTGATCTTGAATGTCTTCCATATTTTTTTAGCATGCTCATATTCTGCATCTGAGATGTTTTCATAATTTAACTGGGAGTAGAAGCTTTTCTTATCACGAAATTGTTTTTCCTTGAAGCATTCAAAGCTATCCATATGATTATATGGGTAAACTCCTTTTCTTTTCAACAGTTCTAACTTTTCATCAGAGTATTCTTTAGAGTATATTTAAACATCGGAATGTTTTTCACCAAGTTATAGAGTGACTGAGACATAAACTGGAAACTATATATAAACACTAAATTTGGCCCCAACATGAAAGCCATATACATCTCCAAGTTATATGGTATAACATTTATCGCTTTTTTAAACTTTCCAATGTGCTGTATTATAAAGTGAGCATCATAACCCCTCAAATTATGCAATACAACAGGTATCTTTTTAGTTAGTCTGAAACTGAGATTGCATGCATCATGAGCACTTCCTCTAAACTTCCCAGTTATATGACAATGATCTCTAACTGCTCTATCACACGTCATATATCGTTCATCGCAAATATGATATTTCTCAGCCGCCATAAATTCTTTTTCTTCTGCTGCTGTCATTGTCTAATCTTTTTTAAAACAAGCACTAGCAGTTTTTTTACAATATTTTTCTTCCTCTATCATTGTTTTAAAAACTTATAAACAGCATTTGTCATCATAGCAGCAGACAACCTTGTATCCATAACTACAATCAGTATGTTGTTGATATGCATTTGTATACGAGGTTTTTGGATTATTTGTAGAGATTTTTTTCCGTTATTGCTTCAAAGTCAGCATATATAAGAAATGGAACCATTAATTGCCTATCATAGTTTTTTAAAGAAAACCTTTTCACTCGCAAAGGGCATTTTTATTGCTTGCTTGCCATTTAGGGAAAGACAATCGGGTTTATGCTTTTCCAAGACTTTTTCTAATGTAAAGCACTGCAAGCATGTTTTGCAAAACCATTGTTTTCTTTGCGTAATGTCTGATTATACATCAACCGGTTAAAATCGTTTATCCACACGTCATGCTTTTTTTTGTTCAGTAATCAAAAGCAAATCACATTCTTCTTCAGCTCTGTTTTTGTATAGAAGATTCACCCCATTTTTTTCATATCCAAATATATTAAAACATATATTATTTTGTTTTTCTATTTTTGGGATTTGCTTTAATGTAACAGGAAATGTAATTCCACTGTAATTAAGATCACCAATATGCTTTTTGTAATTTGTTATTCTTTCTAAATGTGCTGTTGCTGGAAATTTATATGCCAAATGGCACCATCTGATGTACTCGTCATCTTTTTTATTTATTATATTTATTAAACCCTTTTTAGGATAAGAAAGTTCTTTTGGCAACTTTTGAATAAGAGCTGCCTCTCAAAGGTTTATACTTCACCCTGTTTACATAATGTATATATACTGATTCAATTGTCCATCCACTTCCCTCGTAGAGCCAGTTCCCAATTCTGTCAAAAAGCATCTTAAATATCGTTTTTGCTTAAGATTATTGGTGCTGTGGATGTAAAGTAAGCTGTTTTATGTGTAGTTGCATCCAGTTGTGAAATATCTTTGTTTTTAACCGCCTTGAAGAAAGTTATTTTAACAGTAACACATAATTTAAATCCTTTAGTTCTTTGTAATTCTGCCTTGAGAAATTTTGTGACTGTTTTTCGCGTCAGACGAAGCTGAGCGAGAGGATCGGATCTATCCACAATACCCACAGAGAAAACCTTACTAAAGTCGACTAAAAGACGCACTGTAAGGATTGTGGTGGGTACAAACTTTGCTATAATTGCACGTATGCATGTGCAAATTGTAATAGCACATGTAGAGTTTTTAACGGAGAACGTATTTGTTTCGAATGTGGGACTCACAATGGATATGATCTTGTTGCAGATTATCGGGGAGTTCGCAAGAAGAGCGTTTATCATAGAAGATATCATCTAGAATTTGTTTTGGAAGGGTACAAATTATCTCTTATAGATAAGCAGAGATGTGAGGATTTGTTTTACAAGACAGTATTTTTTTTAGATAAGATAGGAGGCCGGAAAAGAGTAATTAAATTTAATTACATTTTTCAGAAGATATTCAAGCTATTAGATATTAAAAAAGAAACAAAGCCAATTAAGACAAAAGCTACTAGAGACAAGTACGATATTATATGGAAACAAGTTGAAAAAAACTGGTTTAGTAACCATTCAATTTATACCTCTCAATATACCTTTCCAGGGGTTCAGTAAAACTATCATTTTGCTGCAGATAGAGTATTTTAGAAAAGCATGATGAGATTATCTCCCCATCCGGCATACTAGATGTTTGCACATATGAAAGAAGTTGTTTGAAACTCCAATGATATGATTTTAATAAAACCTTTTTCTCTGCTACTTTAGTTTTGTTCATCATAACCGCAATTATTGGGGGAATTGCTTCAACAATAGCCATGAAAACAGGAACTGCAGGGATTAATGTCAATGCGGCAGTACAACCAATTATCCCACTTGTGATTTGTAACCCTGTATTAATTCTACCGCATAATTTATAACTAAGTCTATGTGCTGCCGCTTGTCGAGTCAAGTAACTAATTAATTCTTCCTTGCTTTTAATTTCTTTCATTATAATAATTAGATTATTTGAAATATTTATAAAACAATTGCTCATGTTCTCCGGCTGATATATAACCATTTTTTAATAACTCGTCGATTATGCCATTACCTTTATTCGTCAACTGTGGAATATTATTTCCAGATTTAATAATTCCACATACTAACTCTAGATCATTAATCAGGACTATTATAATATTCTACACAACCCGCTAAAATTTTCTTGTACTTTGAAGAACTTTTATGAATTGGTAAATCAGATAATTCTGTCAGTTTCTTGAATGCATTTTGAGATAGCTTCGAGTATGCTTTTCCATTGTTGTAACGCTTTGTCACTAAGTCTATAAAATCACCGTCTACTTTCAAATCTAGCACAACTGACCCTCCTTGTCTAGCAATTAGTTCGTGATGACCAACAAGATAAGGTATATCAATTTGTAACATTAACCTCTCTTTGTAAAATGCTATAGCTTTTATATCATTAGCCAGCATAGTATGTTCCCATATATATTGATCTCGATTATCACTAGCAGTATTGGGGTTTCCAATCGTTTCTCTAAGTTTTTTTTTATAGTTCTTGGATCTGTCGCCTTTTTTAGCTTTTCTTCCTGTTTTTCTGGATTGAGGTCACGTATTTTTCCCAACAGACCTGCTAAATCACTAGTCAGCTGATCTTGTATATCCCTAGCCTTTTTAATAATCTTATTAGTATTAGCACTTCCATCCATAGTACCTGGTATTTTTGATGGGACTAGCAAACCATACTCATCAAGTACTTCTCTATCCATACCAGCATCCAAGTCAATATCATACACTTGTTTGGGCCTCGCAGCAAGTTTTTCTTCTTCCGATTCTTTTTCCTCAGGCTCGATTGAAGTATGTTTTTCTTCAAATAATCTTTTCTCTGCGGCAGGTTTTGAATGAAGCACTCTTTCTGAAGCTTTTCTTAATTTAGGCCTAGACTCTATCTCCCGCTTCAGTTTATCCATGTAATCAGTCGGCGGTTCTTGGCCTTCAGTATCCGGTTTTCATTCCCTGAAAGTGGCGGTGGTGGTGGTGGTATGGCTCCACGTTCAGGTGGGGCAGCTAATTGCGGGCGCAGCGCCTCCGGACGTATAGCCAACTGTTGGCGTATTTCTGGAAGGGTAACCAAATGTTCAGCTAGCTGCCTTGTTTGCTCTGTCATTCCACTAGTTACTGGCTCGAGCATTCTTTGGTATAAATCCTTACTAGCTCATCTTTCTAGTCTTTTTTGAATAACTTTATTTTCATATTCTTTAACAAGATTATTCGATATTTGCATTTTATTCGCTAATTCTTTCCACTTTAACAAAGACATGTATACTATAGGGTTAGATAAAATAACATGATTTAAGTTAAGTATTATCCGAATATTATTATAATGGAAATTCCAAACTACGATATGAAAACAGACAACGGTAATTTCAAACAGATATGGCACTTCATGCCAGACTGTTGTTTTAGATTGCTTATATGCGGTAATTCAGGATCTGGCAAGACAAACACATTAGTTCACATGTTGTTAAAACCTTTAGTTTACTATGACAAGATTTATTTGTTTGCTAAAAACTTGGAGCAGTCAAAGTATAAGGTCTTGTCGCAAAAACTTGAAAAGATAGCAAAAAAGAATAACATTCCAGTCGACGATATACTGGAGTGTTCAAATGATCAAGTTATCCCTGTGAATGATTTGGATTGATACTCAAAAGATAGCTATTTTTGATGATTATGTTTGCGAACGTAACCAAAATGATATTGTCAATTATTTCATACAAGGTAGACTCCCACAGGCATTCGTTTGAACTGTTCGCATTACATCTTCTTGCAATTTCAGTTAATCGTGAGCTGGGTATGCTTTCTAACGAACAGGGTGTTAGCAAAGAGCAGTACAGAAAAGCAACCGATAAACAGTATGATTTTCAGTATCTTGATCGTCCTAGGAAGTTAGTAAAACGTAACTTCAACGGTGAAATTTAATTTGTTATATATAATGGGACTTTTTAATGATCTCGGCGAGGAAACTAGTTCAGGCGGTGTTAATATTACAAATTTTGGTATTGTGCTGTCTGAGTAAGTAAAACAGAAACATCTGGTTAATTATCTTCACAAGGGTAAGAACCAGGGAAATATTCTGAGAAGTGATCTTGACATGGATAAAAATAGAATTATCAATGTGGGCAATCCGGAAAAAGCAGATGATGTAGCAGCAAAGCAATTTACTGTAAGAAGAGTAGCAAAGATCATACGTGATTTTAATATTGATAAAATTCCAGACTTGATGAAAAATTTAACAACAGGTGTTGGTGACAAAAGAAGTCTGATACAAAAGCAATTACAGACAAACCGTGAGATAATGATTGAAATTCAAAATGGTTTAAAAGATGAAATATAACTTCTAGGTGATGCTTTAAAAGAAGATGGATTGGAAGAGGATGGAGAGCTCTATAAAAAGCGAAAAAATACAACTTGGTGTTGAAAGTATTAATGAACGAATTAGAGAAATCAATAAACAAATGGTTGATAAAAATGAACTTGAAGCCGCTATTTCTGATGCTACAACACAAATGAGAACTGCTTTTGCTACCGAAATAACTCAAATTAAAATATCAAATGAACAGATAAACACTAACGTTGGCAATATCAACAAGGAGTTTAAAGACATCAAAAAGAAAATTGGTTGACGGTAAGTCGCTGGAGACTGCTTTGAATAAAATGGTTGACAAAAATGAAATCTTAACTGCTATTGCTTGTGTTTCGAGACAAATGAGAGAGAGCTGCTCAGGATGACAGGAACAAAGCTTTTGATAATGAAATAGCTTTATTGAAACATTTAAATCAAAAGTCTGATAGTCGGTACACAGCACTTCTTGGTATAATTGATGAGTTGGAAGTAATAGGCAATGCAAGATGGATTGTATTGTTTGAAGCAGCAATAGATGGAATAAGAATCATGAAAGATGATGTTGGTAATGCGTCATACCCGACACGAAAACCACTTCAAAGAACCATTCATCAGCTCTTTCTTGAACCGTTTACTTTTGTAACAAATCCATTTATAGGCACTGATCCATATTTTACTTTTGGTACTACTGGGAGGATAACCATTAGAAAATCCGGGCGCTATAAATTTGAAATAGACTTTACTTACACAGGGGGAAACGCAGACAATTTGTATTTGGGTGCTGTTAGCGGTCAGGAGAAGTTCTTATATCCAACAATAGAAAATAACAAAGGAATATTAAAGAAATATTTGAATAAGATCTCACAAAAAGCAACATACTTTATATAGGATTAAACATACGACGTGGCACTACCCAAGTTTTTAATTTTGAAAAAATCTAGTTTTAAAATGTTTACATAGATAATTAATTTTGACAATCAATTTTATATAATGGAACACAAAATTGTATTATGATCAGAAAGAGCTACATTAGTTAATAGCTCAAATACACCGAGTAATTTTACAACTGTATTTGACAGACCATTGATATTAGACAAGAACAAACAGTATTGCATTGGACTAAATTAATTCTACGACTTACTCGTGGTATAATATTAGCGAGGATTTTAATAACAAAGTGATAAGGTATCACAATGGAACAGATTGGAAAAGTATTATTTTTACAAATGGAAATTACAGTTATGCTGATATCGATAATTATATAAAAGAAACATTGACTGTAAACGGTGATTTAGCTGATGACTCACCTGTCACCAATAATAGTTGAATTTGATTTATCAAGTTTCAAATGTTTAGTTACCATTCATAATAATTTTATACTTGATTTAAGAGAATCAAACTTTCACACCTTGATTGAGTTTGGCAAAGATGTAGTTATTAGAGAAACTTTATTTGGGACAGTAGTACCAAACATAACAAATTCTATTGATACATTGTATATCCACTGTGATTTGATAAGTAATTCTATTGTTGATGGATCATATGGGGATGTTATTTATGAAATAAGTACAGCCGACCTTACGAGGTCATATCCTTTTAAAGATGAACCGATAAGATTCGGGTTCTGTGGAGCAAACAAAACGATCATTAACAGTATTAATATTTACATAACCGATTTATCCGGTAAAATTATTAATCTTATTGGAATTCATGCATCATTTCGATTTGTTTTAAAGGAATTAATGTAATATAAGTTGAGTAACTTATGTTTTACCTAACATATGTTATATGACACGATTAAAAAAAGTGTATGACACTAGCACGGGAACATATACTCAAGTTAATCGATTAACTGGGGCTTGCATATTTGACATTTTTTCAAAGGTTGGATCAAAAATATTTAGCGAGTCTGTAAAAACAGCAGGCAAGAAAGCATAAGAAACTGCTGGAAAACGAGTCATAGAGAGTGGTTCTAAAAAACTTGGGGATGAAGTAGGTAAAATGGCTGCTGATAAATTAGTTTCAGTTATTAAACCTAAAGACGAGATACTTTTAAAAAACTAACAAAGGCTAATAACAAAAAAGAATTTGTAGAAGATGTAAATGCAAACATTAACAGATTACTATCCGGAAGAGGAATTCATGCAATAATTAAACGATTAATTGAATCTAATTACTAGTATTCATAGATGTTTCGAAGTGATAAATATAATACTAGATATGAACATGTACCAATTCAGTTAGATACTCCTATAACACAACCAGGAAAGGCTACCAGGCAAATGAAAAGTGGTTATCAGTTTACGTTAAATGACAGAAGTTCTTACTTTGATTGGTATAAAGAAATATAAAAAGATCGGACAGGGAAAGTAGCATTCAAGGAGGACAGTCAACCACAAAACACAGAAACCAACACGCAAACAGACAAACAAGAAGGCAAAAGTAATAATAAATGCAAACGACATCACAAACTCAAAAGGGTTGACAATAGGGCTACCGCCTTGGAACGGTCAGTGGCAAAATAGGCCACTGGGGTTTAAACCGATTCTAGGGTGCACCAAACCTCACACTTACCCTACTGTTATCCCATTAAAACAAGACAGTGTAAATAAAGAAATCCCCGCCATAATCTAATGTCTAACCAACAAGGCAGAATCAATAGGCAATATAAGTAAAACACAAATATGCTCGTGTAAATATAATACAAAAAAAAGAGCTTAGAAATCCACAATGAAGGTACTCAATGACTTGGCAGAAGCCAGAGCAACAAGAGAATAAACCATTAAGGGCACGACAAGAAAGATCATAGACAAACATCAAACGCCACCGTCGTAATGGGCTTTAGGTAGGCGTCATCATAGGGTCCACAGCCTGTCCGGTCATCGTACAATTAAAGAGGAAAGCATAGTGGCGAACTGTAAAAGGGTCCACCACCAAGCAAGCAGTAGGTTGTATAATGATAGGGTCATAACCTCTTTTGATAAGCTTTTTAAAAGGTAACCCTGATTGAGTAGCTTTTAAGTTATACAAAAATTACGAATATTAAAGTCCTCAACTCGAGTACAAGCTCTTGAAAAACGAATAAGTTGAGACACATACACCCCATAAGAAGTTGCTCGGGGAACATCCCCATCCAAGTGGGGATAATTAACAATATCAAAATTAAAATCATCTCTCTTGTCATAGATTTTGCTAATTATTTCACCATTTTCAATCGAAATATCTCAATCAAGAAAAGAAGCGTTATTATCAGATATATTAGCTTTGTTAAGCTGAAGTTCTTTAGGATAAATATTATTAACCATAGTTGGAAAGAAAGGGTTGTCAATGTTCAATATGTCATCCAGATACCGAGAGGTGTCATTAAAGGCTTCAATAACATCTGCTTGTTTATCTGGTGAAAGACTCAACATGAAATCTCTTTCATAGCAAAATAAAAACAAATCTGCGACAAGTGATGCACAGTTCGTACCCATAGGATACCAACAATTTGTCTATAAACGGCGGTTCCATGCCTGACGAAAATATTATCTAATAGGAAGATGAGTGCTTCACAAACTTCATAGTAAGTCCACATAGTATAATTGTCTAAACTGCCGTTAGTAAAAAACGCTTTAATATTATTACATGCGAAAAATGTAGTATTTTCTCTAGCGAATGTTTTTTGAATAAGCGAAATTAGCTTGTCTTTAATAAAGTGATGTGGTAAGGTTGTCTATAGTGTAGAGAAATTATAAGTGCTTATTGATGAAACTTGACCATTATTAAAAAATGCATCAAGAACGTCTCCTGAATTATTTATTAACCAAAATAAATTAATCCCAGAATTGTCATGTTTTATCACAATATAGTTTATCGTGATCTTTAACGGCAGTAAGACAAGAAGTTACAAGTTTGGAGATGTTTGTTGTTGTGCAGGCACTTGAATTCGAAATAAAGCGAGCCTTATACGGATTTTTATGTAATTTAGGAATCCAGTACATAGTAGCCAGTTTATTTTGCTTATCGTTTACACCAGCCTTGAAAGTAGTGCACCGAGTGATATGTGCGGAAACAACATCATCCTAAGTAGAATTAACTGGAGTATACGAATTGGTGCTGTCGAGTTCCAGAGATAAAACATTGACGTAATATAGGCGTCAAACACTAATTACATTATTAGCTGCTTTATTTGCAGGAACTAAAACAACATTATTATGAAATTCCTGAATTACCGATTTTAAATTACGAAAGGAAAACCTAGATCTCGTAGGAAGTAAAGAGGGATTAGCATTATAAAAGTTAATACGTGTATCTATAATACTAAGAATTGACTTTTTCCAAGTAGAAAGCGAGTTTGGGTCCGAAAGTTCTCTACGACATCACTTTATACTAAAATCTTCAATGGAGTGGGCGATCTGGGCACGACAGGCATCAAAATCAATAGTTGAAGGTAATCTATATTTAGGACCTTTCGAAAACAAATACCGAATAAATTTATCAACAATATCAAAATTACCAGTGATGACATGACCTGCTGGAGCATAGCAAAATGTTGATGTGTTGCATTCACGTACCTTAGGAGTATTATATACTATATCAAGGTCAGAAACTATTGTGTTGCAGTTGAAAATAATATTTCTAATAGTCTTTTTATACTTATAACAAATTACAGGACTTTCGGAATTTTTGAAATATATTGGGATAGAATCAACTACATGAGTATCTCGAAAAATACTAGGCATGTCAATGAAATCAATACCTTTATTAATATATAGTATAATGCATATTTTGAAATCGGTTTACAAGTAAACAAACTTGCTGATGGATCCGCTTTCGCAGACGCTGACAGAATTGCTTTAATTAACGATGCAGCTTCGCTGATTGATCAAATGCAAGTAAAGCAAAATGGAAAAATAGTTTGCGATGGAAATAATCTTCACAGATTTGTTAATGTCAAAAGCTTGCTTTAAATTTCTGACGATTATGGGAAGACAACTGTAAACCAACATGCTGCCTCCTAGTCAAATTCAAATTAGCTTGCAACTGGCAGATGATAATGTGTTAATTTTCAAATCAAGTGGTGATGATGGTCGAGTAGTTATTAATAAATTAGTTTTGTGGATACTTAGGTGGTTTAAGTTACGTAATGACAAATCACATGACAACAAGAAGATGAATTAGCTTCGTGAAATGATACAAGAAAGCGGAAGTACTCAACTAACAGAATCTGTATTTAGAATAACGGCTGGAGTTAAAAGTCCAAACTATGTTTTTGTTTATCTGCAAAGGTCAGACAAGACTTCTTCTCAAACACACTCTTCTTTTGGATACGTTTAAGCTCAATGCTGCTGATGCTCATTGGTATTTACAATCAGCTAGATTGGAAGTTGGAAATGGAGTTTATTATCCAGAACCCGAATATAGTTATGCTAATATCATAAGAATATTCAGAGATGTTATTCTTACAAACAAAATGATAAAAACACTGGAACTTTACTCAACGTGAGTAATTTTGAAAATCTCTTCGGAATGATATATTTCGCGATTTGAGTTACACAGGTAATGAAGTCAGTGTTGATCCAAAACAGCTAAATTTGAGATATAAACTAAACAACGTTCCTACCGCTAGATATAAAGTTTATGCTTTAGTCTTGTACAAGGAAAATGTTGTTATTGATGCCGTTGGAAATGAACTAGTAATTGTTTAATCTAATTTATAGTATATATGACTTACATAAAGTATTCGATAGATTTGACAGAGGCTAAAGAATAATCAACTTACTGTGGATTTTTCTTTGTTGTTGACGACTACTCAGATTAACAATATCAACAAAGCTAAATACAACGGACATGGATTGAATGTGAATATATCAAATTCGCAAATGAAATCTCAGTCTAAAAATGGAGTTTTTTAGGAGCATTAGCCTGTTTGTTGACTAAAACAATATTACCAACAGTTGCTAGACTCGCTCCGAAAGTATTAGCACCACTAGCAACAGGAGCACTGAATGGCCTGGCGAGTACTGGAATCTGTAAACTATTCGGAAATGGAATGGTAACTATCCCTAATGATAAAAAACAAGCACTACTTGAATCAAATGAGCTAACACCATCACAAAGAAAAAAGATTAAAAAGTCAAAAGGTTGCTGCCCTATCAAGCTGACAAGGCATCAACAACAAGACGGGGGATTTCTTGGATTGCTTGCATCACTAGGAATTCCTTTAATTGGATCTCTTATTACTGGTTTGACGGGAAAAGGATTACAAGTAGGCAGAAAGGGAAAAGGTTTACAAGTAGACTCACAAATTAGACCATATTGGCGTACCCCATTCGTAAAAAAAAGTTAATTTTCAAAAACAGCCTATCCGTAACTTAGACATAATAAAGTGCGCTAAGCGGTTGACATTAAAAACTTTAGGGGGGTGTTTAGCAAGAACAAATTACTGACAAAACAAAATAAACAAGAATGCGGTATTATTAATCTTGATGATTATACTGGACCCGGTACACACTGGACTTGTTACTGCAATGAGTATTATTTTGATCCGTTTGGCCTAAATTCACCAAAAGAAGGTTTAACGTACATATCCAACACAAAATACAACACAATTCAGTATCAAAATAAAACAAGTGTCTTATGTGGATATTTCTGTCTGTACTTTAACAAAAAGATGCAAGAAGGAAACAGTCTGTACGATATTCTTTATAAAATATTAAAAACTTA